>JAKSZT010053881.1:2795900-2836310 GCA_026826555.1 Tolypeutes matacus
CTGGATGTAGCAACCTAGATAAATCTCAAATGCATTATGCTAAGTGAAAGAAGCCAGACAAAAAAAGGTACATACTATATGATTCTATTTATATGAAAACTTCAGAAAATGTAAATTAATCTATAATGACAACAAGCAGATCAGTGGTAACTGGGGGAGGGAGAGGGTGAGAAGAGCAGCAGGGGCAGAAGGGAGGGATTACAAAACTGCACAAGGAAATTTGGGGTTTGATGGATATGTTCACGAATCTTGATTTTGGTGATAGTTTCATGGTTAATACATATGTCAAAATTTATCAAATTGTACCATTTAAATATATGCTGTTTATTGTATGTCAATTATACCTCAATAAAGCTGTAAAAAATAATTGGTATTGGGTATTTAAGGTAATCATTTGTTTTTTGAAGGCAACATGGTGTAACAATTTGAAGTCCTTTAGAGAGAAAATAGCATTTGCCCCCAGATAATTATCAGTGAAACTCAGATTTTGGATTGTTATGGAGGTAATAGCTTGTTAAATTATAATAGCTTTAAAATAAAGTATAGGGAGCAGATGTGGCTCAAGCAGTCAGGTGCCTGCCTCCCACATGGTAGGTCCTAGGTTCAGTTCCCAGTGTCTCCTGAAAAAAAAAAAGGGAACAAACAACAAGCAAAACAAATGAAAAAAAAAAAAAAAAAAAGATCCTGCTCAGGGAAGCCGATGTGGCTCAGTGGTTGACTGCCAGCTTGCCACATATGAGGTCCCGGGTTCAATCCCCAGGCCCTGATACCTCAAAAAACCAAAAAACAAAAACAAAAAACAAACAAAAAGTACACAGTTTCGGGAAATTTTCTGGTATTTTGTAAAGTAGTTTCAAAATATTCTACTATTATATGTAAGAGTGCTACTTAAGCCATTTATCTCACCTGGAAATTTTCCATCTCAATTATTTTTATTTTTATTTTTTTAATATACTTGAAAAAATTTTTTTAAAGATACTCAGATTACATAAAAGTTACATAAAAAGTATTGGGGATTCCCATGTGCCCTGCTCCCTAGCCCTCCCACCTTTTCCCACATCAACATCCTTCATTAGTGTTGTACATTTGCCACAACTGATGAACACTAAGTAAGTGATTAGAGTTTACACTGCAGTTTATACTCTCCCCTCCCCCCCCCCATTTTTGTAAGTTATTACAAGATATACAATGGCCTGTATCTGTCATTGCAATGTCATTCAGGACAATTCCCAAGTCCCCAAAATGTCCCCCAAATTATACCTATTTTTCCCTCTCCCTCCCCTCAGAACCTCCAGTGGTCACTGCCTCCACATCAATGATAAAAGTTCTTCCTTTGCTAGCATCACAATAAGTCTATAGTAGAATACCAGTAGGTCTACTCTAGTCCATTGTTCATTCACCAATCCTGAGGATTCTGGGATGGTGATGCCCACTCTGTCTCTAATTGAGAGGGAGCTTAGATCCCATGGGGCAGATGGATGGGACTATCTTGCTTGCAGTTGCAGACTCTGTTCCTTGAGATGGTTGCTGTCAATCATCATTCCTTGTTAGTTGTCCTGGGTGAGTCCAATGACTAGAGAGTAGGGGTTGCAAATCTGTTGAAATTCAGGGTCCAACTGGTATGTTGACGGACCAAAGATTTAAGTCTCTTGGACATACATCTATCAACTTTAGTACTAACTACAGGTTCAAATAGAAGGGGCAGAAGAGCCATGTGTAGGGAAGCCACCACTGAGTTCAACTCTGTCATACTGGGGAGCATAAATTCCAAAGTAGGGCCCACTGGCAGGGTGCCAAATTCCTGCCTATAGTGTCTGGATGTCTCTAGAGCCCTCTGGAGCCCTGCTATCTGAGGAAATATTTACTTTCACAGTCAATGAGTTCCTGCTGAGATGTGCATAAGCATAACATCTGGAATGACCTCCTGACTCACTTTGAAGTCTCTTAGCCATATAAACTCAATTGTCTTTACCCTTTCCCCCCTTTGGTCAAGGTCTTTTTCTAGTTGCATTGCTAGCTGGTGCTTGGTAGTAATTCCTCGGTGCAAGGGAGGCTCATCCCTGGGAGTCATGTCCCACATTGGGGGGAAGGTAATGCATTTTTATGCTGAGTTTGGCTTAAAGAGAGGCCACATTTGAGCAACAAGGAGGCTCTCAGAAGGTAATGCTTAGGCACCCTATAATACTAGGCTAAGTTTTCAAAAGTAAAGGTTCATAAGTATAGTCATCACTATCAAGGGCTGGTCAATGGTCCATTATCCTTCACTAGTCACTGCCCCTGTACTCAGGGGATTCTTGTTGTCCCATTAGTGAATGTGGCAGTGCTCCCCAGGATGGGAATTTGACATTGCTTTCATTACTGCATGAAACTCCACCCACTGTGACAATGCCCCAGGAAACTTGAACACATTCACATGCCTTATAGGCACGCCCAAGGTGAGCCTCCTCCCATGCATGCCCTGTCTCTGATAGCCTGCACTAATGATCCTCCCCTGCCACAGCTGTAACCCCTCTGTGATCCACAACTTCTTCAAAATTGAAGCCAACAAAATAACTGAATACATTTAATAGGAAAAGGATGTAATAATGATAGTTTTAAAAATGATGAATAAAATACAAAAAAAAGTTTTTTAAGTTTGGAATAAAAAAATAAAAATTTATAAAATTAAAAATTGTTCTGACATTATGTCTTTCATCACTGTAAGATCTGTTGTCTTGTATGTACAGTGACATTTTCTTCTGTTTATTCCCCCAGTGTCTCATTCTTTTCATTTGTCTTCAAAGAAGCTTTAGGTCACAGAAAAGCCACGTACAGAATATAGGTGATTCCCATATACCCAACATGACTCCCCTTTTCTCCTTTTCCCCATCAATAACACTTTACATGTGGATGGTACATTTGTTACAATTGATGCACAAATATTGAAACATTGCTACTAACCATGGTCAATGATTTATATTATGGTTTACTTTTTGGATCATACACTTTTATATATTTTGATGAAGTTTGATATAATTTGTATCCATCATTGCAAGATCATGTAGAACAATTCCATCACCCTGAAGAATGCTCCTCCCTCCCTCTACCCTTGGGACTCACGGTAACCACCAAGGTTAACTCATTGAAGGACAAGATTCATAGTTACAACAATATTGAGGGCTTGATATACTGGTCTGTCCTCCCCTATTAGGCAGTGCCTATGCTCTCGAGAGACTCCTGCCCCTCTATTTGAGATCACAGCAGAAAACCCCAGGATGAGAGTCTAACACCTTCCAGCTTATTATGTGAATCTCCACCCACTGATACAACACACTACGACAAGATGAACACTAAACACTCCCTAGAATTCTCCCAGGGTGCTCCAGGTGCTCCCTGTCCTGTATGCCCTCCACATCCAACATCTTAAACCAGTAACCCTCCCCTGCCATATTTGCCAAAAGAACATTCCCAACGTTGTAGTTTCAATCACATACCCATAAATCGTCAGAGTTCACTGGCTCCCTTCCCCAACCCTTCCCCCACTTCCATGGACAGTCCAGCCCACCTTCCCCACATTGAAGAGCACAGTATGGTTTGGCTCAGATATAACTTCTGAGTGGTTTATAAATCTGAACAAAGTAGAGATGATTATAGTCCTTGGAAAAACAGTCATGTTAAAAAGGATAAAATTAATAAATCATTCAAATAGGGCAACATGCAAATTATGAATTCCTAAAGGGAAAATTTAAGCAAAGCCTTGTCTGGTGCTAGGCATATAGTACTTTCAATAAACATCTGGTGGCCTGAGCTGATGACCGAATTAAAAATAAATCCCATTTGAATAATTATATTTTTTAATTATGCAGTTTCAAAAGTTATCCTTTTTCAAAACAAACAAACAAAAAAACACACAAAAATAAAAACCCTGGCATGGCTTCTACAGACTGAATTGAAATTTTACATACGTAAACAAGAAAGAATTCATCCATAGGGAGCGATGTTCTGCTGTGAGGGGAAAATTTGGTTTGATAAATGGATCTGGAATACAGTTAGAAAATTTTGTTCTTTAGAATTTGTGGATGCACATGTTATGTCAGTAATGTGGCGAGTACAAGTAGGAAAGTAATTAAAAACAGGATTTTAAATGACCTTTTCTGAGTGAGGATAACCCATCCCAAAGTTAATGCCAAAAGAAAAAAAAAGAAAAAGAAAAAAAATTAAAGGCAAAAGTAATAAATTCATTTCCCCAGTAAACTATAGTAACTAACCTTAGGACAAAGGAGCATGCAAACTGCAAATGAAGGAGCTATTTTGTCTTCTAAGAAAACCACAAAAAGAAAATATGAGCTTCTGGAAAAATAAATGCAAAATAATGAATCCATCTATGTATCTGGTATCTGGCTCTCTTTCATTATCTTTTGTTGTTTTAGATCTAAACAGCCATCAAAAACAGATTTATCTTTCATTATAATAGTCTTGAAAAATTTTGCATTATTCATATATTCATATATTTTTCCTCTTATAATTCCATATGTATGAGCAAAAAAATTGGCACAGCTGAATTCCATATGTGTAGCATCCTAAAAACTCAGCAGAGGAAATCCATAAAACACAAAAACAATAAAATTCCTGTGACATACTTTGTTCCAAACGAGACTTTGTTTAAATATAATCCTCACAGTTTTTTAAATCACTCTTAAAGGAACCTACACCATCAATTGCAAAGTCTGCTTTTAGTCTACTGAAATCCAGAGAAAACTATACTAAACTTATAATTCAAAAATAAACTATTCTGACTATTATTTGATACTTAAATTTGGATAATCTACAGTGACAAACAGCAGATCCAAGGTAGCCTGAGGAGGAAAAAGGGCAGGAGGGACAGAAGAGGGGAATTACAAAGGTGCACAAGAAAATTTGGGGTTTTGATTTTGGTGATGGTTTTACAAGTTATACATATGTCAGAAATTATCAAATTGTACCATTTAAAGATATGCAGTTTACTGTATGCCAATTATATTTGATAAAGCTGTAAAAAAGTTAATTGGTATTGGGTATTTAAGATAATCACCTGCTTTTTGATAGGCAACATTTTGTAACAATTATAAGACCTTTAGAGAGAAAATAGCATTCATTGAACTTGTTCCCAGATTAAATCAGTAAAGTTTAGATTTTGGATTATTTTGGAGGTATTAGAATGAACACTACATGATACTAAGGTTTAGAAAATTATATTTTAGGTATTCAATATCTATATATTTGACTTTTAGGATTCTTATGAATGTCTTACTTAAAGAAAATCAATTCACTCATTCAACACACAGTTACTATGTTCTTCACAGTGGGCATGCACACACACACACACACACATACAAAACAAATTCCCTGGCTTTATTCTCACCCTTTTCGTTTGTGTTTGTTTGAGTAAGGAAGGTGATAGATGACCGAAACAAAGATTTATATTGTTATGGGAAATTGGCATGTGTCAATTAACTACCTTTTTTCTAGATACACAAATAACATAATGGCCTGGAGCTATTATTATATGTAGTTTTCCATCAATTAAGCAATGAGCGAAAGCTCGACTAAGTTATGCTGTTACATTAGGGTTGGTAAAGCTCGTTCTCTCTTTTTCCAAATGAAATTAATATTATGGTTATTTCCTTTTCTTTCTAAAATTATACTGGTTAGTTGATATGGAGACCTATATTGAAGCCTCACTGAGAAGAATATATATTACCCAGAGTCCCTGCCTTTGGAGGTGTAAACAGTAACTGGCCAAAACATTGGTTTATTTTCCCAACGTATTGGGAGAAGAGAGTGCATTTTTGGCTGTGTGGTAGCTGCACTATGTTAGGAGAGGCGTTTGTAAAACTGTTTAAGTTGGGAAGATGGTATTTGTTGAGATTGGTATTGAAGATGTGGAATATAGAGGGCATTTTAAAAAAATCTACTTGGCATCTTTTCAGAGAACCACTTTTTCCCAATTATCAATCCATGTGCTTCTGACACCCATCCCTGTATTCAGGGATGGGCAAATGACCCAAATACTGCTAATTATAGTATTCCAGTTCCAAGGCTTTTGCAACTGACTTAAGAATGGTCATATTATCCAAGCCAGATTGGCTAGAGTCCTGAGAATTTTTGTGTGAGCTATAAGGAAAGAAGCATGCTTTCTTCTTGCTAAGATTGCTAACTTAAGGCATGTTCTGGTTGATAAAGACAACAAGGATAAGTAAGCCTAAGAGATGGAAAGTGTCTCAATTATATTCATTGAGCTCCTACATCCAGCCAAACTTCTAGGCACATGCACTGCTGGACATCCTGATTACTTAGCCAATTCATTCCTTATTTTTTGTTTAAAATAGTTTGAGTTAGGTTTCTGACACTTTCAATGGAAAAAAAAGACCGAATCCACTAAATTATGTGCAGTTCTTTAAATACATCTAGCTTTCTCATAAATCTGTGCCTTCATAAATGCTGTTCCTGCTGGCTGGAATGCTCTTGCCCTCTGTTTCTAATTGATAGATCCCTACTAATTTTTTAAGTCTCTGAAAAAGCAATCATGCTTCTTGGCATCCTCCTTGATTTCCTGCCTCAGCTTCTTATATGATACGATTTGTTACCAACTCAAATGTAATATGGTCTATGAAGTATTTAATGGTTCCTGTCAATCAGAAGCAGTGGGTTCTTCTTTTATAATCCTACAGAACTCTGTTAATCATGCTTTTTTTTTTAGCACTAATCCCACTATCTTGTAATTACGGCCGTGTTTCTCTATTCCAATAAAATGTGAACTCAAGGAAAACGAATATATCTTTTTTGCCAAAAAATTGCAAAATGAATACTCAAAGGGTTTATTATTGTAAATCCTATGCTGAAACCTCAAATAACAAACTCAACATGTTGCAGGGAGATAATTCTCCAGGTGTCTCTTGTATTTTTGCATATCATGCAGATGAGGCAATGACTATCCATTGTTCTGATCTATCTATCCAGGGATTTTTATATAGCAAGATAGAGAGAGTATGTCCCTCCAGAGCAAAGGGTAGGCATGCTTACTGTCCAACATAATAAAGATGGTATCTCCTTTTGGAGCACATTATCTTTTATTACTGTCCATTTTAAAAGATTAGGTTTCCCTAAGCTCAGGATTCCTCTTAGGTAATCCAACTCACTGTATTGCAAGTGTCACCTAGGCATCTTCATGTCACTCTTTGGGAACTGGGGTTCAATGAACCAGTGCAAAAGGGCTGATATTCTGTATACTGCTATTGCTGAGAATAATAAACTTGTCTCTGACCCAGGAGTCTTGCGTTTTCTACCAGAATGCATGAAACTGGCAGGCTAACTTGTTGGCTTGTAAGTAAGATAAAATCACAGCACCTTCACAGTTCCTGAGAGTTTTGGTGATGAATATAGGATAATGATGAAGATGTAGTTTTCTACAGAAGAGGAAGGATGAGGACCTCATGAGCTGATTAATGGGATTTGAGGGAAGTCCATGGCAGTCAGCAGTGAACATGTTGACCAAATTGTATGGTCAAATGGGCAATAAATGGTTCTTCACTTTATTGCTCATTAAGAGGAGATGCTGGGGAGATGGTTGCAAGCCCAGTACCAGGAATTAGGCTCAAGGATATTTGTCCTAGTTATTGCTGACTCTCCTCTAGGTGGGGAGACTTCCTCATCAATCTGGTTGTCAGCCTCAGGTTCATCCCATTGTACCAATTAGTACTAAGAGTCATCCTGGGTATGCAGAAGATTCTGTTCCCTTGCAGACAATAGTTATAGAGACTTCCACTATAATAAGTGTGAAAGGAGGAAATTTTTTACCACTATGGACAGAAACCAGGTAAATCGATATAACTTTATTTCACTTGGGAGATGAGGGAACAGGCCCCATATTTTTTTCACAATACAAGAATTGTGATATTAGTCCAGAATACCAAAATACAGAATACTCTGACTCTGACAGAGTCTGGAATATATATAAGGTCTTGGAAAGTTTGGTGCCAACCTACTTTTACAACCTTACATATCATCTATGCCAACACAAAGAATCTGTATCAGCTAGCCAGTTTCACTCACTGTTCTATAAATCCCCATGTGTACCACCTAGATCTCTAGGCTTTACTCATGTGATTTACCCTGCTTGGAATGTCCTCCTCTCTTCCTGCCATTTATTAATAAACAATCTAATTCAAGGTCCATCTTTTCCATGAACCTTTCCTTAATCCCCAATCTCATGTTAATCTCTATTACCACTGAACTATAAGAACTATTTACTTAATTCTCACATGATGTCTTCACCATTATCTAACATTTTATGTATGTATCTTGTTTTTCCCAACTAGACTATAAATTTCCCCATATTATAGATAATATATTTTTATATATCCAAGAGTACTTACTTAGTAGGCACAGCTTTGCACAAGTAGGAACTCAACAGATACTTTTTAATTGACTGATTTAATCAAATGTTCTCTTTCAGCACCACTTTTTTTAAAATTAGAAAAGAAAGAGTTTTACAGAAAAACCAAGCATAAAATACAGAGTTCCCATATATCACCCTATTTTAATACCTTGCATCAGTGTGGTACATTTGTTATAATTCATGAAAGAATATTTTAATAATTGTACCATTAACAAGAGTCCATCATTTACAATAGGGCTCACTGTGTTATACAGTCCTATGTTCATTTTTTAATTTTTATTCTAGTAACATCTACACAACCTAAAATTTCCTTTTTAAAAAATATTCCAACATTCATTTTTTTGTTTTGTTTTGCTTTTAGGAGGTACTAGGGATCAAACCCAGGACCTCATATATGGAAAGCAGCGCTCAATCACTTGAGCTACATCCACTCTCTAAAATTTCCCTTTTTAACTACATTCAAATATATAAGTCAGTGCCCTTAAATACGTTTACAATGTTGTCAGCACCACTTTTTGAATAACAACTAACAACACCAAAGCACTCAAACAAATCTGAGTCACAAAAGATAACAAAGAAATAATTGACTGAAGTGAAAGAAATCCATTAGCACTATGTATCTACAAGCCACAGGCTTGCTTAATCCAGTAGTCCACTGAGGTCCAAAAATGGACATTTAGAAGCATGCTCTTGCTTTATATAAGAAGACTCTCCAAGATAACCACAGCCTTTGACTCTAATGAAGACCACCCTGGTGGAAAGTGAGGACCCACTGCTTGGCCACTCCTGGTACCTCTGTGAGTTAATGATCTCAGTTCATTTTCGTAGTAAACATCTGGCCCAACTTATCAAGAACATCATTCAAAATTCAAACTATTTGGCAATCTCTGAAGCCCAGAGGGATTACCAACAGCTGAATCAACAAACATTCTAACTATCCTGCTACCACTAGAAGGTGGTCTGCTCACAGAACTGGGAGGAGGCATAGGGTCAGTGGCCAGAGCAGACATTACTATGCTTAAAGAAATAGAAAAGATTCCTGTACAGTATCTTTCATATGTTTTTAGTAAAAGCAAAGAATCAGTATGAAAAAAAATTTATCACATCCTTTAAAGAACATGATGTTCAATCTTGGGATATCTCTAATACTTACACTTCTGTGAAGACTAAATGCACACAGATATTTTTACTTATCTGTTACAGCAATTTAATAATTTGCCTAGAATAAGTAAAACATTAAAAAGCAGGGGAGTGAGTGTAGCTCAGTGGTTGAGTGCTTGCCTCCCACATATGAGGTCCTGGGTTCAATTCCAGGTTCCTCCTAAAAAAATCAAAATCAAAATAAATAAATAAATAAAAAGCAGAGGAAAAATTGAAGTGTTTTGAAATGACATTTGTTCAGATGGTCTTTAATGATGAAATGTTCTTTCAATGCCAATGACAAATACTCAGAGTTTACAACTAAATCTTGAGAGTGTTTTGCTTTTACTATATCTTATGTTGCTCTGAGCTTTCTGAATAAAAGGCATGAGCAAGAAATGTTGACCAGTTTCATCCTATCTCAATGGTATAGTAGAGTTTTATGATATGATTAATTTGAGAAGTATCAAAGTTTCTAATGACTTGCAAACTTTCCCCACACCCATTAAATGACCCCCAAAGTCTACAACTAGAGACTTGTTACACTAGTCTTTGGTTTCTGTTGAGCCTTGAAATGTAAATGTCCTTGAAAGTTGATTATATTTCAGTTATCTGTTAATCATTTATTGTTTGGAGTGAAATATATTTTTCAGCTCTTTTCCTAAAAACGTGCTTTGATAAGAAGCAAGGGCAGGCTTTAGAAAGAATAAGAGCACACTGGTGGTTTGACATGGACAAGAAGGAAATAATACAGAAAGAAGACACCAGGGGCCTCAGGGAAGAAATTCTTTGGCTATTTTACAATTTTCTCTGAGGATTGTACTAACTCTAGACTTTCAAAGAATGACCTCATTTTTAAATTTTAATTTGATCAGTCCTAATGCCTGGGAAAGAGACAAAGACAGTGGAGGCTTTGACATAGTCTGAATTGACTATTTTTATATGAATTTTACTGAAACATATTCATAAACCATACTATCCATCTAAAGTGTACAAACAATGGAATTCGGTATAATCACAGAGTTGTGCATTCATCACCGCAATGAGTATTAGAGCATTTTCTTATTCCCAAATGAAAAAACCCTATTCTTTAGTAGTCTCTTCCCAGTCCCTCTATCCTTCTCCTACCATATATAACTGCTAATCTAGTTCCGTGTCTATAAATTTATTTATATTTGCATTCCATTTTGAATAGTTGGAGTCTAACAGTATATAGTATATAGTACCTTGCTTCTAGCTTATTTCACTTAGCATACTTTTTTTTTTTTTTTTTTTTACCACTGATGAAAGAATAACAGTATATTGCTATACCCTATAGTCCATAGTTTGCTTTGGTTGTCCTTTTACCCAAATATCACCTTATTATTAACTACTTATAACCTTAATGTATATTTGTTCTGTTTCAGAGAAAAACCTTCTTACATATGCACTATTAACCACACTCATTTTCCACAAGAGAGTTCACTACTATGCTATACAGTCCCATGTTTCATTTTTGACTTTCCTTCTAATGATATATGCAACCTTAGACTTTTCCTTTCAACCACGATCATACCTAAATATTAGCTCTTCTAATTACAAACACTATAATATGCTTTCGACATTTCTATCCATTTCCATACATTAACAAACAACCTTTTTGCCAATTCTGCAGAGATTAAGCCTCAGCTTGAATTGAATATTTATTTCTTGAACATTAACTCCTTGAAGTCAGGGATCTAATCTAATTCACCTCAGCATTTTTTTTGTTATTGACTTATAAATAAGTACCCAAAAATATTTTTTCAAAATGAATATTTAAAATTGTATTGTCTAAAGAGAAGCCTGAAAGGCAGAGATATACCTATAGATAGGCTCTGAGGATCAAGCTAATCACACACATTGGAGCATGACTGCTAAATGCACTGGAGGCAAGATGGAAGAGATTAGTGCCACCATTACAGGCCTAAAAGATACAAGGGGTGATGATCCCTATCATAGAATTCTTTAATTCACTGGTCCCTGCAGAAATCAGATGGATTCTGAAGAATGACTGTAGACTACCACAGCCCCATCTATAAGTTGCTATGCCAGATGTAGTACCACAGTTAGAGCAAAGTACCAACGATTCATTTACATAATGTATGACCATTGATTTGGTGAAGGCATTATTTTCCTTTCCAATTAAAAAAGAAAACCACCGTTTGCAATCTTGTGGGAAGGACAATAATATTTACTTATAGCTTTGATATATTAACTCTCCTGCTTCTGTCATAATAATATAGTCTGAAGAGATCTGGAACTTGAGGACATGCCATAGAACATCACACAGACATCATGACATCATGCTGATTAAACAACGTAAGCAATATGTGACTAGTATACTGAAGGTCTTGGTAAGACATGTGTGCCCCTGATGGTGGGAGATAAGCCCTAGAAGGATTCAGGGGCTGGCCTCTTCAATTTCAGTGGTCAAGGGTATATTAAAATATCCCCTCCAAGGCAAAAGACAACTCATTGCATTTTACATACTCAACCACAAAGAATGAAGAACAGTACCTGGGAGGTCTCTTTGGGCCCTGGGGACCACACACTCCTGCTAGAGCAGGAATACTGCTCTAGCCCAAATATCAGGGACACTGAAGGCTTTGAGTGAAGCCCAGAGCAGGAAAAGGTAACATCTAAAGTTCAGGCTATGGTACAATCAGCCCTGCCACTTGAGCGATTTAACCCAGAAGACCCTATGGTATTGAAGGCACCAGGGGTGGAAAAGAGATGCAGTATGGAGCTTATGACAAGCTCCAATGAGAGAATTACAACACTGGCCCCTGGGATTATAGAGTAAGGTTATGTCATCTGCAGCAGAAAATAATATGTCCTTTGAGAAACAGCTCTTTGTGCTACTGAAAGCTGGTAGTGGCAGAACACTTTGCAATGGGACACCAAGTGACCATGCATCAGGAACTTCCCATTATGAACTCATTTCTGTCAGATGTGCCAAGTCATAAATTCATACAGGCCCAAGGAGAAGTCCACTGTAAGGCAGAAATGTTACCTTCAGGACTGAGCCCCAAAAAGACCAGGGGGCACAAGTAAGCTGCATGAATAGGGAGCCCAGACCATCATTTTACCAATCACAATTGTACCAGTTCCCTTCTCCAAATTGTACCTAAAAGTATTTGGGTAAGAGTGGGAAGGCAGGTCCCATAAAGCCAGCTGGAGGAGGACAAAATGTTTGAACCTGGTTTATAGATGGGTCAGCTTGGTAAGTGGGTGTAAGCTGAAAAGGGACAGCAAATGCATAACTGCGACACTCACAAGTAGCCCTAAATAACAGTAGAGGAACAAAATCTTTCCAATGGGTAGATCTGTGAACATTGTACCTGTTCATCTGCTTTATGTGGAAAGAGGAGTGTCATGAAATGAGAAATTTATAGATTCTTGGGCAGTAGCCATGGCCTGGCCATCTGGTCATGGGCCTGGGAGGAAAAGAAGGAGAAGAAGAGAAACAAAAGAGATCTTAGATAGAGTCATATGGGTGGACATGTGAGATTGGGCACAAAGTCTGAAAATTTTTATATCATACATTAATGCCCACCAGAAAGCATACACCATGGGAGAGGCACTGAAAAACCAAGGAGACAAATGACTTGACCAGATGAATTAGCTGGCCTTCAACACTGGCCATCCTAGTACTGGCATGAGAGGCACTTAACAGAGTAGACATGGTAGCAAAGACAAATGCTATGTATAGGCCCAACAGCATGGGCCACTTACTAAGGATGATCTAGCTACTGCTGTCATTGATAGTCCAACTCGCCACAACTGAGACCAACCCAGAACCCCTTATGTGGTACCAGTCCTCAAGGAGATCAGCTATTAGATGGCAATTTATTACATTGAGCCTCTTCCAACCTGGAAGAATCAGCAGTTCATATCCTTATACGGATAGATGCCTATTCTGGGTAGGAGTTTGCATTTCCTGCCTTTAGAATTTTAGTTAGTACCATTATCCAGGGACTTATGGAATGCCTGATCCACAGGTGTGGAACTCCATAGAGGACCCTTTACACAGTGAAGGAGGTGCAGAAGGTGGCCCAAAATATTGTCTATTGGTTTTTAACACATCTTGTACCATCTAGAGGCAGCCAACCTCAAAGAACACTGGAATTTAAAAGCATAACTGAAACACCAGCTTAGAGGAAACAATATGAAAGGACTGAGTGCTACCCTTTGTGACACAGGGTATTTATTAAATCAGAGACCTCTATATGGTGCTTTGTTCCCTATAGGAAGGATATATGAGTCTGGGAACCAAGGAGTGGAAGCAGATGTGGCCCTATTTACCATCACTCCCAATGACACTTTGTATTGTGTGCTTCCTGTCCCTACAACTCTGGGTTTGGCAATGTTAGCAATCCTTTTACTCAAAAAGGGTTTTGCAAAGGTTCCACTGCAATAAAAGTTATGGCTACTACCAAAGCACTTTGAACTTTTTGTGACTAGGTATGAGCAGCAAAAAGAGGAGTCATCAGACTGACACTGATAAACAGAAGGAGGCAGGACTGCTTTTACACAATAAGGGCAGGGTGGAATATTCATGGAACTCAGGTGACACACTTAGGCACCTTCTGATGCTCCTACCACATTCTTTAGGAATGAAACTTCAGGTTATTCCACCAGGTAAGCCACCAAGACCTGTTAAGGTCATAACCCAAGGTAAAAGGGAATTTAAAATGCATAGTGAGGAGAGAAAGGATGAATACTAGTTGTGAATCCAATCATCTCAATTGACAGGGGCTGTAGATCATCCCATTAAAAAAAAACAGATTAAGTAGACCAAAAATAAGTGAATATATAACATACCTAAACAAAATAATATATAAGGAATCTATAATCTCTACATATAAATCTATACACCTAATAATAAAAAATATATCTTTCTATAAAGTGCACATTCAAAAACTGATCATATTTAGAACACAAAGAAAACATCAATAAGTTCCACAAAAATAGAACAGTAGTATCTGATCACAGTGCAGTAAAAGCAGAAATTATTAACAAAATCAAGAGCCCAATCAGGAAAAATTTTAACTGTTTATTTAAATAACTCTTGGATTAAAAGCAAAATACAAACTGAAATTACAAAATACCTAAATAAAAAGGTAATATAATATTCCATATCTGAATTTATGGGATACATTTAGAGTAGTGATCAGAGGAAAATTCATTACCCTTAAAAGTTTTATGAATAAAATTAGAAGAATGAAAATAAATTAATTAAATTTCCAGTTCAAAAAGTTAGAAAAATAACAATAACATAAGCCTAGAGAGTCCCAAGGACATAATAGGGATAAAGGGAGAAACTGATGCAGAGAAGAGGAACACAGAAAACAATAAATCAAAATCCTAGGATTTTTTTTTTTTGAGAAAAAAATAATAAACTAGCCAAACTACTAGTTAGCCTAATCAAGGAAAAAAGGGAGAAAATGCAAATATAAAAAATTAAAAATGACACATGGGAAATACCATTGAAACAAAAAAATTGAAAATCAGTTTTCTGAACACAAGTCCTTTATGCCTTTGGTTAAGTTTATTCTTAAATATTTAATTGTTTTAGTTGCTATTATAAATGGAATTTTTTTTTATTTCCTCCTCAGATTGCACATCAGTAGTGTAAAGAAACACTATTGATTAAGCTTGTATCCTGCCACTTCGCTGAATTCATCTATTAGTTCTAGTAGCTTTGTTGTGGATTTTTCAGGAGATTATAGATAGAGGATCATATCATCAGCAAATAGTGAAAGTTTTACTTTTTCCTTTCCTATTTGGGTACCTTTTATTCTTTATCTAGCCTAATCACTCAAGCTAGAACCTCTAGCACAATACTGAATAACAATGGTGACAGTGGACATCCTAGTCTTGTTCCTGATCTCAGTGGGAAAGCTTTCAGCCTTTCACCATTGAGTACAATGCTAGTTGTAGATTTTTCATATATGCAACTTTACCATATGGAGAAAGCTTCCTTCTATTCCTATCTTTTGGAGTGCTTTTAACAAGAAAGGGTGCTGTATTTTGTCAAATGCCTTTTCTGTATCAATGGAGAGGATTGTGTGATTTCTCTTCTTCAATTTATCAATGTGGATTATTACACTAATTGATTTTCTTTTTTTTTTAAAGATTTTATTTATTTATTCATTTATCCCCCCCTTGCTGCTTGTGCTTGCCGGGTCAGCTAACCACGCCGTGCCGGCGGGCCTGCCTTCACCAGGAGGCCCCGGGAACCGAACCCGGGGCCTCCCATATGGCAAACGGGAGCCCCACTGATTGAGCCACAGCCGCTTCCCTAATTGATTTTCTTGTGTTGAACCACCCTTGCATACCTGGAATAAAACTCACTTGATCATGATGTATAATTCCTTTAATGTGCTTTTGGATTCTGTTTGCAAGTATTTTGTTGAGGATTTTTGCATCTATATTCATTAGAAATATTGGTCTGTAATTTTCTGTTTTTGTAGTATCTTTATCTGGTTTGGGTATTAGGTTGATGTTGGCTTAATAGAATGAGTTTGGTAATGTTCTTTCCTGTTCAATTTTTTGGAAGAGCATGAGCAAGATTGGTATTAGATCGTCTTTAAATGATTGGTAAAATTCACCTGTGAAGTCATCTGTTCCCAGGCTTTTCATCTTTGAGGTTTTTGATGACTGTCTCAATCTCTTCACTTGTGATTGGCTTGTTGAGGTCATATATTTCTTCTAAAGTCAGGGCAGGTGGTTCATGTGTTTCTAGGAATTTGTCCATCTCGTCTACATTTTCTAGTTTTTTGGCATACAGTTGTTCATAGTATCCTCTTATGATCTCTCTTATTTCTGTGGGGTCAGTTGTAATGTACCCCCTCTCATTTCTGATTTTATTTATCTGCGTCTTCTCTCTTTCTCTCTTTTTTTTGTCAGTCTAGCTAAGGGTTTGTCGATTTTGTTCATCTTCTCTAAGAACCAACTGTTGGTTTTGTTGATTCTCTCTATTGTTTTTTTGTTCTCAATTTTATTTATTTCTGCTCTGATCTTTACTATTCCTTTCCTTCAGGTTGGTTTGGGATTCATTTGCTGTTCTTTTTCTAATTCCTCCAGGTGTGCTGTTGCATCTTCAATTGAGCTCTTCTTTTTCAATATAAGCATTGAGAGCTATAAATTTCCCTCTCGGCACTGCTTTTGCAGTATCCCATAGGTTTTGATATGTTGTGGTCTCATTTTCATTTGTCTCAAGATATTTACTGAATTCTCTTGCAATTTCTTCTTTGACCCACTGATTATATAATAGTGTGTTGCTTAAGCTCCATATATTTATGAATTTTCCCTTTTTCCGTCCATTATTGATTTCTAGCTTCATTCTGTTATAATTAGATAAACTGTTCTGTATAATTTCAATCTTTTTAAATTTATTGAGACTTGTTTTGTTACCCAATGTATGGTCTATGTTGGAGAAGGATCCATAAGTACTTGAAAAGAAAGTATATCCTGCAGTTTTGGGGTGCAATGCTCTATAGATGTCTATTAGGTCTAGTTCATTTATCATATTATTCAAGTTCTCTGTTTCTTTATTTATCCTCTGTCCAGATGTTCTATCCAATATTAAGAGTGCTGTATTGACGTCTTCAACTATTATTGTAAAGACACCTATTTCTCCCTTCAGTTTGCCAGCGTGTGCCTCATGTTTCTTGGGGCACGTACGTTAGGTGCATAAATATTTAGAATAGTTATTTCTTCTTGGTGAATTGCCCCTTTTATTAATATATAATGACCTTCTTCATCCCTTATAAGAGTTTTGCATTTGAAATCTATTTTTTCCAATATTAGTATCGTTATTCCAGCTCTTTTTTGGTTATTATTTACATGGAATACCTTTTTCTAACCTTTCACTTTTAACCTGTTCTGAGGTGGGGCTCTTGTAGACAACATATAGATGGCTCATATTTTTTTATCCATTCTATCAGTCTATGTCTTTTGATTGGGGAGTTCAATCCATTAATATTCAATGTTATTACTGTAAAAGCATTTCTTACCTCGTCCATTTTGTCCTTCAGCTCTCTGTTGTCATATCATTCTATTGTCTGTCTTCTTACCCTTTAGTTTACCCTTCCAAATAATGTTCATTTCTAAACTCTTCTCCAAATCTCTCACCCTTGTTTTATCCTTTCAGGCTGTAGCACTCGCTTCAGCATCTCTTGTAATTCTGGCCTTTTGATAACATATTCTATCAGTTTTTATATGTCCATGAAGACTTTGAACTGAGCTTACCCTCTTTTTTTTTTTTAGGCCAGTAGAAAGAGTTTAATGAGAGAAATGAGAAAAAAACAAAAGTACACACCCAGGTGTGAATGTAGGAGTCTTCCAGGCAAAGAGTCACCCTCATTTTTGAAGGACAATTTTGTCGGATACAGAATTCATGGCTGGCAGTTTTTCAGTACCTTAAATACTTCATACCACTTTCTTCTCACCTCCATGATTTCTGATGAGAGCTTGGTACTTAATATTATTGAGTTTCCTTTGTATGTGATACTTTGCTTTTCTCTTGCTGCTTTCAAAATCCTCTCTTTATCCCTGATACTTGACATTCTGATTAGTAGGTATCTCAGGGTAGCTCTATTTAGATTTATTCTGTTTGGGGTGCATTATCCTTCTTGGATATTGATATTTATGTCTTTCATATGGGTTGGGAAGTTTTTGGTCATTATTTCCTCAAATATTCTTTCTGCCCCTTTTCAATTCTCTTCTCCTTCTAGGACACCAATAATGCGAATATTTGTACATTTCGCATTGTCATTCAATTCCCCGAGACTCTATTCCATTTTTCCCATTCTCTTCTCTTTCTGTTCTCCTGTCTTTTCCAGCTCATATGTTCTGTCTTTGAAATCACTAATTTTGTCTTCAAGCATTTCAAATCTACTCGTATGTGCCTCTAATGTATTTTTAATCACATCTATCATGTCTTTCATTCCCATAAGGTCTGTTACTTTTCTTTTCAGTCTTTCAAATTATTCTTTATGCTCTCCCAATGTCTTCTTGATAGACTTTATTTCTTTAGTCATATTTTCTTTAAATTCTTTGAAGTAATTTAGGAGAGTTGTGTGATTATCACTGATTAATTGTCTTAAATCCTATATCTCTTCAGGATATTTGATTAGTTGTTTTGGTTGGGCCATCTCTTCTGGTTCCCTAGTATGACTTCTAATTTTTTGCTGATGTCTAGGCATATGAATATGTTGGACCAGTATTCAGAAAACTACAAAACATTACTAAAAGAAACTAAAGAAGACTTAAATAACTGCAAGGAGATTCTGTGTTCATGGATTAGAAGACTAAATATTGTTAATACGTCAATTCTACCCAAACTGATTTAGAGATTCAATGCAATACCAATAAAAATTCCAACAGCCTTTTTTGCAGAAGTGTAAAAACCAATTATCAAATTTATTTGGAAGGGTAACAGGCCCTGAATAGCTAAGATCTTTTTTTTTTTTTTTTTTAAAGATTTTATTTATTTATTCATTTATCCCCCCCTGGCTGCTTGGTCAGCTAACCACGCTGTGCGGGCAGGCTTGCCTTCACCAGGAGGCCCCGGGAACAGAACCCGGAGGCTCCCATATGGTAAACGGGAGCCCTACTGATTGAGCCACAGCCGCTTCCCGCTAAGATCTTAAAAAAAAAAAAAGAACAAATTTGGAGAACTCTCAATTCCAGACTTTAAAGCATAGTACTTAGCTACAGTGGTAAAAATAGCATGGTACTGGCATAAAGACAGACACACTGACCAATGGAACCAAATCAAGAACTCAGAAATAGACCCTAACATCTACAGTCAAGTGATTTTTGAGAAGTCAGTCAAGTCCTCCCAACTGGGCCAAAATAGTCTATTCAACAAATGGTGCTGGGAGAATTGGATATCCACATCCAAAAGAAAGAAAGAAGACCCCTATCTCACACCATATATAAAAATTAACTCAAAGTGGATCAATTACCTAAATATAAAAGTGACAACCATAAAACTCCTTGAAGAAAATGTAGGAAAACATCTTCAAGATCTTGTGGTAAGCAGTAGTTTCTTAAACCTTATACCCAAAGCACGAGCAACGAAAGGAAAAAATAAATGGGACCTCCTCAAAATTAAACACTGCTGCACCTCACAGGACTTTGTCATAAGGGTAAAAAGGCAACCGACTCAATGACAGAAAAGATTTGGCAATCACATATCCGATAAGGGTTTAATATCCATGATATATAAAGAGATCATACAACTCAACAATAAAAAGACAAACTAACCAAATAAAAAATGGGCAAAAGACTTGAAAAGACAATTGTTCAAAGAAGAAATACAAATGGTGAAGAAACACATGAAAAAATGTTGAACATAACTAGCAATTAGGGAAATGCAAATCAAAACTATAATGCAATATCATTTCACACTTATTAGACTGGCCACTATTAAAAAATCGAAAAATTGTAAATGTTGGAGAGGATGTGGGGAGATAGGAATGCTAATTCACTCTTGGTAGGAATGTAGAATGATACAGCCACTGTGGAGGACTGTTTGGCAGTGCCTAAGGAAGCTGAATATAGACTTGCCTTGTGACCCGCCAGAAGCATTACTAGGTATATATCCAGAAGAACTGAGAGCAGAGACATGAACAGACATCTGCACACCGGTGTTCATAGCAGCATTATTCACAAGTTGCTAAAAGTTGGAAACAACTCAGTGTCCATCAGCTGATGAATGGATAAACAAATTGTGGTGTATACACACGGTGGAATATTATGCAGCAATAAGAAGATATGAAGTCATGAAGCATATGACAACATAGTTGAACCTGAAGGACATTGAGAAGCAAGCCAAACACAAAAGGACAAGTACTGTATGACTGCGCTATTATGAACTAAATATATTGTGTAAAGTCATGGAGTTAATAATTAGCATATAGATCACCAGAAAATAGGAGGGTAGAGAATGGAAAGCTGAGGGTTAATCTGTGTAGAATTGGTAAAAAAAAAAAAAAAAAAAAAAGGTTGTTTGTACATCTTTGGAAATTAATAGAAATGTTGAAAGCATATCATGGTGTTTGTAACTAGCAGTGCTATTGTATGGGTATGACAGTGGTTGGAAGGGAAAGTCTAAAGTCAGGTATATTACTAGAAAGAAAGCTAAAAATTGTAACATGGTAGTGTATATGACAGTAAAACCTCATGTAAAACACAAACACGGATGATATTGCACATATAAAACTGTTTTTGCAAAATATAAATACAAAGATACTAGAGAGAAGGAAAAAGAATAGTAGCTATGTACAGCAGGAGAAGCATAGTGAGACTGAGAGGTGATGAGTTTTGCATTTTTTTTGTTTATTATTAGTATTATTGGAATAATGAAAGTGCTCTAAGAATGACTGAAGTGATGAACTCACAAATACGTGATTATACCAAATACTGTTGATTGTACACTTTGGATGGATTTATGCTTTATTAATATGTACCAATAAAACTGATTTGTTAAAAAAAATCAGTATCACCTATGCATGGGAAAATACAATTAATGTAGCTTATGGACTATAGTTAAGAGCAATACTGTAATATAGTTGCATCAATGTCAAAGAAGGTACTGTATCAACATCAAGAAACAATAATAGGGGGGAAGTAAAACATTCAAAGGTTTACTGAAGAAATGACTGCACAAGTCTGGAATGAAAGTGAGAGCCACTGAGTTGTACACTTTGCATAGAATGTACAAGGCATGGGACTGTGTAACACAGTGAACCATGTGGTGAAAGATGGACTGTGGTTAACAGTACAGTTCATGAGTATTCTCTCATAACCTATAACAAATGTACAATATTAATATATAGTGTTAATAAAAGGGGGTCTATGGAAAAAATATACCAAGTGTATACTGTGGACCATAGTTAGTGGTAATAATCTGATGATGCTCTTTCATAATCTGTAACAAATATTCCACAACAATGTAAGATGTTGGTGGAGGGGTTATGTAAGGGAATTCTGCACATTGTTTATGATTGTTTTGTAAGCTCAAATTTTCTCTAATAAAAAAAAGAATTTTTTTTTTTTAAATCATGATTTGCTTGGCAGAATTACAGGGAAATAAATTTGAAAACCTGGATGAAATGGATAATATCCAAGGGAAATACTGTAAACTAACCCAATTAGAGAGAGAAAGCTTAAACAGGCAAATTTCCACAAAAGTAATAGAGAACATTATCAAAGAACTATGCCATAAGAAAGCATTGATACCAGATGGTTTTGCATGTGACATATACCAAAGCCTCACAGGCAAATAGTCCTGACGTATCATAAATCATTCCAGAGACTAAAAATGGAGAAGACTTCCTAATTCTATTGATGAAGCAGGTATAACACTGACACTTAAACCTGATTAAAGAAAATAAAGAAAAAAGAAAGAAAAGTATAAAACAATATCACTTATAACTACTATGCAGAAGTATTGATAAAACGTTACAAGAGGGAGCAGACGTGGCTCAAGTAGTTGAGTGCCTGCTTTCCACTTGAGAGGTCCCAGGTTTGGTTCCTGGTGCCTCCTAAAAAAAAAAAAACAACAAGCAAAGCAAATGGAAAAAAAAAAAAAAAAAAAAAAGCCAACGGGAGCCAATGTAGCTCAGTGGTTGAGCGCCAGCTTCACACATACAAGGTCCTGGGTTCAATCCCCCATCCCCGGTACCTCAGAAAAAAATGTTACTAGAATCTGAGACCATATTAGGGAAATAATACACCATAATTAAATAGAATTTATTTCAAGAAAGCAAGGTTGGTTCAATTGAAAATCAATCCATATAGCATATTATAGAAGTAGCTCTAAGAAGAAAAAATATATAATTATCTCTATATATTTCAAAAATCCTTTGACAAAATATAACACCCATTCTTGATTTAAAAATACTCAAGAAAATAGGAATTTGTGGATATTTTCTAAACATGATTAAATATTATGCATATTTTAGTTTAAAAATCACCATTTACTTCATGAGGAATTACAAGAAGTATTTCCACTAACCAGGAATGAGGCAAAGATGCACATACTTCCAACTTTTCAACATTATGCTAGTGGTATTACAGTGGAATTAGACAAAGAAATTAATTAGAGGCATACAAATTAAGAAAGAAACATAAAATTAAAATGAAACATAAAATTATCTCTATATATAAATGAGATGGAAACATGCCTAGAAAAGCAATGATAAAATTAACTTAAAAGAAACCATTAAGATAGTAGAATATACAGGTATTATATATACAGTATTATTGCACTTTGTTTTATTGTGCTTTGTAGATACTGCTTTTTTTTTTTTTTTACAAATTGAAGGATTGTGGCAACCCTGCTTCAAACAAGACTATCAGAACCATTTTTCCAACAGCATGTGATTACTTCACGTCTCTGTGTCACTTTTGGTAATTCTTGCAATATTTCACTTTTTCATTATTATTATATCTGTCATGGTGAGCTTGATTAGTGATCTTTGATGTTACTACTGTAATTGTTTTGGAGCACCAAAAACCATGCTCATATAATAGCAAACTTGATCCATAAATATGTGTGTTCTGACCTCTCAACCAACCGGCCATTTCCCTGTCTCTTTCTCTCCTCAGGCCTCCCTAATTCCTGAGATTCAACAATATTGAAACTAGGCCAATTAATAACCCCTATAATGGCCTTGCCTCTAAGTGTTCAAAGTGAAAGGAAGAGTCACACATTCTCCCTTTAAATCAAAAGCTAGAAATGATTAAGCTTAGTGAGGAAAGCATATGGAAAGCTGAGACAGACCAAAAGCTAGGTCTCTCACACCAAAGAGTTAGCCAAGTTGTGAATACAAAGGAAAGTGCTGGAGGAAAATGAAAAGTGCTATTCCAGTGAACATACAAATGACAAGAGAGCAAAACAGCCTGATTGCTGATATGTAGAAAGTTTTAGAGGTCTAGATAGAAGATCAAACCAGCTACAACATTCCCTTAGGCAAAGCCTAATCCAGAGCAAAACCTTAACTTCCTTAAATTCTATGACAGCTGAGAGAGGTGAGGAAGCTGCAGAAGAAAAGTTTGAAGCTATCAGAGGTTGATTCATGAGGTTTAAGGAAAGACTATCTCCATAACATAAAAGTACAAAGTAAAACAGCAAGTGCTGATGTAGAAGCTGCAGCAAGTTATCCAAAAAATCTAGGTTAAATGATTGATGAAGGTGGCTATACTACACAACAGATTTCCAATGTAGATGAAACAGATTTCCAATGTGATGCTATCTAGAACTTTCACAGCTACAAAGGAGATATCAATGTCTGGCTTCAAAGCTTCAAAGGACAGGCTGACTCTTGTAGGGGCTAATGCAGCTGGTGACTTCAAGTTGGTGCCAATGATCATTTACTATTCTAAAAACCCTGGGGCCTTAATGAACTGTGCTAAATCTACTCTGCCTATGCTCTATAAATGGAACAACAAAGCCCGGATGTCAGCACATCTTTACACAACATGTTTTAATGAATATTTTAAGCTGCTGTTGAGAGCTACTGCTCAGAACAAAAAAAAAAAAAAAATTCTTTGAAAATATTACTGTCATTGACAATGCACCTGGCCACCCAAAACCTCTGATGGAGATGTACAATGAGATTAATGTTGGTTTCATGCTTGTTAACACAAGATCCATTGTGCAGCCCATGGGTCAAGGGATCATTTTGAATTTCAAGTCTGATTATTTAATAAATAAATTTTGTAAGGCCATACATAGTGAGTCCTCTGATGGAGCTGGGAAAAGTCAGCTGAAAACCGTCTGGAAAGGATTCAGAATATTACATATACTTAGTTGATAAAGTAGCAGCAGGGTATGACAGTATTGACTACAATTCTGAAAGAAGTTCTACTATGGGTAAATGCTATAAATATCTAACAGCGTAGCATGCTACGGAGAAATCTTTTGTGAAAAGAAGATCCATCAGTGTGGTAAACTTAATTGTTGTCTTATTTTAAGAAATTGTCATAGCCACCCCAACTTCAGCAACCACCGCCCTGATCAGTCAGCAGCCATCAACCACTGAGACAAGACCTTCTACCAGCAAAAAAGATTACAACTTGCTGAAGGCTCAGATGATAATTAGCAGTAAAGTATTTTTTCAGCAATAAAGTATTTTTAAATTAAGGTACATCCAGTTTTATAGACATAATGCTATTGTACACTTAAAAGACTACAGTATAGTGTAAACATAACTTTTAAATGCACTGGGAAACCAAAAAATTTATGTGACTCGCTTTTTTGTGATATTCACTTAATTGAGGTGGTCTGGAACCAATCCTGCAATATTGCCAAGGTATACCTGTAAAACTGACACTCAGAAATCAATAGTCTTGGAAGCAGAAGTAGCTCAAGTAGTTGAGTGCCTGCTCCCCATGTACAAGGTCCCAGGTTCGATCCCCAGTACCTCCTAAAAACAAATGAAAAACCCAACTCTCATTGGGGAACAGATGTAGCTCAGTGGTTAAGCTACTGCTTCCCATGTATGAGGTCCTGGGTTCATTCCCCAGTACCTCCTGGAAAAAAAAAAAAAAAAAAAAAAGAAATCAATAGTCTTCATATGCATAAATAATAAACAATTAGAGAATATAATGGTTGAGAAAAACCCAATTAACAATAGCAATAAAAAAGATAAACTACTTAGGAAAGTGAAACAAAGATAGCTTTTAAACAAATGGTTCTGAGACAACTGGAGTCATGTGATAAAAGATAAAATTAGATCTATATATAACAATGTTCACAATAAAAAATTCCTAATGCAGTAGGGACCTAAATGTAAAAAAAGGGAAAACATGTTAGTATTAGAAGAAAACTTGGGTGAATTCCTTTCTAACCTGGGTATAGAAAAAGGCTTTCTATCAATGACTCAAAATCCAAATTAAAACAAGAAAAGACTGACAAATTTGAATACAAAAAATTTTAAAACTTTCACATGTCAAAAAAAATACCATCAACAGTCATCATGAGGTGGCAGGAGGGAAATGGAAGAGGAGGGAGTTCCAAGAATTAGATCATCCTACAGTGCAGTTAGTAATCACCCAGAGTTATCTAAATTACCTGTTTGGCAGACCCAGGAGACCAGGAGAGCATCCTGCATCATCCTTGGAAGAATGGAAGGAGGAGACTGCCCATCTGTGGTAAATATTCCTGAGTAGAGCAATCCACACCTTGGAGGCTCATCCCCTACTGGCAGGGCAAGGCACCTCAGGAGATACTCCCTGGCTGGATTTGGAAGCTCCATTTCCCAAAAACGGGGGAGAAAGAAGTGGTTGGGTACTGACTTAAGCTACTGATTAGTAAATTCGGCCGGCTAAAGTCAAATCCTACGTATAGCTAAGTTTGAACATAAGTCAGAAAGAGGCTATTGGCTTCCATTTTAACTCTGCCCCTGGCATGAGAGGAAATGGGGCTGACTGAAAATCACAGTGATGGTAGGGACCAGCTTCTTTCACCCAGGTCAGATTGCTGCTGTAGTCTGGGCTCCAGGCCAGGCCAGTTTATGGCAGGGAGAAAGCTGGGGGGACTTGCACCAGCCTCTCTGGGCAACTTAGTCGTTTTTGGCCTGTATGGACTAGATTTTTGGGCACACCTGTGATTACATTCTTGCCCCAGACAGGACAGGAGTAGGGGCAGTGCATCGGCAGCCTCTCTGGGGAACTGTAGTAGCTTTTGGCACCCCCACTGCTTAGATTATTACCCATACCTGTGGCTCCATACAAGCCCCTAATAGGGAAGGAAGGTGGGAGGTGCTTTGACAGTCTCTCCATGCAAATGCAGTGAGCAACTACAATCGCTTTCAGTAGCTTTGCCATTCCCTGGCAGAGGAGAAGGGGATCCGGTGCTTCATCAGTCTATCTGATGAAGTGGGCAACTGTGGTCAGTTTTGGCCCACACAGCTTAGTTTACTACTCATACCTGTGGCTCCATCCCTACTCCAGGCAAGGGAGGAAGGTGTGTGGAGCTTCATCAGAAGAGCTAACTACACAGTTGGATAAGCTAGAAAAAGAAGAGCAAATTATGCCCAATGTATGTAGAAGGAATGAAATAACAAAGATCAGAGTGGAAATAAATTAAATGGAGAACAAAAAAAAACAACCAAAAGTTGGTTCTTCCAGAAGAGCAACAAAATTGACAAACCCTTAGCTAGACTGACAAAGAATAAGAGAATATGCAAATAAAATCAGAAATGAAAGTGGGGGGGCACTACCCCTGACCCCATAGAAATAAGAGAGATCATTAGAGGATGCTATGAACAACTGTACGCCAACAAACTAGATAACATAGACAAAATGGATAAATTACTAGAAATACATGAACAACCTCCACTGACCCTAGAAGAAATGGAAGACCTCAACAAACTAATCACAAGTAAAGAAACTGAAACTGTCATAAAAAATTTTCCAAAGTTGAAAAACCCAGAACCAGATGACTTCACAGGTGAATTCTATCAATCATTCAAAGATGATCTAATACCAATCTAGATCAAGATTTTCCAAGACATTGAACAAGAAAGAATGCTACAAAACTCATTCCAAGAAGTCTACATCACCATAATATCAAAGGCAGATAAAGATATTATAAAAAAAAGTATTACAAATCCATTTCCATCATGAATATAGATACAGAAATATTCAACAAAATACTCACTAAGCGAATCCAAAAACAAATTAAAAGAATTACTCATCATGATGATCAAGTGGGTTTTATCCCAGGCATGCAACAGTGGTTCAACACAAGAAAATCAATCAGGATAATACATTAATAAATCATAAAAAAACCACATGATGATATTGATTGATGCAGAAAAGGCATTTGACAAAATACAGCATCCTTTCTTGATAAAAACTTTCCAGAAGAGAAATAGAAGGAAATTTTTTCAACATGATAAAGGGCATATATGAAAAACTGACAGCTAACACTGTACTCAATGGTAAAATACTGAAAGCTTACCCATTGACATTGGTAACAAGACAAGGATGCCCACTGTCACCACTGTTGTTCAATATAGCTCTACAGGTTCTAGCTAGAGCAATCAGCAAGAAAAAGAAATATAAGGTACCCAAATAGGAAAAGAAAAGTCAACTCTTGCTATTTGCAGATGATATAATCCTATTCCTAGAATGTCCAGAAAAATCTACAACCAAGCTACTAGAGCTAGAGTGGCAGGATACAAGATTAACTCACTAAAATCAGTAGGGTTTCTATACACCAGTAATGTGCAATCCAAGGAGGAAGTCAGGAAAAAAAATCCATTTACAACAGCAACTAAAAGAATTAAATATTTAGCAATAAACTTAACCAAGGATGTAAATGACCTGAATTCAGAAAACTACAATGCATTACTAAAAGAAATCAACAAAGACCCAAATAAATGGAAGGACATTCCATGTTCATGGATTGGAAGACTAAATATGATTAACATGTCAGTTCTACCCAAATTGACTTCAGATTTAATGCATACCAATAAAAATTCCAACAGCCTTTTTTAAAGAAATGGAAAAAATTACCAAATTTATTTGAAGGATAAGGGGCCCGAAATAGCTAGACATATCTTAAAAAAGAAGAATGAAAATGGAGGACTCTCACATCCTGACTTTAAATCATATTACCTAGCTACAATGGTAAAAACAGAATGGTTTTGGCATAAAGAGACAGACAGACCAATGAAACCAAATTGATTGTTTAGAAACAGACTCTAACACCTATAGTCAAGCGATTTTTGACAGAACAGTCTTTTCAGCAAATGGTGCCGGGAGAACTGGATATCCTTATCCAAAAGAAAGTAGGAAGACCCCTATCTCATACCTTATAAAAAATTAAATCAAAATTAATCAGAGACTTCAATATTCAAACTAGAAGCATAAAACTCTTAGAGCAAAATGTAGGGAAACATCTTCAAGACCTGTTGATAGGTGGTGGATTCTTAAACCTTAGAACAAAAGCACGAGCAATGAAAGAAAAAATGGATAAATTGGACCTCCTCAAACTTAAACACTTTTATGCTTCAAAGGACTTTATCAAGAAGGTGAAAAGACAGCCTACTCAATGGAAGAAAATATTTGGAAACCACATATCCAATGAGGGTTTGATTTCCATGCTGTATAAAGGGATCATACAACTCAATGATAAATAGGCAAGCAATCCAATTTAAAAATGGGCAAAAGACCTAGACATTTTTCCAAAAAGGAAATACAAATGGCAAAAAAGCACATGAAAAAATGTTCAATATCACCAGTTATTAGGGAAATGCAAACAAAAAAGAATGAGATATCATCTCACACTTCATAGAATGGCCATTATTAAAAGAACAGAAAATTACAAGTGCCGGAGAGGATGTGAAGAAATAGGAACACTCTTTCACTATTGGTGGAAATGTAGAATGGTTCAGCCTCTGTGGAAGACAGTTTGGCAGTTTCTTGGGATGCTAAATATAGAACTGCCATATGATCAGGCAATCCCTCTACTAGAATATATCCAGAAAAACTAAAAACAGGGACACAAACAGATATTTGCTTTAACAACTAGACACCATAACCAAGTCACAGAATTTAAACACAAGAAGATAGGGAATTGCTTCCACATATTGTCCAACACACTGAAGAATATTTGGATGCTGAAGAATATAGTAAGTTTCTCCATTTTTCAAAAAGTATCTTGTTCCTTTTGGCTTGCACTTGCTTTTAACTCTTTCACTATTACACTTGCTATGCTAGTGCCAGTTAAATCTCTCCAAGGAGGACCTTTCCAAACCAAACATTTCTGATTCCTTGTATATAGTTTAGACTGTGGTATGCAACTTGAGACTTCAACCGTCTACAGAAAGCTGAAATTGTGATGGAGCTTGTAGTGAAATATTAGGTACTGAAAGTATAAAATCTCTGCAGAGGACTTCAGGGGAGTATCTTCTGCTGGTGATGTGAAATCTATTTCATCATCCAAATTATCTTCAAATTTCTTAAAGTCTATTTCTGAGTTTTTACAGCAGGATACACAGTTTGCAATTAACACTATTAATATCACTAAACTGCACACAGATAGGATCACAAAAGATAAGGAAACTTCTGCAGAAGTGCCTCCCCTGCACCTGTTTG
Organism: Tolypeutes matacus; assembly: GCA_026826555.1. Classification (NCBI taxonomy): domain Eukaryota; kingdom Metazoa; phylum Chordata; class Mammalia; order Cingulata; family Chlamyphoridae; genus Tolypeutes; species Tolypeutes matacus. The sequence goes on from JAKSZT010053881.1 coordinate 2,825,605, forward strand.
CAGAAGTGGCATGGCCCAGGCACTGCCAGCTTCCAGTAGCAGCAGCAGCGGCCCCAGCATCTCTCCTGCACCTCAATGCTAGGGCGGCTCTCGGGTTGCTTCCCGACCATCTGACCATCAGTCGGCAAGTTAGTCAGTTAGTGCTGCCTCCCTCAGCTGCCTCAGTGGCACCCGCATGGCAGGCTCCTGAGAACACATTGATTTAGCCAAACCTCAGTCCAGCTCCTGGTCCGCACATGCCACTCCAGCCACAGAAAGAGCATCCTTTCTGCCCACCCACACAGCATCTCTCAACAGCAGTCATGGCAGCAGCCCTGCAGAGCCAGAGGAGGGACAACTGGGCTCTATTTCTTCCAGTTTTTATGAAAGGTCTCCGATTTGAAATATTTGTGCTTTTTTAATGTAAACATTTAGGGCTATAAATTTCCCTCTCAGTACTGCCTTTGCTGCATCCCATAAGTTTTGGTATGTTGTAATTAATTTTCATTCACCTCAAGATATTTCCTAATTTCTCTTGTGATTTCCTCTTTAACCCATTGGATTTTTAAGAGTACGTTGTTTAATTTCCACATATTTGTGAAATTTCCATTTCTCCCTTTTATTGATTTCTAGCTTCATTCCATTGTGGTTGGAGTAGATACATTGAATTATTTCAATATTTTTTAATTTATTGAGACTTGTTTTGTACCAAACATATAGTCTGTCTTGGAGAAAGATCCATGGGTACTTGAGAAGAATGTGTATTCTGTTGTTATTGGGTGAAATGTTCCAAATATGTCTAGTTGGTTTAGAGTATCATTCAAGTCTTGTATTTCCTTTATGATCTTCTGTCTATATGTTCTCTCCATTACTAAAAATGGCATATTATGGTCTCCTACTATTAATGTAGAACTGTCAATTTCTCCCTTCAAAATCTGTCAGTATTTGCTTCATATATTCTGTGGCACTGTTGTTAGGTGTATATATATTTACAATTGTTACATCTTGTTAATTGTCATCTTTATCAGTATATTATGACCATCTTTGTCCATCATAACTTTTTTTGACTAATAAGACTTTAAGTTATATTAGTATATTAGTATAGCTACCCCAGGTCTTTTTTGATTAGTAATAGATATAGATATAGATAGATATAGATATAGATATAGATATAGATATAGATATAGATATAGATATAGATATATACCTCCATCCTTTCACTTTCAACCTACTTATGTCTTTGAATTTAAGATGAGTCTCTTGTAGACAGCATATAGTTGTGTCATGCTTTTTAATTACATTTTTATTTTTATTTTTAAAGAAGCTTTAGGTTACATGAATGTTACATAAAAAAATATAAGGGAATCACATATGCCCCACTCTCCTTCCCCTCCCACGCTTTCCCACATTAACAACATCCCTCACTAGTGTGGTACTTTTGTTACAATTGACAAACACATTTTGAAGCATTGCTACTAAATATGGATTACAATTTACATTATAGTCTACACTCTGTAATGCACAATTTTGTAGGTTATGACAAAATATACAATGGCCTGTATCTGTCACTGCAATATCACGTGGGACAACTCCAATGTCCCAAAATGCCCCCATATTATACTTATTCTTCCCTCTCCCATCCCTCAGAATCCCTTGGCCTGTACCCACCCTGGATCTTAGGGAAGGGGATTGTTATGTCCCTTTCTGGCACCAGCAAGCTACCCCAAGGGCTGGACCCCACTGCACTGAGAGTGGGGGCTCAGCACTGGTAACTGCCATGCAGAGAGAGCAATTTACTGGTATTTATGGTAATTTACTAGTTTCTTCCTAACACTCTTTCCTGGATGTCCAGGATTCTACTGGACTCCAGAGTTTCGAAATAGTTGATTGAGACTGCTCCCTTCTGTTCAATAGTTGTTCTGGTGGAGGGATGGATTCCTGGAGCTTCCTACTTTGCCATCTTTCCACAATCCCTAGAAGTGCTCTTTTAATATGAATTTCCTTACACAGTTTTAAAGAAAGAGAAGTATGTATTATTTTTCTGTGCCCTGCAGTTAACCCTGAATAAACTCAGTCTAACCACTGGAATATCCATCCCGAAGTGGTAATAGTGGCAGCTACTCAAGAAGGCATACCTTAGCCTTGTATGATTTAAACTCATTCCTCAGTGGAAACATATTAATGACTGGCAAATATAAGAGCAATATGTTTTATTGCTATAAAATGTCAGCAAAATATATAAATAGTTCATTTCAGTAACTCAGATGAACTATTTTTCCTCTCTGTTAGACTGTGTTCTTAGTTGTGTGTTCTTGTTCTTATCTCAGGCTTCTCCACATGCCCATAGTATAAAAATTCTGTTTTGGGGTCACATTCACCTGCGTTCCAACAAAGCAATCAAGCTTTCCTCCTTCTCTGCTCCAGCTCCTGTGCAAGTTAAATGTTAAGTCAAGAAATTCCACAATAAAGCTTATTAGAGGCCTTCTTTTATTACTTTACTTTAAAGCAATTTTTATCTGAGTCATGCTGCACTGTATTAAATGTTAGTAATAATTTACTAAGGTTGGTAGAACATGGATCAGACAATAATTTCTAGGGTAAGAGCAGGAGGATAGTCTTTATCATATACCTTACTTTCATTCTGTTGGATAAAAAGGTCCTGCTGCCATTAAGGACAGATAAAATCACTGCTGTTAATCACTTTAACAGCTTGTAACTTTAAAAAGCTACACTCACTAAGGTCCCCACCCCTAAGAGATTCTGATTCAGTACTTCTGGGATTGGCTCTGGGCATCTGTATTTTGTTTAAAAGTTCTACAGGTGATAGTGATGCCAAGTCAATGTTGAAAATCACTATTCTACATGCTGGCATGGTTTTATCGCCAAAATCTAAAATTAGTATACAGTCAAATGAGTTCCTCCAGTTTTTCTATCTCCCCACAAATGGAACATTTAACCAGTTGCAAAGGCCCAAATCTGGAACAGAGACTTAATTCCTCTTTCCTCTACTTCCCACATCCAATCCATCCTATCAGTTTTGTTTACTGCTCTCTTTCCCCATGCCCACCACCTAGTCCAAGATACCATCAAGTTGTGCCTGAGATAACTTTCTTAAATTATCTCCCTGTTTCCACATTCCTCCCCACTGTCTTGTCTTCACCAGCAGCCTGAGTGATTTTTTTAAAAATATAAACCAGATCAGATCATGGCACTTCCTTGCTTAAAACCTCTGGTGACTTCCCACCACACTTAGAACAAAAGCCAAGCTACTCATTGTCCCCTCCAATAGTCTACATGATGTATCCCTCTCAACTTTTCTAACATCTCTCTACACTACTTTATTCTCTATCCACTCTATTTAATCCAGTTATATTACCATTCTTTCTGATCTTGAGCTAGTCATGCTTTTTCTGCCTTGGGTCTAGAGTTCCTTTTGCTGTGAAGATGGTGGTGGTGATGGTGGCAGCAGCAGCTAACATATATGGAGTGTTTTTTTAAAAAGATTTATTTACTTATTTATTTACTTTTATCTATTTTTTACCCCCCATCCCCCGTTTTTGCTGTTTTTGTGTCCATTCGCTGGGCAATTAATTCTCTGTGTCTGTTTCCTGCCCTCTCTTCTCATCCTTCTCCTCCTGTCTTCAGTGGGATTCAATCCTGGGAACCTCCAATGTGGGAGAGAGGCATCCTACCGCCTGCATCACCTTAGTTCCTGATTTTTTTGGTGCATCTCATCTTGGCTCTCCCTTTTGTCACTTTCCTGTTACGTCATCATCTTGCTGCATGGCTCGGTGGGGACTGGCGGCGCACCCGCTCATGTGGTCTGGTGACCCGCCCGCCTGTATATTTTTCTTTATTTTTACTGGGAGGTTCCAGGGATCAAACCCAGGTCCCTCCATATGGGAGACAGACGCCCAACCATTTGAGCCACATCAGCCCCCTGGAGTGTTTTCTACTAGCCAAACATTCAAGTGTTTTATGTCTGTTAATGCATTTAATCCTCACAACAACTTTATGAGGTTGGTACTATTATTATTATTACCATTTTACAGATGAGGAAAGGCCCAAGGCCTATTATTAATAATAATAATAGTATCAACCTCATAAAGTTAGCCTCAATTCTCATTCAGAAGATATTAAACCCCCAAAGTATGGGTGTATTTCTGATACTAACTTAAACACTTTGTCAGCCAATAATTAACAAAAGCTATCACAGAAGCATATGCCCAAGTCTCATTATTTTGGTCACTAATAGAATTGCCTTTACTGAATGGTATTTTGTCACTATGACATCAACCTATACCAAAAGATGGAAGTCACAGAGGCCTTAATACCATGAATCGTTGTGCTTCTTTTAAGCAATCAATATGTTTTTATCCAAGTGAGAGGTAAATCATGTAACTGGTCATATTTCATTTTTGTTTGGGTCAGCAGGAAATTCAGATTCAAATTTTCAATCTAGTTGGAATAAAATGTACTGAACTCTGTGGCTATATTTTGGGCAAAAGCTTTTTCAGTCTCAGCTAAGTGCTTAACACAACTCAGAAATTATTTTATTTGTCCCCAGTCACTCCTCTGTTTACTCTTCACAGAACTCCTAAAGCTCCTCACTCCTTCTTGTACACATTCCTCTTACTCTCCAGATTTAGTCTCCTACTTACAGAGCAACAGAGTCTATCCTGTTTTACCTCTTTCACCTTTTTTTCTTTTGAAACGAATCCCTACTTATAGTTATGTTATGCATAACTCATTTGCTTTTTATCTTCCTCACTTTGAAATAAATGGATTTAAGTTTGTGAATTTCCCTCTAAGTGTTGGAACACTCAAGTATTTATAATGATTTTTTTCATCCAGTTCTAAATATCTAAATATTTTCTAATTTCCATTGTGATTTTTTTTTTTCTCTCCAGATCATGAATGTGTTTTTAGGTTACCAACGTCTATTTTCCTGCCCATTTATTGTTGATTTAAACATTAGCTGCACTGTGGACAGAGAATGTAGACTTTCAGAGGTAAGTTCAGGTATAGTATTGTCAAATCTTATTTCATTCTCTACCTAAGTGATTTCATTTATTACAATTGTTTCATCCAACACCTCTATATGATGATTATACAAATACGTATCTCCAGTTCACTCTTCTGAGTTTCATGCCTATAGTTTTCTATGCACTTATTATTCTAATTACCTGTATGTCCTGCAGGTACCTTAGCCTTAAGTTCAAAATAAAAGCATGGTCTCCATCTACCCCGAATCTCCTCCTCTTCCTCCTCCTCCTCCTCCTCATCCTCCTTCATTCTCTGTTTTTTAGGATGGTGATCCACATTCTACCCAACTATTCAAGTAAGAAATACTGAAATTATATTTTATTCCTCTCACTCATGAACTGAATAAAATGAACTGAATGAGTTAAGTGCTGTCAATTATATTTCCTAACCATTTCTTGAAGTGAGACATACTTACTATCCTAAATAATTATACTTCCTAATTATTTCATCTATTCCTCTCCATTGCTCTGCCTTAGTTTAGGCCCTAATTTTTAATTCATCTGGTCTATTCCATTATACTCCAAAATAACCTTTAAAAAGTCTCCTTGTCATTCTGCTCTCTCTCTTTCTCATTTACCCTGTTTCTTGCTACCAGTCATATATCTTAAACAAAAGACTTTCATTTCTATTACCTTGCATAAAAGTCTTTCATCATTGCCTACAGGATAAAGCCAAATTTAGCACAGCACAAAAGAAGCTTTACCTGATGTGGTAGTTTGAGATTATTTTATGAATTCCAAAAAGAGAAAGATTATGTTTGTAAATTAATCTATTCCTTTGGGTGTGATACCCTTTGATTGTATTAAATTCAGTGAGGGGCCTCTGATTAAGTTTACTTGATAAAATAAATTTAGGGCTTCTGATTGGGATACATCAGTAAGGTGTAACTCAGGTTGAGTCCCTGCCCCCTTGGTGGGCTGATATAAATAGACATTCAAGAAGAAACATGGGAAGCTAGAGAGCTCTGTTATTTTTGACCCTGGGGCCCCGTGAGAGATGAGCCATTTCCCTGATAATTTGCAGCTTAGAGAGAAGAAGCCTTGAGAGACAAGCACTACACAAGTCCACAGCTGAGATCAGAGAGAAGCTGGGCCCACAGAGCCTTAAGAGGAAGAGGAAGCCCAGGAAGGAGACACCAGGCAAAGATCAGCGATTACCTTGCTTCAGTACATGGCAACTGACTTTGGTGAGAAAGCAACCCTGAGTTAGACTCTTTAAGGCCTTGTAACTGTAGGCTTTTACCCCAAATAAATACCCTTTATAAAAGCCAACAGATTTCTGGTACTTTGCATCGGCACCCTCTTGGCTGACCAATACACTTGAGAAAATCCATCTACTGTGCAAGCAGAAACTTTTCAGTCTTGATATACTATTAAACATACTATTTTAATTCTTCCTAGATCTAAAATTTTATTAAAAGCTTAATGTTGGGGCCCACCCCTGCAGCAAAAGACTACTGACTATGGAAGATACAGAGTAGCACTTGGGATCATGAGGAAACACAGTATAAATGGGGGAATTCCTAGGGCTTCACACACATCTCCAGGATAAGACGTGTGCACAGAAAAGACTGCACAGAAAAAAACTGCAAATAAAAGACTGGAGAGGCCTCCATGCTTTTGCCTCAGGCTGTATCTAAACTCATTATTAGGAACAACTTAGCTCTGAAGGAGTTTACTCACTCATGTCAATCTTCACGTAGAAAGCAAAGGCAAAGGTGTTTTCTTTCCCTTCTTTTTTTTTTTTTTTTTTTTTTTGGTTAGCTCCTGGCAATCAAGGAGATCTATGTCATAATAATAGATTGATACAAGCTATTATTAAATATTAATATTTAACATAAATATTAAAGCTATTATTATTGATTATTAAGGAACAGACATCTTTGTGACTAAATTCCAGCAGGAATACATTAAAATATCAAAATAGCCAGGATGCAACAAAAGATTACATAGCATACAGAAAACTAGGAAATGAAGGCCCATGCAAAGGACCCCAATAAAGCATTAGGAGTGATCACCAAGGAGAACCAGACCTAAGACCTACCAGACGAAGGCTTTTAAAAAATAGTCCTAAAACACTCAAAGAGCTAAAGGAAAACATGGACAGAGAGCTAAAAGAAGTCAGGAAAATGATAAATGAACACAAAGAGAATATCAATAAAGAGACAGAAATCATGGAAAAGAACCAAACATAGCTGAAGACCACAGTGCCATAAATAAAAATCCCCTAGAGGGGGTTAATGGTGGATTGTAGCTAGCAAAAGAAAGAATCAGTGAACTTGAAGATAAGACAATTGAAATCATTCAATATGAGGAGGAGGGAAAAATTAAGAAAAGGGAATGGAGCCTGAGTAAAGTGTGAAACACTATCAAGTGTACCAATATACAGATTGTAGAACTCCCAGAAGGAGAAGAGAAAAGAAATGGGCAGAAACAATAATCAAAGAAATAATGACTGAAAACATCCCAAATCTAATGAAACACATGATTATATGCGCCAAGAAGCACAACAAACACCCAAGAGGGTAAATCCAAATAGACCCACACTAAGACATATTATAATCAAGCTGTTGATTGCCAAAGATAAAGAGGCAATTCTGAAAGCTAAAGCAGAGAAGCAATGCATCATGTACAGGGGAGCCTCAATAAGATTATGTACTGATTTCACATCAGAAACCATGGAAGCAAGAAAGCAGTGGTATGACATATTAAGTACTGAAAGGAAAGAATTGTCAAACCAATATTTCTATATCTAGCAAAGCTGTTTTTCAAAGAGAAGAGGGAGATTAAGACATTCCCAGATAAACAACAGTTGTTGGAGTTCATCACTGCTAGAATGGACCTACAAGAAATGCTAAAGGAGTTCTATAGGTTGAAAGGAAAGGACATTAGACAACTACTCAGTCACATGAAGAAATAAAGATATCTGGTAAAGGTAAAAACATGGTAAATATAAACTCCAGTGCTATTGTATTTTTGGTTTTTAACTCCACTTTTTAACTCCTACAGGATCTAAAATACATAAAAAGTTATGATAAACCCATGGTTTTGCACTTCATAATGTATAAATATATAATTTGGGAGAAGCGGCCAAGATGGCGTTAGTGTAGGAGGGCGCACACTGCAAGCTCCCAGAGCAAGGCGGATTGGGGATGGGGTCCTGCCCGGGGGTCTGTGCTGTGCACGCGTGGAGTGAGAGGCTTGGGACATCTATCTGCGCGGATCGGCGGCGTGGACCGAACGGTGGAGATTAGTGAGTTTTGAGGCTGCTGGTGCAGGTTGGCACAGGCGGCTGAGCCCCGCAGTTAGGAAAAAAAAAAAAAAACGGCCATTTTGAGCCGTGGGCGGGGCGAAAAAGTTTTATTTTCTGGGGATCTGGCTGCCTGGCGCCCCTTGGACCTTGTGTGAACAGAGCAAACGAGCTAATCAGCACTCAGTGAACCAGAGGGGGGATTTTGGTCGGGAAACGCAGCTGATTTCCCTAGCCACCCAGGGATAAGACCCGGGCCGCTGCGGAGCCAGGAGGAAGGGACACTTCCCAAAAAAGGGAGGGTTCGGTTGGAAGACAGGGAAGGGTATTTTATATTTTTAGACATCGATCTGGCTGCCTGCACCGCCCCATAGCTTTGGGGAGCAGATAAGCCGACCTGAAGCAGCATCAGGCTGAGAGCAGACGCGAATCTGCACTCAAACTGATTTACTGAGCAGCCCGGTGACGCTGGAGCTCGGCGCCAGAAGGGTCGGAATCCGCCGTCTTTAGCACTCCTCACTGACTAACATCAGAGCTTCAGCTAACCTGGGGAGTCCGGAAAGTGGGACGTGCTTGATTAATTTCCACGGGCCCAGCTAGGGTCCCTTCCGTAAGGAGGTTGGTCTAGAGGAGGAATTATTTTGGGTCCTGCATTTGGCTAAAAAAAAAAAAAAAAGTGAGGTCAGCTCAACAAATGAAAAATAAATTCTTTTTAATTTAGTTTAATAGCTAAAAGCTGCTTCAGGACCTGCATATAGAACCCTGTGGGGAAATTCATTGATAAACACAAGTAGGCAGGAAGGATCCACGTGGACCCTAGGGGAATCATTGACCCCCCTTAGGTCTGTTTGACTGCTTGCCTGTGTGGATCTTTGGTTTCTCTCTGTTACTTTCTGGTCTATTGCTATTATTCCCGTTTTCCTCCCCCCTTCCTTTTTCCTTCTATTTTTTTTTTTTTTTAAATAGGTGCTGCCAGCTGGTCGCTTCTTTGCTGGGCTTCTTATTCAGTAATTTCCCACTCGCTGTATATATTGATTCTGTATTACAAACTACAGCTTACCCTTCCTGCATCTTTCTGCCTTCTGTTTCCTGTTGTGACTCTTAGAGACAACATTTTTTCATAGGCCCACAACTTAAGGGTGTCAATTTCTATCCCATCTATTTTGTTTTCTTCTTCTTTTTTTTTCTTTTTTTTTTTTTTTATTAGTATTAACTTTTTCCTTTCAGACCTTTCTCTACTATTCCTCTCCCTCCTCATAATTCTAGCCTTATAAATCACTATATATATATATATATTCCTCCATTTGTTTTCCCAGTCCATTGTAGGAACTCCATATTTTTTCCTAGTACTCTACACTGTCTACACAAGTTAAATATTCATCTCATTAAGTCTCATTTTGCCCCTCTTCTAACTTTTATCAATATTTCTATTATCCTTCTGCCTTCCTTACATCTTTTGATTCCTCTGGCCCTAACCTTTTGCCTTCAAGGGAACATAGAAAGAAGTAAGGAAATAAAATAAGAAGAAAAACTGCCAAAGAGAAAACTTAACTCACACGCAGAACCAACAGCTAAATAAAATTCTAGAGCATAGAAAAAAGCTAATCAACTGAACAAACCCATCAAGATAATATGATGACCAGAGGGCAACAGAAAAATACAAATGACTCTGAGAAACTGGAAAACATGGACCAGTCCAGTGCACAAAATAAAAACCAGGAAGCAATGCAGTACATCGAACAACTAATCAAAGCTATCCAAACAAATATCATGGACCAACTTAAAGAACTGAAGGAAGAGATTAAGGATATAAAGAAGACACTGGGAGAACATATTGAAGAAATAGCTAACACACCTAAAAAGGTAATGGATATGATGGCGAACAAAGACACAAGTCAAGAAATGAAAAAGACGCTGGACTCACATGGCAGCAGAATTGAACAGGCAGAGGAAAGAATTAGTGATATGGAAGACAATACAGTTGAAATCAAAGAGATTGTAGAAAAGATAGACAAAAAGATAGAAAAAATCCAGTATGGTCTCAGGGAATTAACCGATAATGCAAGACGCACAAACATACGCATTATGGGCATCCCAGAAGGAGAAGAGAAGGGAAAGGGAACAGAAGGAGTGTTGAAGGAAGTTATGGCTGAAAACTTCCCAACTCTATTGAGAGAGATGGATGTTCAGATCCAGGAAACACAGCGCACCCCAAATAGTATAAATCCCAACAGGCCAACTCCAAGACATATACTTGTCAAACTGTCCAATGCTCAAGACAAAGAGAAAATACTCAAGGCAGCAAGAGAAAAGAGAACCATCACATACAAGGGAAGCACAATAAGATTAAGTGCTGATTTCTCAGCTGAAACCATGGAGGCAAGAAGACAGTGGTATGACATAGTCAAAACACTAAAAGAAAAAAACTTCCA
>JAKSZT010053881.1:2841847-2948271 GCA_026826555.1 Tolypeutes matacus
GTGGATAATCACACAATAAATGAGGGAATCTGAATTCCTAGCCTGGAGAGCTCTGCCACAATCTCCAAGGGAGCAACACTAGTCCTCTGAGTGTAGGGACAGTGCCTGTCAAAATAGGATGACCCACTGATGTTTTTGTTTTTTTTTTTTTTATTGATGACTACCCTTGTGAGTCTTTGCTCTTGTAAATGAGACTTTGCCTGCAGTTGTGTGGTGCCTAAGGGTTGCCACCTGAGAGCCTCCTTGTTGCTCAAATGTGGCCTCTCTCTAAGCCAAACTCAGCATATGAATGCATTACCTTCCCCCCAACGTGGGACATGACTCCCGGGGATGAGCCTCCCTGGCAACGAGGGATTAATAACAAGTGCCAACTGGCAGCTTTGCGCAGTGGCAGTATCGTAGCCAATGAGGTTTATCCGAGGCACGATTATTGCTAATTGAAAACTTTTCCCAAGTGCCAACTGGCAACACAACTGGAAAAAGACCTTGAATAAAAGGGGGAAATGGTAAAGACAAATGAGTTCAAGTGGCTAAGAGACTTCAAAGAGAGTCGGGAGGTCATCCCAGAGGTAACTCTTACGCACACCTCAGTAGGAGCTCATAGAACATCTAATGCCTATCACCCCACTCAGTGGGGTTCCTGAGAGCTCCAGAGACACCCTGGTCCTATATAAGGGGGGATAGCCCCAGAGACTGATGCCTTATCAGTGGGTTCTATTTTGGAATCTGTGCTCCTGAGAGTGACTAAATTAGACTCAAATAAGTCCTCCCTGCACATGGTTCACAAGTCCCTTCTATTCAAACCCATATGTGATGCTGGAGTTTTTAGGTATACTTCCAGAGACTGGAGCCTCCCGCCTACCTATGTGCCAGGTGTGCATGAAATCTAGGTGGAGCTGCAACTCCTACCCTATAGCTCAATGGACTCATCCAAGTCACCTGGTGAGGAGACAACGATGGGCAATGGCCATCCCAGGGAATGGAGAGGGCCTGCATCTGCAGGCAGGATCATCCCACCCACCATATCCATGGGATATAAGCCCTCTCTCACTTGGAGTTGGAGTGGACATCACCATCCCAGTCCCCTCAGGATTGGGGGAAGAACTATGGACTAGAGTGGACTTGATGGTGTTCTCTTGTTCACATATGATGATTCTAGCAATGCAAGAAATTATAACAATGAGGTGGAGCCAGTGGCCACTTGACACTTTTGGGGCAGGGAGGGGACGAGCAGTTGAAATACAGGGGCTTCTTTGGGAGTTGGAGGTTGTCCTGAGTACTGTTGTGGCAATGGATGTAGGCCATTTTAAATAAGTACACACCACTCAGAACTGAGTGGGGGAGAGTGTGGTCTACAGTGTGAACTGTGGTCTATGGTTGGTGGCAAGGCTCCAGGATGTGTAAGTTCATTGAGAGTGGTGGGCCACACTGTGGGAGATGTTTGTGTGGGATGTGGTGGGAGGTGTGGGAGGTGGGCAACATGGGAATCCCAGTGGGTTCCGTGTAATATTTTGGGTAATCTAAGCACCTCTTAAAATATATGTGTATATATATATATAAATAACATTTTTGTAAGCAAATACACATATATGAAAATATATTTATATATCATTTTGCAAATGTTTGTATGTATTTTGAGAATTTTGATTTTTACCCATAATAAAAAAATATATATATATATATATATAATTTGTGAGAAGAACTACATAAAGTTGAAAAGACAGAGAGGTTAAAAAAAAGCATAGTTTTTATATGCTTTTGAATTTCAGTTTTACTAAATCAAATGAAACTGTTATAGATTTAGGATGCAAAATTTAAGCCCCATGGGAATTTCAAAAAAAATAGATGAAAAAAAATGCAGAGAAGGAAATGAGAGGAAATTCTAAAAGGTTTACCACAGATGATTAAGAAAATACAAAAATAGGCAGCAAGGGAAGAATTGAAGGACAAAAAAAGGTATAAGACTTTCAAAAACCAAAAAAGTAGAATGACAGAAGAAAATCCTGATTTTCAGTAGTAACTTTTAATTTAAATGGGTTAAACTCTCCAGACAAAAGGCAGAAAGTGGCAGAATGGATAAAAATTCATGACCCAATTATAGTTTGTTTATAAGAGACCCATCTTAAATTCAAAGACACAAGTAGGCTGAAAGTGAATAGATGGCAAAAAATATTCAATGCAAATAGAAATCAAAAGAGAGTAAGATGGCTATACTAATATCAAATGAAATAGACTGTAAGTCAAAAACTGTTAAAAGGGACAAAGAAGGACACTATATTTTGATAAAATGATTAATTCATCAAGAAGATACAATGATTATAAACATATATTCACATACAGAAGAGCCCCAAAATGGACAGAATGAAGTTAGAAAGCATTGACAGAGGAAGAACTGGAAAATTCACAAATATGTGGAAATTAAACAATACACTCTTATCAACCAATGGGTCAAAGAAGAAATTACAAGGGAAATTAGGAAGTATCTTGAGGTTAATGAAATCAAGAACACAACATACCAAACCTTATGGGAAACAGCAAAGACAGTGCTCAGAGGGAAATTTAAAGCTCTATATGCTTACATTAAAATAAGAGAAAGATCTCAAATCAGAGACCTAACATCATACCTGGCAGAAATAGAAAAAGAAGAGCAACTAAACTCAAAGTAAGCAGAAGGAAGGGATTAACAAAAATTAGAGTAGAGTTCAACTAAATAGGGAAGATAAAACAATAGAGAATCAACAAAAAAAAAGTTGGTACTATGAAAATATCAGTAAAATTGGCAAACATTTAGCTAGACTGACAAAGAAAAACAAGAAAAAGACACAAATAATTAAAATCAGAAATGAATGGGAGGGGGGGGGCATTACTACCAACCCCACAGAAATAAAATGGTTGTAAGAGAATAATATAAACAATTGCATAGCAACAAATTGGATAACCTAGATGAAACGGACATATTCCTAGAAACATACAAACTACCTACCTGACTCAAGAAGAAATAGAATATCTCAACAGACCAATAACAAGTGAAGAATATGTATCCATAATCAGAAACTTTCCAACAAAGAAAAGTCCAGACCTGGGTAACTTCACTGGTGAATTTTAACTAACTGTCAAAGAAGAATTAACAGTAACCCTTTTCAAAGAATTCCAGAAAAAATCAAAGAGGGAACACTTTACTCATTCTATGAGGTGAGCATTACCCTAATACAGATTAAGATATCATAAGAAATTAAATTACTGACCAATATCCCTCTTGAATATCGATGCAAAAATCCTCAACAAAATAAAAGCAAACAAATCCAACAGCACATTGAAAGAATTACATACCATGATCAAGTGGAATTTATCCCAGGTAAGTGAAGGTGGTTCAACATAAGAACATTAATTAATGACATATACCACATTAATAGAATGAAAGAAAAAAAAGATCATTTCAGTTGATGCAGAAAAGGCAATCGACAAAATCCAGCATACCTTCTTAATAAAAACATTTATAAAACTAGGAATAGAAGGAAACATCCTTAACATGATAAAGAGCATGTATGAAAAACTCACAACTCATGTCATAGTCAATGGTAAAAGCTTTCTCCCTGAGTTCAGGAATAAGACAAGGAAGCACGTCACCACTATTATTCTATATTGTAGAAGTTCTAGCCAGCGCAATTAGGAAAGAAACAGAAATAAAAGCCATCCAAATTGGAAAGGAAGAAGTAAAACTTTCCCTATTTGCAGATGATATGACCCCCTATATAGAAAATCCTGAAAAATCCACAAAAAGCAACTAGAGCTAATAAATGAATTCAGCAAAGTGGCAGGGTACAAGATCAACATGCAAAACTCAGTAAAGTTTCTATACACTAATAATGAACAATCTGAAGAGGAAATCAAGGGGAAAAATCCATTTACAATAGCAACTGAAAGAATCAAATACACAGAAATAAATATAACCAAGCATGTAAAGGACGTACACATGGAAAACTACAAAACCTTTCTGAAAGAAATCAAAGACCTAAGTAAATGGAAGAACATATTCATGGATTAGAAGTTAAAATATTAAGATGTCAAGTCTATGCAAATCAACTTACAGATTCAACTCAGTTCCAATTAAAATTTTAAGAGCCTTCTTTGCAGAAATGGAAAAGCTAATCATCATACTCATCTGGAAGGGTGAGGAGTCTGAGTAGCCAAAACCACCTTGAAAAAGAAGAGCAAAGTTGGAGGACTCATATTTCTTGATTTTAAAACTTATTACGAAGCTACAGAAATCAAAAATCAAAACAGCATGGTCAATGCACCCACCATGTCCATGGAGAGAGGCTGAGGAAACCAAACTCCAGCCGACAGCATGACCAGAACAGGCAAGATGTCAGCTTCATTAGTGTGGGACTATTTGCGCTGTAAGCAAGAGGAAGCTGCAGCCCACCCAGGCTGCCCTTACCTTCAGCAGTAAATGAGATAAAACAGCTTCTTAAAGATAAGCCTGAACGTGTAGGTGTGAAAGTTGGGGTCTGAGCCAGGGGTTGTAAAGCCCTCTTATACTCTGGATTATAAGAAGACAAAAGGAGATTCAAATGAAGAAGTTGCTCAAGATGGAATCAGAGTATTCATTGAAAATAAAGCACAACTAACACATTTAGGAACAGAAATGGACTATGTAGAAGACAAATTATCCAGTGAGCTTGTGATCAATAACTCAAACATGAAAGGAACTTGTGGCTGTGGCGAAAAGCTTTAATATTTGATACCTCAGGACTCCTTCAGCTGAAAGAACGCTCCTGGAAGATCTGGGCTTACTAAAGAAATAATGTGACTATCACATTCTTAAGGTTTATAATATATGGCTGTCCTATGCGGAAATGAAATAATGTATTTTGAAAATGAAAAAAAAAAAAAAAAGCAAGATACTGGGTTAAGGACATATCCACAGAGCAGTGGAATCTAATTGAGAGTTCAGAAATAAAAGCGCTCATCTATGGCCAATTGTTTCTAACAAGGGTACCAAGTCCACCCAATGGGGGAAAGAATAGACTCTTCAACAAATGGTACTGGAAAATCCAGATGTCCATATGCAAAAGAATAAAGGTAGAACTCTACCTTGTACCATATACAAATAATAACTCAAAAATGCACCGAAGACCTAATATTAAAACTCCTTAGAAGAAATCATAGGGAATCATCTTGAGGATCTTGTGTTAGGTGTAAGTTTCTAAGTCTTTACACCAAAATATAAGCAACCAAAGGAAAAAACAGATAAATGGGACCTCATCAAAATTTAAAACTCCTGCACATAATATGACTTTATCAAGAAAGCAAAAGACAACCTGTAGAATGGGAGAAAATATATGGAAGCCACATTATCTGATAAGGGTTTTATATACAGAATATTTTAAGAACTCCCATAACTCAACAACAAAAAGACAACTCAACTAAAATATGAACAAAAGACTTGAATAGACATTTCTCAAAGAATATATGCAAATAGCCAATAAGCACATGAAAAGATGTTCAATGCCATTAGCCATTAGAGAAATACAAATTAAAACCACAATGAGACACTACTTCACATCCACTAGAATGGCTATTAAAAAGAAATGAAAAATAATAACTACTGGTAATTATGTGAAGAAATAGGAACCCTCATACATTGTGTGTTGGAATGTAAAATAGAGGAAGGAAGGAAGGAAGGGAGGGAAGAAGGGAGGAAGGAAGGATTGGGCAAATATGGAAAAACATTAAAGGTGATGGCTAAGGGTATCTGGGTGGGGATAGGTTGGGGTTCACTGCATGAATTTTATATTATTTTTACAACTGTTATGTAAGTTATTATTTTTATATTATTTCAAGATAAAAAGTTAAAAAGAAAAGTTTAATGTCAAGAACATAAATAAAAGCATTTCCACCTATATGGTTACCTAATTACTATACTCTTATTATCAAAATTAAGTTTATATATTTGGATTAGACCTCATTTCCCAAAAGAACCTTGCACCAATTCTTAAGAGAGTACAGGATATGTCTTTAAACCCATGAAAAAAAATTAATGCAGGTGAGGTGGAAGAATAGGCATAGTCTGATAAGGGCCTTGTATTAGCAGTGCAGAAACAGAGACATCAAGACAATGTTTTGAATGGTGATAGCAAATCATAAAATCCCAAAGGAAATAGAGAAAAAAGAAACATTTTTTGAAGACCAAGTAATAAGTGAGTGAAAACATGGCTCACGAATTCTTTAACCTGGCTTTATGAGAAAGAAGAAAATGATGCAAAGCCATACTAATAGCAAAGAAGTAAAACAATCTTCCCTAGGGAATATAATATCTGTAACTGCAGTTATAGTAGAACAATTCATATTTATAATAATAACCTTTAAAGATAATGAAAGTTCAATTAGGCTTTGTATCCTCAGTGTAGGAAGTCAGATAAATACCAATCATTCTTGGAGGTTTAAATTTTAAAAAAGGTGAAAAAAAAAAAAAAAAAAGAATGTGTGTATGTATAAAGTTATAAACTTACATTAACCAGAAGTTTTAATTACACAAAATAGTGTTCCTCCTTGCCAGAATGATGACATCAAAATATTGCCATGTTTTCCCTCTTATTACTTCCCTATTACTAAAAATAGGTGCAATATTTTATAGAGTTTTGAATTTACCAGTTGCCAATGTGATTTTGAATTAAACAATAAGAAGTAATGGACATTTGCTAAAGAAGTCAACCAAACATGAAAGCCAACTATGGAGGAAGTAGATTTTATGGTTATTAAAGAGAGGGAAAAAGCATCAATAAAGTACTATTACTAGAAACTCTGCCTACTACTCTTTGGGAACTTTATTGCTCTGATTTATGGAGGTATTATGAAATTAAACTCATTTTTCTCTGCTTTACTGTTGCAGCAATGACTCTGAATTAGAGGGGTATGTGTATTTATATGTGTATATATGTATATATTTTGGCCTCTATTTCTGAACCAGAGTGAGCTTCAGAAGCTTTCTCTTCATGTGATATATCTATGACTTATAATAATGATTCAAAAAGAACCCAAACAGTTCATCTCAGAAGCTTATGTTCCATGCACACTTCCAGAAAAGAAAGCCACTCTAAATCAAGCATTAAGCCAAAGTCAAAATATTAAATAATATATGAACAAATCTGATATATGTGCTATAAACTTAATGGTATTTATTCTAGAATATGAGACTTAAAAATAAATACATTATAGCAAGAATTGGAAGTATTTTGCATATAAAATTCTGGGAAGTTTATATCCTGAAATTTTATTTCAAGCCCCAAGTATGGGCTACTAAGAGTTGTTGTAAAAAACAAATAAATCAAACCCACAGCTAACATCATTTTCAATGGTGAAATCCTAAAAGTTTTCCCTCTAAGATTGGGAAAAAGACAAGGATGCCCACTATCACCGCTCCTATTTAACACTGTCTTAGAAGTACTTGCTTGAGCACTGAGACAAGAAAAAGATATAAAAGGCATCCAATTTGGAAAGGAAGAAGTAAAAATTTCACTATTTGCAGACGACATGATCCTATACATAGAAAGCCATGAGAAATCTACAACAAAGCTTCTAGAACTTATAAATGAGTTCAGTAAAGTCGCAGGCTCTAAGATCAATGCTCAAAAATCAGTAGCATTTCTGTACACCAAATAACGAGCAATCTGAGGAGGAAATCAAGAAAAAAAATACCATTTACAATAGTAAATAAAAGAATCAAGTACCTAGAAATAAATTTAACTAAAGATGTAAAGAACTTATATACAGAAAACTACACAACACTGTTAAAGGAAATCAAAGAAGACTTAAATAAATGGAAGAACATTCCCTGTTCATGGACAGGAAAACTAAACATCATTAAGATGTCCATCCTACCAAAACTAATCTACAGATTTAATGCAATCCCAATAAAAATCAGCACAGTATTTTTTAATGAATTGGAAAAACTAACTAACTACAAAATTTATTTGGAAGGGTAAGAGGCCACGAATTATCAAAGACATTGAAAAATAAAAATGAAATTGGAAGTATCATACTACCTGACTTTAAAACATACTACAAAGCTACAGTGGTTAAAACTGCATGGTATTGGCACAAGGATAGACATACTGACCAACGGAACGAAATTGAGAGTTCTTAAATAAATCCTTGCATATACAGTCATCTGATATTCAAGAAGGTGACCAAGCCCACTCAGTTAGGAGAGAAAGGCCTCTACAACAAATGGTGCTTGGAGAACTGGATATCCATATCCAAAAGAATGGGAGAGGAATACCATCTCACACCTTGTACAAAAATCAACTCCAGACAGATCAAAGATATAAATATAAGATCCAAGACCATAAAAACCTTGGAAGATAATGTAGGGAAGCATCTACAGGACCTTGTAAGAGGAAATGATTTCATGAACTTCACACCCAAAGCATGAGCAGCAAAAGAAAAAATGGGATCTCCTCAAAATTAAAAACTTTTGCACCTCAAAGGACGTTATTAAGAAAGTAAAAAGGCAGCTTACCCAATGGGAGAAAATATTTGGCAACCATATATCTGATAGGAGCCTAATATCCTGCATATATAAAGATATCATACACCTCGAAAATAAAAAGACAAACAATGCATTTAAAAAATGGGCAAGTGGCCGAAAAAGACAGTTCTCCAAGGAAGAAATACAAATGACTAAAAAGCACATGAAAAGATGCTCAACATCGCTGGTTATTAGGGAAATGCAAATCAAAACTATATTGAGATACCATCTTACACCCATTAGAATGGTGGCTATTAAAAAAACAGTGGACTATAAGTATTGGAGAGGGAGGCAGCTGTGGCTCAATCAGTGGGGCTCCCGTTTACCATGTGGGAGGCCCCGGGTTTGGTTCCAGGGGCCTCCTGGTGAGGGCAAGCCCGCCCGCACGGCGTGGTTAGCTGACCCAGCGAGCACAAGCAGCAAGGGGGGGAGAAATGAATAAATAAATAAAATCTTTAAAAAAAAAGTATTGGAGAGGCTGTGGAGGAATGAAAACCCTTATCCACTACTGGTGGGAATGTAGAATGGTCCAGCCACTATGGAGGACAGTTTGGCGGTTCCTCAAAACACTAACTATAGAACTTCCAAATGATCCAGCGATTCCACTGCTGGGTATATACCCAGGAGAATTGAAAACACAGACACGAACAGATATATGCACACCAATATTCATAGCAGCATTGTTCACTATTGCCAAAAGTTGGAATTAACCCAGGAGCCCATCAACAGATGAATGGATAAACAAAATGCGGTACATACATACAATGAAATACTACTCAGCTGTAAGAAAGAATAAAGTGCTAACACACAGGATAACATGGATGAATCTTGAAGACCTTATGTTGAGTGAAGCAAGCCAGGCGTTGAAGTATGAACGTACATGACCTCATTGAGATGAATTAAGGAAATTGAGCAGTCTTAGAGGGCTACTGTCTGGAAGATAGGTTTATAATAAATAAAAAGAGAGAGAAGGTTGTGAGCCATCACTCATATGAACGTAATCTATGGTAAGGTGATAGAGTGTAGTTGCGTATTGAAGGGATAGGACAGGAGGGTAGTGATATTATTGGGTTGGGTGGTGCAGGGTTGATAGGTGGGTAGATTGGGTAGGGTGGGTTAGAAGGTCCAGGGTACTGGGGGGAGGGTTGGGAGAGGGACCAGGTGAACACTGCAGATTTGCAGGTATGAGGTTGAAAGTACAGAGTTGGGAATGCTCTTATGGCAATATGCAAGGAAGGGTTACTGGTTTAGGATGTTGGTTGGGGGGGCATTCGGGACAGAGAGCATCTGGAGCAGGCTTCTAGGGAGTGTGTGAGTGTTCATTCTGTCATAATGTGTTGTATCAGTGGGTGGAGACCAACATAATGAGCGGGAAGGAGTTGGACTCCCATCCTCGGGAGGACCGAACTGTTCAGAAATAGACATGTGGGGGTCTCTAGAGCAAGGGAGGTTCCTAATAGGGGAGAACAAACCAGTGTGTCAAGACCTTACTCTTGTTGCATGTAACTATGAATCCTGTCATCCAACGAGTCAAGCCAGGGCGTCGCCATGGGCCCCAGGGGGATGGGGAGGGAGGAATAGAATAAATAGAATAGGGGATATTTTAGTGGTCAGTGGAAATGTTCTGCATTGCCTTACAGTGATGGACACAGGACATGGTAAATATCATCAAAATTTATAAAAGTGTACGATTTAAAATGTAAACCATATGTAAACCATTGACAATGTTTAGTAGCTATTTCACTATTTGTATATCAGTTATAACAATGCTACCATTCACATATAAAAAGGTATTAATATGGGGAGGAGGAAAGGGGGAGGATGTTGGGTATATGAGCGTTTCCTGTATTTCTGTGTATGACTTTGCTGTGACCTAAAACTTCTTTGAAAACAAAATGAAAAATAGTGAGACACTGGGGAATGAGAGGGGGAAGGTGCCATGGTACAGAATGGACACCAGATATTGTATTAATCAAAGGCAAAATGTCAAAAAAATATATTTTTTTATTTTTCATATTTTTAATATCCCAATCTTTTAATTTTATTTTTAGTTTTTAAAAAATTTTATGTATTTTATCTCTTACATTTGATCTTATCATTATTATTTCATTTTCCTATTAATTGTGTTTGGCTATTGAAATGGCTTCATCTTTGAAGAAGCTTTGGATCACAGAAGGGTTACAACTGGGGTGGGGGACACTTGGTGTGGGGTGTCAGGGATGAGGGATGCATGGGAAGAAGTTCACCTGAGCATACATATAAGGTATATAAAAATGTTCAAATGTTCATGAGGCATTGTCACAGTGGATGGAGAATCACTCAGTAAACGAGAGATTACTGAATTCCCATCCTGGAGAGCGCTGCCACATTCTCTAAGGGAGCAGCAACAGTCCCCCAAGTTCAGGGGCAGTGACTGGAGAAGGAGGATGATCCACTGATGGACTCTTGATATTGATGACTAGGCTTATAAATCTTTGCTCTTGAAATTGAAACTTAGCCTATTGTTATGGGGTGCCTAAGGGTTGCCTCCTGAGAGCCTCCTTGTTGCTCAAATGTGGCCTCTAAGCCAAACTCAGCATATGAATGCATTACCTTCCCCCCCAGCTGAGGGATTGCTACCAAGTGCCAACTGGGAATGTGGCTGGAAAAAAGACTTTAAATAAAAGGAGGAAAAGGTAAAGACAAATGAGTTTATATGGCTAAGAGACTTCAAAGTGAGTTGGGAGGTCATCCCAGAGGTAACACTTACGCACACCTCAGTAGGATCTCATAGACTTCCAAAGTGGATACCACCCCAAATAGTGGGGCTCCTAAGGGCTCTGAAGATACCCAGTTCCTATGATCAGGGTGGATAGCTCTGGAGTTTGGTGCCTTGCCAGTGAGCCCTACTTTGGAGTTTGTGTTCCTGAGAGTGACAGAGTTAGACTCAATTATGTCTTCCCTGCACATGGCTCATCTGTCCCTTCTATTCAAACCAATACTTGGTGCTGGAGTTTGTAAGTGTACGTCCAGAGACTTGAGTCTTTGGGCTGTCCATGTGCCACCTGGGCCTGGATCCTTGGTGGAGCTGTAACTCCTACTCTACAGCTCATTAGACTCACCCAGGACAAATGGCAGGGAGATGATGATGGACAATGGCCATCCCAGGGAATGGAGAGAGTCTGCAGGTAGGATAGTACCATCCATCTTCCCCATGGGATATAAGTCTCCTCTCAACTGGAGGTGGAGTGGACATCATCATCCCAGACTCCTCAGGATTGGGGGAAGAGCTATGGACTACAGTGGACTTACTGGTATTCTACTATAGATATATTGTGATTCAAGCACTGGAAGAAATTACAACACTGATGTGGAGCCAGTGGCCATTGAAGGCTCTGGGAGCAGGGAGAAGGAAAAATAGTTGTAATTCGGGGGCTTTTTCGGGACTTGGGAATTGTCCTGAGTGACATTGCAATGACAGATATAGGCCATTTTATATCATCACATAACATGCAGAACTGTGTGGGAGAGTTTGTAGTCTACAATGTGAACTATGGTCCATGCTTAATGGCAAAGCCCCAGGATGCGTTTATCAATTGCAATTAATGTGCCACACTAATGAAAGATGTTTATGGGGCAGGTTGTGGGAGGTGTGGGAGGTGGGGCGTATGGGAATCCCTATATTTTTTGTGTAACATTTATGTAATCTAAGTAGTTTTTAAAAAATAAAAAAATTAAAAAGAAAAAAAAAAGAATGTTTTGTAACTAAATCAACGAAGACTTCTTTGAAGTCAGTGAGGGAATTTGGTGGGAAACCATAATACCATAATTCTCCAATACTAGGAAGAATTCTTTATAATAAAGTTTCTCCTAAAATCTAAAAAAAAAAACAAACAGAAAACTATAAGTGTTGAAGAAGATGTGGAGAGATAGGAGCACTTATTCACTGTTGGTGGGAATGTAGAATGGTACAGTCACTGTGGAAGTCTGTTGGGTCTTAAGGAAGTTAAACCAAGCAATACCACCTCTAGGTATATACCCATAAGAACTGAGAGCAGTGAAGTAAACAGACTTCTTCATGCGAATATTCATAGTGATATTATTAATAGTTGCCAAAAATGGAAACAACCCTGGTGTCCATCAACTGACAAATAGATAAACAAACTGTGATATATACACACGATAGAATATTATTCAGCTGTAAGAAGTAATGAAGTTGTGAAAAGCAAGCCAGTACAAAAAGGACAACTATTGTATGATTTCACTCTTATGAACTAAATATAATGAGCAAACTCATGGAGTTAATAGCTAGGATAGAAGTCACCAGAGAATAGAATGTGGTTAGAGAATGGAAAGCTCAGGTTTAGTCTGTCTGGAACTAGTAAAATGTTATTTGGAAATGTTTGGAAATGAATAGAAATGGTGAAAGCACATCATAGGATATGTAATTAGTAGAGCTAACATATGGGTATGACCATGGTTTGCTTTTTGTTGTTTTTTTATTCTCATTTTTTGGAGTAATGAAAATGTTCTAATATTGATTGAAGTGATGAATGCACAAATCTGTGACTGAACCAAATGCCATTGATTGTACTCTTTAAAATAACTTACATGATTTATGTACAAAAGATAATAGGGTGGTATGGGGGGAAAATACACCAAATTTAAGATATGGACTATAGCTACTAGTAATACTTTGATGATGCTCTTTCTTAATTTGTTACAAATGGTTCACAGCAATGCATGGTATTGGTGGTGGGGTAATGTATGGGAGCCCTATATGATGTTATACATGTTTGTTTTGTAAGTTCACAACTTTTACTATATGCTTATGTATATGTATGTTCATGTATGAATGTTATACTTCAATACAAATTTTTAAATAAAAACAAAAAACAAATAAATCAGCTGTGATCTAATCAGGCCAGAAAAGTGGCTAATACGCTTTGCTATTTCATGAAGATCACTGTGGCATACCTCCTGACATGAGAAAAAAGTTAATCCAAACTATTTTACACAGATAAAAATGTTAAGTATCTTACTTAAGCCTACTATGTGAGGCAGGTTAGTACAAGGAAAGGGAAGATTTGGGTCACAGCTGAGGCTCGGCAGACAACATGGCCGACAAACAACATGGCGGCAGACAATATGGCTGAGATAACATGTCCGACAGACAACATGGCTGTCAGAACACATGGCCGTGAGACTGCCCGGAAACTTCCTGAGGGATCCCGCAAGATCCCGGCCACAAGAATCTCATTTGGAATGAGAATCACATTAAGGGTCAAGGGAAAGGCCCAGATACCCTCAAAAGGCCTCACCATTGGCACCCTGAGAAATGACATATGGGGCAACCAATCAGAGCAGCAAACACTTGGAGACCCTACCCCAACATTATGAAAGGGGAGGAGGAAAGATGTTAAAAATCCCTGACCTGGGGCCCTACACGCAGCTCACCCAAGGTTCATACCTCCGAGAGTGTACTTTTCTCCTTTTCTTGTTTCTTAATAAAACTCTTTACTCCCTTGCCTACCCTATGGCATGTCCATAAATTCTTTTATGCGACACAAGCCAAGAACCTAGAAGCCCATAAACCAGAGCCATCCGCTAACATATGTACAAACATGTTTTACAAATCAAGTTTACCTTCCACAATTTTTGTTTCAAATTTTTAATCTTTCAACCAACATTTTACCTCTGGGCCTGGAAGGCCAGTTGATCCCTGGGGTCCTGGATCACCTGTTTGTCCCTAAAATGAGAGAAAATTAAATTACAAACATTAAATTAATAAACACAATTTTTAAAGGAAACATGCATTTGGTAAGAAAACGGCACTCAATATATTATGTTCAAAGTAGTAATAATGTTTCAGATAGGCTTAAAATAATTATTAACCATCATCATTATGGAAAACATATTTAAATCAAATATTTAAGATGTATTATATATTTACTTTTTAGTGTTAGAAATAGAAACAAATTAATGAGTTAAATGCTCAAATCAAGAAAACAGTTGAGTGTGTGCATATTTTTACAAGAGATAAGACAACAAAGCTTGACTCAACAAGGCAGGGAGCTCTAGATGATGAACTGTTTTTATCAATAACACAGTCCTAGGACTGTCTCTGAAAATTCCTTTCCCATTTGATCCTAAAAAAGGCCTGATGTTGTAATTAAGATTCCCCTGTATTTACATCATTCTTATTTAATCTCTCTAAGATTTCCTCATCAATAAAATAGGAATAATATTAAAAGTACTAACATCCTCACAGTCATTGTGAGGATTACATGAAATAATATATTTAAAGTACTCAAGACAGTGCCTGGCATATAGAAAGTATTCATTAATGTTAACCAATTCACAGTCACTCATTGTTCCTCCCCACCCTCTCTCCTCTCCTGACTGATTAACTAGAGTTCTACTATTGTTTTGACCATTAACTAAAATTTTTAAGAATCAGTTTCAATATCTCTGAGGCCAGTTTATGACACTCATATTCAGGATTTGAAATCAGGACTGGAAATGAGGGTGAGAGGAGAGAAAAGTGGGTATAAAGCCTGAAACAAAAGAGGGCTGGCAATGCTCTCAAGAGATAAAACTATAGAACAGGGAAGGCCAGTGGTCTGATGATACTCTTGTTTTCATAGGAAAACACTTGAATTCATTATTTCTGTTATATTAAATTTATATATGAGACTCAAGTTTTATTTAAATAGGCCTCTGATCATTTAAAATTTCAATATACAATATGGGATCATCTACTTTCAAAGGATTAAAGCACAGTCTCCCCTGTGCACTGAATCTATTCACATACAGTGCTGGGTACATAAAACAGGACATAATATAACTATTTCAATCAAATTTAGAGCAAGGTAATAGAATATTATCCAAGGCTCACTTAAGTCTCCCTTTCCTCCAATAAACAAAAACAAAAATTGTGAGCCATCAGAACCAGTATCTAAGGAAGCTAAACTGACAAGCTAGTTCTCGCTGGGGCCCTCTAGTGGCAAAATCCAACCAAGATGCTAAATTTGCAAGCTGTAAGAGAAAAATAGCATCCCCATGCCTTTACAGAAAATTGATTAACAAATATTAGATATTTAAAAACATAAATTGCAGAATTATTCATTCTTCGGAATAATTCTTCATTTTGCAGAACTTCAATGTCAAGGTTTCTTTGAATATCCATTCTCCTTTATAAAAACTGAGTTTTCAAGTAACTTTTAGAGAATAAAAGCATGAGTAATATTAAGTAAACCTCTATAAATTTCAGTAAATTCTAATTGGAAATGGAAAAACACAGTAATTGTCTTTCTTTCTCTGTCTGAAGAAAAAAGTATTCTTAACTTCAAAGTGTTCTTTTTCTGTATTTTTAAAAGACTTGCAGAGCAAAATTTCCCTATTCCAGAATGTAAAAACCCTCAGGATCAGGACAGTCTTTCTTATATCTTAAAAATATTCACTCTTGTTACAATTTGGATCCATTTGTAAATAGTATCATTAACACCAACATTTTAGACGACAGAAAATCAAGTAGGAAATATAAAATATCAGAGATCTTGATGAATTTGACATTCTCTCATGATACTAAAAATTGTTTTAGGTAGGTACTAACTTGTATAATTGAAAAAAATTGAGTATGGGGGTTTGTTTTTTAATATGATAACTGATTCCACGTAAGCAATTTTTTATCAAACAGGTATCTTATTCCATAACTAGAGAGGTTTCTAGACCAAACATCTACGTATTTTCCTATTAATAAGATAGAAACAAGTTATTAAAAAGTGAGAGATTAAAGACAAAGCCATGTCACTAATATTAATTTATGAGTCCCTATCCAATCTCTAGCCTAAAGTATATATTTTTTCAAAGGTTTTGTAAAGCAAAAAAAGAAAAAATTGACAATTATCTCCCTACCAAGGTAATACCTACTGGCATTGAGAAATTTGTTTTTATTAGAATATACAGAAAGGCAAAATGAACAAGTAAAAGTCTCGTTCATACCATCTCATGCACTCTACATCACTACCCTTAAGAGAACCACATTAGAGTTTCTTATGATTTCTTCAAAAAAAATTAAGGGTTTTACAACAATGTGTCAAAGGTGAAATAGGCTTTCTGCCTTTACTTTAGCTTAATTTAGAGAAATAGTACTTGAGAAATGAGCTATATTCTAAAACACAAGAGGAAAAAAATGCAAGACTGTTAAGCATGTATCCTACTATATTCTATTAACACCAACAAGTATCAAGATTCATGCCATGGAATGTACTCAATTAATCAGAAAGCAAAGTAAAAGTTCAAACCTACTGAAGGTCCTGGCTTTCCTCTCATCCCCAATGGTCCTGGCAAACCAATAGTTCCCTAAAAGAAAAGAATAGTCAAAGGAAGAGAAAAGCTGTTATACACCTAATGACAGATATGCTTCTATTTATAAACTACTAAAAATTTCATGTAAATTCTAAAAAATAGAGAAAATTGTTTCAATCAAGACATGTAAAATCTTATTGCTGCTATATATCTTAAAACACACAGTGAAAATAATGAGTATTTTTTTCTTTTGAAAGAATTTATACTTTTCCACTGCCTTTTATGTATTTACATAAAATGAATGGTATAAAATATACCTTGTCTCCAGGATACCCTGGTTCTCCTGGCTCTCCTGCAATGCCTTGTTCACCCTAGAGAGTATAATTTCATACAAAGACGTTCATGCATTGCAAAAATGGCAATTTTATTAAAAGGTAACCATTAATTATGAAATAATAATTACTGTTTTTCCTACTTTTGAGAAGAGTCTATAAATACAAATAAAGTATTTTATAAATACAAATAAAATATTTTATAAATTGTGTTGACTTGAAAGAAAAGATAAATATGATAAGAAATTGTCTCTATGATAATGTAAATATTTAAATCACCTTATCACCTTTGATTCCAGGTAGCCCCTTATTCCCTGAAAGACCCTAAAAAAGAAAAGTTATATTTTGTGACATCATAGAGAAATTAAAAGGAAATATCCATTATGCAAATAGAACCATACCATTGGGCCAGGAATTCCAGAAGGTCCAGTTGGTCCAACAGGGCCAATACTGCCCTGAAAAGTAAGAAAGAAAGGCATCATTAAGCATCCACAAGGATTAGAAAAATAATTGGTAAATTAATTAATTAACCTACAATAGGTCATCTCACTAAGCTGCCACACACGCCTCGTTCTTCGATACTTCTTTTCCTCCCCACATTCATAAATCATACCAATTTTTAAATTTTAGCCAAGGGTCTCCTATTTCCTGAAGACCTCTCATACTGGTTGAGTCTAAGAGGATCTTTCCCTCCTTTGAGCTCTTATAGTACTTACTGTCCATGACACTCAATCTTGTGATATTTCTCCAGTGAGATACTATCTTGAATTTAGGGAATATATTTTAGTACCATGCACTTAGAAAGTATTCAATAGATACTTTATTTGATTGTCTTGGATTTTTATTTTACCCTTTCATTCAGCAAATACTGAGCAGGAAATATGTGCAAGGCATTCTAATGATTTAACTTCATGATTTGAAATTTGTAGAAGGAGAAAAATTATCATAATTTCAGAGATAAATTGAGTAGAAGTGAGTAGAAAAAAAAGCTCTTACTCTTCTGAGGTTCTCTCATTTATTCATCATTTAATACTTACTCATGAGATGTACCAGACTCTGTAGTAGTTTTGAAGAAACAAAGATGAAAAAGACATAGTCTCTAATTTTAAGGTTTTCAGTTTAATGATCTGATTTAAGATTCCTCAAAAACAGAATTACCACTATAGTCTTCTGCAAGCATGTGACTTAAAATGACTCTTTCAATGTCAACTTAGAAGACAAAGCATAATAGCAACAATAATGGGGTTTAGATAAAAACAATTTAAAAAAAAGTATGGACATCCTCTTGATGGTTTGGGGGTTAGTTATAATTTTTGTGTCACTGAGGCCTTCATTTTCCTCTGGCTACCTCTATCTCTGTGCCTGATTCCCATGTCTGTACTCATCTTTACCCTTTAAGACCACTTCCCTTTTATGTTTTCCAAATATTAAAGAACTTTTAAATTTATATTTGTGACAATGCTGAAAATGTTATTCTTAACCGCTGATGGTTCTCCAACCCTTTTAGTTAGAATCTAAATTTTTTAGGATAGCATCCCAAGCCCTCACTGGTAGGCTTCCATCAACCCTTTCATTCTCATCTCCTTCCATTTGTCCCCACACCCTCTCCCTTCACTTCTCCTTTCTCTAAATCCTACAATTTAGCCACAATGAACTGTTTTTCTCTTCTCTGAACATGTTATCTCTTGTCACACGCTTCCAACTTTTGAAGGTATGGTTCCCAATATTGGAATGCCCTTCTACTATAAAACTTAGTAACTGAAGTGGACTTTACTTTCTGTTTTCCTAGCCTGTGCATTCTATAAGAAAAGAAGCATGCTTTATTCATTTTTTATTTCCCAGAGTTAGCATTATAAGTAGCACATAATAGTTTTGAAATAAATGAGTACAGAAGTAATCAACTTAACAAATAAAATTTGAAAGTGATTTCTAGAGTCCTCTCAATATAAGAGTATTTCTAATAGTCTATATTTATCTAACACAAATTTCAGAATGGAAAATATTACACCTTTACTTCTGGATGAACCTTAAAGTCTCTGAAATATAGGTAAGATAACTCCCAACATGTTTTATCCTGAAATATATGGGACATATCCAATTTAATAGATATGTAATATTAATACATCATTGTTTGTAATTTCAAATTCTGTCAAGAGGAAACAGTTGTTCTTACGATTACAGTGGCTAGTTTATCCAAAGTTCACTATGCTTCAAAGTTCATAGCTTTAAAACTTATAATAGGCTCAAATAATTCAATAAGCCAATCTAAAGTTTAGAAATTATATAGCAATAATCTATGTAAGGATGAAAAAGAATAACTTACAAAAAATCTTTGTCCTGCTGTTTTCTCATCAACAATATAACATTCTTAACTTTTGTTTCAGTAAATATATATGCATAATCTGGCATCTTCAGATGAATCATGCACTTTGTATGAACAATATCCTATTTTACTCTTTTAGTGACTAACAGAAATATCACAAAATAGTAAGTATTGGGAGATATCAACAAAAACATATGTTATAAAGGACTTAGTAATATAGAGAATTAAAAAGTAAAAATTGAATGGTATGGGTATAGAAATTTCCAAGAAATACCGAGCATTGTGTGGCATGTCATAAGTTGTGTGGCATGCCTTAATCCTAAAAAAAAACTACAGCCCTCTGAAAGCAATCCATGATATAGCACCATTTTTAGTTCCACAAAGTTTACCTGTAGGCCCTTCAGCATGCTTTACCTACCTTCCCTGTGAGAAGGTAGAACAGAGAAAAGAAATAGTTTCAAGGATGAGAGCTTAGCTGAGGATATCTGAGATATAGCACCCTATGCAAAAGAGCCTCCCACAAACCTATAAATAATAGAGAACTTTTGAGTCAAAACATGTCAAAGAAATAGAGAGATCCAAAGGATATATTTTTCATGTAAAAACAGCAGCCACTGAATAATTAAAAAGAATACATATGAGTATTTTTTGAAAATATACATTGGCTTTTTAACCAAACCTACCCACACTCCCAGGGGAAAATCACTGTCACTAGTGCAATTAAGAAAGCAAATAACAATAAAAGCCAACTGCATGGAAAAGTAATTTAGAGAAAGCACTATCATCTCTTATCAGAAATTAAACCTGCTAGAAGGGAGTACCTGGGAGATGACATGAAGGTTGAGGCTCTGGGTATGCAAACAAGCTAAACTACTTACTATAAAATAAACAAGTCCTTCATAATCTTTCCTCATTACCTTCAAAACCTCATCTCCTTCCATTCCATACCATCCTGCTACTCCTCCTTCCATTTTCCAAACATTTCATTTCTCCCCTCTTCTGTGCATTTGCAAACAGCATTCTTCTGCCTAAATAGCCCTTTTCCCTCTTCCAACCCACCCTACTCAAACACAATCTTCAAGACACAGCTTTAAAAAATATCTCCTTTTGAACCCTATTCTGACTCTCCAAGATAACATAAATTGCCCCTTTCTCAGTGGCTTTACCTTTAAACCATCCTAATAGTAAGCACATCTTTTGACATTGCTTATTTTTCATTCCATGCCATTTAGATATTAATGTTGCCAAAAACAAGAATCTTGACTTGTTTATATTTTTAAGCTTAGCTCTTAGTCCAGCATTTGATACATAGTAGGTGCTCACATTGTTTTGATAAGAAAAATGAATGAATGTAAAACGGAGGTAATGATACCGGCTCTATTTACATCACGATTTGGTTGAGGAGAAAATGAGGTATGTATATGAAAGTTCTTTGAAAAGCATAAAACACCATCTATATCACTGTAGAAGGGATGAGGATTACAAAAATGACTATTGGTGTCATTAGTCATCTCCTCTGTAAAATCTTTTCCCATCTACCAAGGGGAATGGAGAAAAAGAGAAGACAGAAAATTCAGTTTATTTTTACTGAGCACTATTATGTGCCAAGCACTGTGTCAAGTCCTGCACTTTAGATTTAGATCACCTGGCTTCAATTCTAGGCTCAAGCATTTCTAAGCTAAGGAGTCTTGGGTGGTTCAGGGAATTAAATGATAATACTTGCAACCACCACATATCCAAAACAAAAATATGTGAGCTGATATTATTTTTATTATTACTAGTACTGATATTATTATTATTATTATGAAAAATGTTTAAGTGTCTTGGATTCACTCAGGTTCTCTGACTCTAAATCCCATACTCCTGTCATCCCCAAATGTTAAGTTAAAACTTGTTATGTTGACTTTAATTTTACCTAAGTTCCAATAACTGAGCTTCCGCCTTATTTCTTTGACCGAGTCGTTACCATGAGCCTTAGGGCAGTTAAAGGTAGGGGAAAGAACAATGAATATGGAGTCAGAAGACCTGTATTCAAGTTTAGACTAGAAATATTGTGGCTATAATTTATGATATAAAATTCTGAACTCTTAATTATCTACTCTTCTATATAAAGAAAACTCTAAATTGATTTTTTTTTTTTTTTTTGAGGTACCGGGGGCTGGGGGTTGAATCCAGGACCCCATATCTGGGAAGCCAGCACTCAACCACTGGGCCACATCAGCTTTCCTGAGTTGGTTTTTTCATTTGTTTTGCTTGTTGTTTGTTTTTTTGTTTGTTTTTTTCGGGAGGCACTGTGACCGAACCCAAGACCTCCCATGTGGGAGGCAGGCACTCAACTGCTCAAGCCACATCCGCTCCCTGATATAAGGTTTTATATAAAAAACATTGAACACTTTTTAAGAATATACAGAGACTGCTTTTGGTGGTTTATACATAGATATTGAGTTATTTTAATTTCATCTTCCCCAAACTACTTGAGCCATATCCACTCCCCTCTAAATAGATTTTTAAGGAAAATCTTACTGCTGCCCATGGTCACATCCCACTTTTGTAGGAATATAGGTGGTTTACTATTAAGATTCTTTTCTTTTTAAACTCCTTACATTTTATGAAAATATTCTGATTTTGCCTTTAGTTCAGCTCAATGTTAAAGCACATAGCTCTAAATTTATATAAAATATCTGCAATTCATATCTCTGTCATGAACCTTAAGCTTGGCTGAGACAGATAAATTTATGAAGATATATCAGAAGTAGCAGTCTGTTCGCTTCAATGAATAATTTCAAATTTATCTTTAATCATCACAAAGTTACATATCTGGACTACATTGTTTTGGTCTCCACAGACTTCCTTTTATTAAATTGTCCTGGGAGCAGATGTAACTCCAGGGATTGAGTGCCTGCTTCCCATATAAAAGGTCCTGGGTTTGATCCCCAGTACCTCCTAAAAACAAACAAATGAAAAAACCAACTCTCAATGGGGAACAGATGTAGCTCAGTGGTTGAGTGTCTGCTTCCCATGTATGAGGTCCTGGGTTCAATTCCCAGTACCTTGCTAAAAAAATAAAAATAAAAAAAAAATTGTTCTTTGCCTAGATCAGAAATTGCAAAGAAACTCAGAGCTGAATTTACTGTAAAAAATCTTGATTCAGTGACAAATAATAGTCACTTATATTTTCAGTATAATACATAAATTGGGTATTAAAATGTTTAATGACATTGATGATGTTAATCTCCTATATTTACTTAGGATGGCTTTCCTAAACATTTATTCAGTTTCATTCCATTTTAAAAGTTTACAGTTACCATGTGTTTTTGTTTGGAGCTGTCTCTCCAGACCAGGAAAAAGGTGACTGTTTTGTGTCTTATACTTAGAGGAAGCTGGATCTTGATTAAATATTATTAAACAAGACAGGCATAAATAAATTCATATAAATCTACACAAATATATTGTTATTTTAGCTTATGGTAAAATATAATTCATTTTGTCATCTATAATACTGGTCTAATTTGTATATATGGATGAAAAATACATTGAGCAAGGTTTATATCAAACAATGAAACTAAAACTTTTCATTTTCTCAAATTTTCAAAGCATATCTGCTAAATGTAAATTATACAATAAAATATTTTATAAAAATGTAATATTTAGTGATACTCACTCTAAGTCCAGGAAATCCTGGTGGGCCAATGCTACCTACAAGTCCCTATATAGAAGAAATGTGCAAAAATATGAGTCTGGCTTAGTATAGAGTCACAAGTATTAAAGGCATTTTCTGAATGAAGACAAAGGATCTGGGCAAATTTACTCTTTATTACTGTTAACTTCTGAAACTTCCCTAATCTTATATACTCTCTTGAGAAGTACAAATATTCTTCAAAATTGTCCATGGCTCCATACTTCTGGATGCTAGGACTATTATCTAGCCTAGGATTTTTACTACCCTATGCCTCCTCTGTAACTAATAAAGTAGGTCTCATTAGTCATCAACACTGTAGACATAACTAGCCTTTATACTGTATGAAAAAACAGTGGTCAGTATATAGATTTACAACATTTACAGACTGTTAAAAACACTGACAACTCTTTTGAAGTACATTCAG
Source organism: Tolypeutes matacus (assembly GCA_026826555.1). Lineage (NCBI taxonomy): Eukaryota > Metazoa > Chordata > Mammalia > Cingulata > Chlamyphoridae > Tolypeutes > Tolypeutes matacus. Next base: position 2,865,428 of record JAKSZT010053881.1, read on the forward strand.
TTCTCTAAAACTTTAGTTTCTTCATTTGTAAAATAATAATATTTGTACACACTGATGTAAAAATCACAGTAAGAAGTATGTCATATGTATGAAAGGTTTGGAAAATTTTCATAATGCACTATACAGATATAAGAAATTACCAACAACACTAAATTATTTATATAAGATTTGAATTATTATTATTAATTTTTCCATTTGATTTGCGATGGGTCTTTTGAACTCACTGCCATTATAAATAATCTTTAAGATAATTCACAATTCACTCTTTGTCACTGTTACATTATTTGCATAGTAAAAGGTGCAAGAATAGGCCCTCTCCTTTTTTTGTTTGCACTGCAAATTCTGTTTTGAAACAAAGGCATAGTATGAACTATAGAAAACTATAAGCCAATAACCTAAAGAATCAGTTCATTTTTGCTTTTTTAAATACCAAAACCCTTTTCAGGAAGAGTTAAATTATCTTTTAAATTAAGATAAGATTTCAGAAAGAAAGTTGTAAGTATTAGACGAGTCCAACCTTAAAAGACTTCATGTACTGACAAAAAATTAAATAAGATGGCCTCACACGAGGCATGCAAATCTATAAATGATATTGAAGAGAAAACCAAATAATGCTTACTTTACTATTCTTGAAGTGGGAAGCTCCCCAAAATCATGGGCAAGAAAAAGATGGTAAACATTCTACGTAAAAGGTCATTTACATCTTAAGCAACTTTTTGGAAATTCGTTCTACTCTTATCTGCCATGCCTTATAATAAAACAATGGCTAATTTCATTGAATTAGTATAATTATAGTTTGGAAAGAAATAAAAAGGAAATTATTTTGAAACACTATTTTAAACATAAACGCTAATAATTTGCATACCGAAATATATCAAGTGTTCTTAATTTAAGCCACAAGGACTTTTGAGGTTGATTCTAATTAACCTTACAATTTAATGAAAAGAAAATGTTTATGGCAGAGATTTGGGGGTAATGATTGGATGCTATTTTAGGACAAAAAGAGAAGATATTTGTACCTAGTGTCAAATCATTCTTTAATAATATAAGTAAACTAATTGCAACTCTTTCCCTAATCTGAATAGTGACACCTGAACAATCCCAAAATAGATGGCTTCCTTATAAAACATTCAAAAGTTAGATGGATCAATGATAGGTCTTGAGTCCAAAAGAGCAACCACTGAGTGCACAATTTTTATCTGAGGCTTATTAGTACATATAACTAATTTTAATGATTGTCTCTCAAGACAAAGTTTATTCAATATATTTTTGGCTTACTTCCCATATTGAAAAACACAATTTGGATTTTACACAGTGATAATGAAACTGTTTGGCCAGTAGGGCTTATTCACAGAACATGGTAATGAGGATGGCAAATGCAGTTGGAATGTAAGACTGGAACATCACAATGTACTCACAGGACTGCCATCAAGACCAGCAGGGCCTCTGTCTCCAAAGTCACCTGGAAAACCCTGTCACAGAAAAAAAGGAAGAATGCTGTTAAAGCCAAAATATATAAAGAATTTCTTTTTTGCTGTGTTTTCTGAAAAGGAATTTAGTAATAGGAAATTTATATCCTACCTCCAAATTATGACAAAAACTTGTATTTTTTTGCACAGTACTTCATTGTCTTCCAGTACCATATTTCTGTTTTATAAAAATTACTTTAAAATGGCCTACATCCATTGCCACAACAGTACCCAGGACAACCTCCAACTCCCAAAGAAGCCCCTGTATTTCAACTGCTCATCCGCTCCCTACCCAAAAACTGTCAAGTGGCCACTGGCTCCACCTCATTGTTATAATTTCTTGCATTGCAAGAATCACCATATGTGAGCAAGAGAATACCATCAAGTCCACTCTAGTCCATAGTTCTTCCCCCAATCCAGAGGCGACTGGGATGGTGATGTCCACTCCAACTCCAAGTGAGAGAGGGCTTATATCCCATGGATATGGTGGGTGGGATGGTGTGGGAGGTGGGCGGCGTGGGAACCCCAGTGGGTTCCGTGTAGTATTTTGGGTAATCTGAGCACCTCTTAAAATATATGTGTATATATATATATATAAATAGCATTTTTGTAAGCAAATACACATATATGCATATATATTTATATATCATTTTACAAATGTTTGTATGTATTGTGAGAATTTTGATTTTTACCCATAATAAAAAAAAAAATTACTTTATATGCTAAGGTCTTTATATTCATTATTACATTACTTCATTTAAGCTTCATCACAGTTCTATTTGATGGGTACTAATATTATCCTCATTTTACAGTTGAGGAAACCAAAGCACAGAGAGTTAAGTTACTTGCACAAGGTTAGACGAGTAGTAATTGGTGGGACTGAGATTTGAAAGGTAGCAGTCTGCTACCAGAGTCCATATTCTTTACTACTACACTATACTAAATACTTGAACTCATCAATCCAAGATAGAGCATGTAAAAAAAAAAGTCCTTTAAGTATAATTTTATTGGGGAAAGGCATATTGCACATAAATACTACAAATGTATAATGTAGTACCACTGAAAATTATGCTTCCCAAGTGCTTTGAGAATTCTACATTGTAAAAGTATAAAGAATATCAAAGTTAAATACTTTCTCATTACAAATTCTATTATAAAATAATTTAATTATTCAGTTACATTTACTTTATATACTATCTTTTTTTGCTAAAAATTTACCAACTAATTTATCAACTTTTAAAGCTCAATTTCAAAGGCTAGTTTAAAAAATGGTTTATTAGACTTAATATAATTTTCTTTTTAAAAGACTAAAAAGAGTAACAGAAATAAAAGTACATCATTCAATTCTTTTCATCTCTTTATCTAGGCAAGCCAGAGTTATTATGTTAAACAGATTGCCAAAAATTCCTAGTTCATCTGTACAAATGTGAATGGGCTATGTTTAAAAGATTTAACAATGGAAAAAAATGTATGATGTTTCTAAAACATAGTTAACTTGTACTAAAAACAGTTTCTCTTATTCTGTTATCCACGGATAATGTAAAAACCATGTGTGTAGTCGAACATATTATAGCCATACCCCTTTCAAAATCAGTTGAAGTTCAAGCAGGCATTTTGCTTTCATTGTCCTTGGAAGTCAATTCTGTTGTCAAGTTTACAAATCTGCAATGCATCATTCTATTCAGTATGACCTAATGTGGGTATTTGAAAGTATTTATGATGCACAAATAAAAGAAAAAATAAAGGAAAAATACTGTATTAAATCTGAGCCATAAGAGATGACTGAGTTTTTAAGATAGATCATAAGTAGGTTTTCCAGAAATTTCAGTAAAATAATAAAGAGCAAAGGACATACTACATGATTCCATTAATGTGAAATGTCTAGAATAGGCAAATCCATAGAGATAGAAAATAGATTAGTGGTTGCCTAGGACTCAGGGGTTGAAGAGAAACGGAGAGTGACTGCTAATGAATACACAGTTTCTTTTGGGAGTCATGAAAAGGTTCTAAAATTAGAATATTGGTCATGTCTGCACAATTCTGAAAATACTGAAACCACTGATTTATACACTTTAAAAGTGTAAATTTTATGGTATGTGAATTATATCTCAATAAAGCTGTTCTTTAAAAAAAACAGGATTGCTTAGATATGTGCTGTTTGGGACTGATTGGCCCCCTTCCTCATTCAGTGGGAGGAGTTGCTCTCCAGCTCAGCTTCCCACAAAAATGGTGATTTCTCCCTCCACCTAGGAGGACTGCAAATTCCACAGCCTAGAGGTCCCCAGGTGCTTGGCAGGTCCCTCCTATAAACAGCTGGCACCCAAATCAACAGAAAGGGTGGGGGGGGGAATGACAATAAAATGAAGCTACATTTTAAGTCCTACAATGTGTAAGCTGTAGAAATAATATTTCCATAAATTACTTCTATTAAGAATTTCAGGTATGAATTATAGGTCTATAGACAGGAAAAACTGAACTGAAATTAATTGGGCTTATGTAAGTCCCTCTAAAAATTCTTACAGATGACAGAATCATCATTTAATTAAACTCAACAAATACTCTATTTATTCTGAGAAGACATCTTGCTTCTGATATTGGTTTGAGATAAGCCATCCAACAGATCAACAAATAAATAAAAGTCAAATTCTATCTTTATACTTTTTAAGAATACTTATTTTGAGGAACTTTTTCCTCTATCTCCAAAAGAGTGCAACAGTTACTAATGATTTTTTTTTTAAAGGTAGATCAAGGACATAGGATAAATTAACATACTAACTTCTGCTAGGATGATTACTCATAATTCCTTTTAATCTTTCTGCAAGATTTTATCACAAAAACCATGAGACATCTTAGGAATTAATCTATCACAATCCAGATAAACTGGAGAATGATCTCAACTCATTCTACAATATTCCTAACAGTTCAGTACTGACTACACATGAAAGTAATTCAGCCAGAATCTAGTTTCTTTCTCTTTCACGAATGTCCATCTCCCTAAAAAAACTAGGAGATCCTTGAGGATGGAGTCTATATCTTGCTTATCTTTTCACTTCCCTGTACTGGATAGCACTCTGCAAACTTTATATAGGATTTTTATATATATAATGCAATAAACTTGAGTTTATTATGTGAGTGAAGGATGCATTTTTCAGCTCTTTAAAAATGCCATTACTATAATTAATATTTCTTCTAAACAATAAAGTCAAAACAAAAACCTTTAAATCTAGTAGCTTGACCAGTTAAAATCTGTCTATATTGATAATTCGTTCCAAGGAAAAAAGCCATAGAATTATAATGATAAATAAAGTATACAACAATCTGTAAATGAGAACTATGTATGAATATATAAAGAATAGTTTCATTCATGTCCACTCCTAACATTTGCAGGGTCCTAGGCAAGAATATAGTTAGAGGCCCAAATACCATATATTTATAAATATTTAAATGTGATAAATCAAGATAAACTATTAAATAAAATATGTATCCAACTATCTTGACAGATATACTTCATAATGACAAAAATGAAAAATATGTATACAACTATGGTTCTTTAACTGAGAGTTGGAGAAATATGAAAGACAAATGAATTTAACTATTTTTGTGTATGTCTGTCTGGGAGTCTGATGATTGGCCAGCCAGTCACAACTGAATAAATAATAAAAGATATATAAACAATTTTTTTAAGGATTAAGTAAGATAAATGTGCTTGGACAGGATTTTTCAGAGTAATGCTTTCATAATTTGTTAAGCTACATTTTGCCTATTATTTTATTTTTTGAAGTTGAAATAAAAGTTTTAAAAAACTATTTGTTAAATAAACAAAAAAATGAAAAACCATATATGTATAATTCATAAATTATTATCTATTGATTCCATAAAAATTAATTTTCTTGCTGTCATTTCAGAAAAATCAACAATGATGTCATAAAGTTTTCACATAATTTGTGCTCTACTGATAATAATGCCAGATTAGCCAAACTTTCTTGGCTCACTATAGTTCTTAGGTATTTTTTCATTAATATCAATTTAGAGAAACTATGGTCTGCTGAGAAAGTAATAAATGAAATTGAAAAAATATTCTTAATGCAATAATTAGATTCAGAAAAGAAACATAAATCTTGCATATTATATACAAACATTATAACAGGGTCACATCATATAAATCATATTATCACTAAAATATTTTAAAATAATTTAATTTCACCACAAATTTCTATTACTTATGATGTTCATTGCCTCTTTTTTTTCTATAAAATATGTAGCATTTTACTGATGAACATTCTATACAGTATAGATACAGATACTGAACAGATAACTGAATTTTTTTTCACATGACTCTTCATTTTCCTTACAAGTTATGGAACAGAAATAAAATTAAAAATCTCAAATGATTTAGATGTCTTAATACATATTTTGACAGTTGCTGATAAATTTATATAAGCTCTGAAATATAAATTTCCAATTTGAGGTTACTTTCTTAAGGGAAAATTGAGATGATATCTTAATGAAAGTTTTTGCCTTGAGTATATTTTAACAAAACAAAATTCTGGACTCAATATACTACCCTGAATGCATTAATTCTGAAAATTCATATACCATTCTACTTTATAACGTTTTTTTCTGACGAGCTTTTAACTTTTTCCCCTTTAAGGATAGGATATGAGGTGCCCATAAGCTGGTTTCTATAGTTTGAATGTACGTACATATATAAAATATTGTTGTAAAGGAACAGGAGTTTTGCAAATAAAGCACATTACACACAAAATATAAATAGCTTCCCTTTTAAAAGTTACTGAGAATAAAGAATACAGAACATGGCTATAGGCACTTACATTGCTTTCAAATGCAATAATTCACTTCAATAAGAAGTGCTTTCTTCAGAAAGTCCATGGCATTATAAGTTCCAACTTTCGATAGGATGCTTTTCATGAGATAAAAATCATAATCACCACCCCCTGCCCCTAAAAAAGATGGTGGAGAGAGGAAAACAAAGTCCAAATTTATGGACATTTTAAACTTCTTCTGGCCTTTATATTAATTTTTATATTAAAAAATAAAGTTGGTGGGGAAGCTGATCTTATCTGCAAGGTAAATTGCTTTTAAGTGATTGGCAAATCTTAGTCAGATATTGCATTTTTAAAACACAAAACCACCAGCCACCAATATCTTCCTGTGCATTCATAAATTATTTTCTTCTAAATTCAAATGGCAGCAGAGGAATCCTGGTGTGCACCTGTGCATGCACCCACACACACATACCATTATCAAGGCATGACAAACTATCATAAACTAAGCAGTATTCCCAAAACAGACCATAATCGATAAACTGTTTTACAAAGGTATAATACAGACATTATATTTTCTCAGGTAGGAGGCAAAGTTTGTATTTCTCCATCTCTGCTGAATTCATTTATCTTAAGGCTTTCACAGAAAGCACCATTTTACGAACAGGCAATACAGTACCCAGCGTTTGACTGGAAATTTATTAATCAGGATTGATAATAAAATTGAATAAAAAAAATTCAATTTTAAAAAAGGGCATCAAAAACCACATTTAAAATAAAGCTGTCCGTATATAAAGAACTAAGTGTTCACAAGTTCACAGCTTGTATTCTACAGAGTATTGAAAGGTTTAGTATTAGTAGCCTATGAAGGTGTAGTGAAGAAAGAGTCTGAGGACAATTTAACATCCTTAATCCACTTTAATTCCATTTGTTCCTTGGGTGAAACAGTTCCTGCAGTCTAGACTCTCTCCTTGTGATTTACTGTCAAATTTTTACATCTTGGTATTCAACCATCTTAACAAGGTATTCTTGATTCTCAATGCTGTAAGTCTAGAGGCTGGATTGTGGGCCCAGCATTCTGACATTATCTTCAAAACTGCTTGGAGACATTCATCACTGTTCCATCAGTTAGACATAACTGGCCGCAAACATTTGACGCACACAACCTCACGCATATCCTATGAAAGATCGTTGGGTACCATATTATAATATGGCAACTGGTCTCTTCCACTATCGCCCCCGTGATGCGACAACGAGCCATTTCCCAAATGATCAGGCTAAAGCTACAGACGTCAGCCATTATGTAGAGCTGGAAATGGTTTTCAGTCAGGCTTTCATCTAGCACTTCTGGAGCCACGTAGCATTTAGTACTAACCCTTGTACTCAAGGGTACATCAACTTGATTTGTATCACTGTTGAATTTAACAGCAAGGCCCAGGTCAGCAATACGACAACTTCCATTTTTCTTGATGAGGATGTTTTTGCTTTTTAGGTCTCAATGAACAATTGCCAGCTTTCCCTGGGTGCCATAAATTTCTGTGTGAAGATGGCACAGACCACAGGCAGCTGAATAAGCCAATTTGAGCAGAGCTCTGGTGTCCAGTGTAGTACATTTCAGGAAGTCGCAGAGAGATCCATTTTTTTAGTAATCAGTAATCAAATAGAGCTGGGTCCAGGAACCTGTGCCTTTAATGTCTGCTGCTATAAAACCAAGAACATTCTTGTAACGTATAAGCATAGTTTGATAGATTTCGGTTTCTCTAAACTACCTAGCTTCTTCAGTGGTAAAAAGCACTTTGATGGCCACTTTTTCACCACGCCATTTACCCATCCACACTTCTCCACATCGACCTTCACCAACTTGCTGAACCATCTGAATCTGTTTGACAATATTTCACTGAACCAATAAAGGTAGTCCAGACCCACCACCAGAATTTTGTGACTGGTCAATAAGGTCTTTTAACGATTCTCCAACTGGAATAAATGCCATCATCCTGTTCCAAATCACGATTATAAGGATGTCTACTTGTGAAGGTCTTACAAAAATGCTTGTAAAAAAGCAGCTGGAGAAGATGACCATAGCAATTATGCAGACTGCCACAGAAATTAGCACAACCAGCCATCAAACACTGCCATCAAAAAAAGGTACCCATACCACAGGAAGCAGTGTAGGTTGTAAATACTGGTTACACAAATTGGTCCAACAACATTCTATTGTTCTTCGTAGCTGGGCTTTTAGTGAATCCTTGCACTATAAATCAGATCTTTCATATTTCATACACCCTGAAGCCAATGTGGCTTCTTCCTGGTCATTTTATTACATGATGGCAAAGCAATGTCCATTAGTTATGCTTATGTTATTAATAGCATCATCCAGGCAACATCCTGAGCAGTAGCACTTTAGAAAAAGCAAGGTATCCTCTGGTGCTAAGGTTACTTCATTTTCTGACTTTTTCTGGTCGGAGTCTGATTTCATTCCTGTACCATGGAGCAAATTGTCTAGATTCTGCCCTTCGATATGAACAGATAGGCTCCCAATAAGTCCATGTAAATATTTGGCTAAGTCATTGTTTAATTTTTAATGTTTCCTGTACACTGTCACCTTTAATAACTGGTCCTGCTATTTCACTAATTTAAATTACTTTTATTCAACGAGATTTTCTTGTAAAAGGCCGCAATCACTTAACAAGGACTCCAACTTCTACAGCTTTCTCCTGACTCCTCAAAGATGTAGCTAGATAACCTTATACTTCCAATTTTCTCCAAACAGCTTTGACCTATGCTTCCACTTCATGAATTCCAAGGCAGTATTAAACTGATGCATATTTTCATAAATGGGACAAGTGAATTCTGACTAGTCACATTTCAAGTGTTCAACAAACAGTAGGTCTACGAATTCCAGATCCCCGGGGAACTCATCCTCCAGCCTCGTGGCACAGGGTACGCGCAGCGAGCGGCCAGGAAGCGCCAGAGTCCCTGCTCGGCCTCTGCCTTGGACATGTATTGGACCGGCCAGATGGCCCCTCGCGAGGCCGTGCGACCCACATTGACACGGTCCCACACGCCTGGGCCCTCAGCCCTCCGCCCTCCGCCCTCCGCCCTCCGCCCTCCTCCCTCCTCCCTCCTCCCTCCTCCCGTGGCCTTCACCAGGCAGATTCCAATCTTGTCCTCCTCATCCACCACTAACACTACAGGGAAGGATGTGTGGGGGCGGGCGGGAGGAGGGTCCGCTGGGGGAGAGTGCGTGGGGAGGGGCCGCTGGGGGGTGTGGGGGAGGGGTGGTAGGGGCCTCTGGGGCGGGGCGGGCCTGCGCCTGATCATTGTCTGTTAAAGTAATATCTAGTGCCAGACAGTATTTTTTCAATTCTGCTTCTTTGGAATATTACAATGCTGGGATATTACGGAGGAAACCAAAATTAGCAGTAAATTGTTCAAATTCTTCTTTGGTTGAGACTATTCCTTGATCTATTATAGCCAGAAAATAGTCTCTAAAAATTATAATCAAAGTATTGCTTTTGTTGTATATTTCAAATGCAGGCGTTTCAATTTAGAAAAGCCATCTTTTGCTTATTTTTAAAAATATTTTAATCCTTTAAAAATATAATAGCAAAATTAGAGATCTGATTTCTTTCCTCACTTTACTAACCATTAAACTAAACATTTCATTTTTCGTTTTCTAGTTTAGACAGAGATCCTTCTTACATATTGAGCATTGTATCACCAGTTCTCAAAGTAATTTATACTAAATCTAGAAATTTTCTGTTTTCAGAAATATTGTACAGTTAATGGCATATTGAAAGAATCATTATATTTGGTTATACATATATTTTCTTTTAAGAACATCATGCCAATGTTATATATTGACTATTTCATCAATTGTTTGCTGTTTATTCAGTTATTTTGATTCTAGGTTTGTTAAATGCAGGCGAGGTTCTGTATTCTTTTAATCGTGAACATAAAAGTTGCCAGTAACATATTTTCATTACCAAAAACTGATCACAAAGATTGGTTGTACAATGTGGAATGTTCGTGACAAAATACTTTATCTTTGAAATTAGACTACACAAGACAGTTTCTAATGTTTCTTTCTCCATTAGAATTTGTTGTAAAATGAAATACCATATTTTCTGTCATATTCACCTAAGAGAAACTATTAATCATTAATTTGAACCAAATTGTGGTTCCTAGAAATATCCTTATACTGTCAGAGGCCATTATGGTCATTGTAGCAGTTTGTATTGTTTATGAATTCCAAAAATAGATATTGGATTATGCTTGTGAACTAGTCTGTTCCTCTGGGCATATTAGATTGTATTGGATTCAGAGGCTTCACTTTTACTTAATTACATTATGATTAAGGCTTTGATTGGGCCATGTCATTAGGATCAAGGGGATGGGGACTCACAGAGAAAACTAAACGGCAGAGGAGTTAGAGTGTTTAACGCTGGAGCCCCAGGAAGTAAATACTCAGAGAAGCAGATATGTGAGGAAAGAGGGAAGGCTCCATTAGACAGGGCAGAAGCCCTGGGAAGAGATAAGCTGTTCATCTGACAGTTTACAGCTGGCCTTGTGAAGAGAACAGAGCAGCTGAGCCCGGAGAGAAATGAGCCCCTGGAGAGAGACAAGACTTGTCCCAGCCTGTGGCTGAGATTAGAAGAAGCTGGGACCACAGAGCCTTGGGAGGAGGAGGAAGACTGAACCCTTGCAGACATCACTCGCCATCTTGAGTCAACACGTGAAAAAAGACTCTGGGTAAGAAAGTACCTCTTATGGTACCCTGAGTTGGACTCTTTAGGGTCTTGTGACTGTAAGCTTCTACCCCAACTAAATACCCTTTATAAATGCCAGCAGATTTCTGGTACTTTGCATCAGCACCCCTTTGGATAACTAATACAGTCATTCTACAGGATTATCATCCAATAAACATAGGAAAGTTGTAGCCTTTCTTGAGCAATGTGCCCATTCATGAATATAATTTCTTCATTTTCTAATGGGCATGTCAGAGTTCCGCTATGTAACTTTGCATTGTGTTGTGCGTAATTTTGTTTTATGTCAATGTTTTGGTCAGTTACAAAATTTGATTTTATAAAGAATATAAAGTTTCAGAGATTTCCTCTGATCTCTTCAAGTTGTAAAAATTCCCTTGCTCATTTCTACTGTTTGATCAGTATAGTAGAGAGACTGTCAGGTGATCCCCAATGATTCCCACCTCACTGTTATTCATACTTTTGTTGTAATCCTCTCCCTCTGAGTGTGGGTGGGACCTATCACTTGCCTCTAACAAACAGAATATAGAAAAGGTGATGGGATATCACTCCTGTGGTTATATTACACTATATAAGACTCTGTCTTTGCAAACTAGAGCTAGAGACTTTCTTTGTGAGCTTGATAAAGTAAGTGACTGTGTTGGAGAAGCCTATGTGGCAAGTAACTGTGGGTGGCCTCTAGGAACTACAAACTAACTAAGACCTAAGGGTGGCCTTTAGCCACCAGCCAGCAAAAAGCCAGGGCCCTGACATCCTTCAAACTTCAGGGAAATTAAATCTGCCAACAATGACCTTGGAAGTAAATTCTTCCCTATTTGAGCCTCTATATGATAAAACAGCCTGGCTGACACTTTGATTGCAACCTTAGGATCCTGAGCAGAGGATCCAGTTAAGCAGTACCTGGACCTGATCCATGAAAACTGTAAAATAAGTGGGTATAGTTTTAAGGCACTAATTTTGGACTAATTTGTTATGGAGAAATAGAAAACTAATAAAGTCAGTAATAAATCTTCTTTAAATAAAGAAAATATAAAGCCCTATTTGTGAGTAATGCTAAATATAAGTCTATTCACATTGTTTTACTTTTCAAAAATTTAAGTAAAGGGTCTCTTTAAAAATTTTCTATTGCTTGCTATTTTCTATTGCAAATTATACTTAATGAATATAAAAATTGGTTAAATTAATTTAAAATTTTATATTTATTTAAAATTTGTTATCTTTTAAATATATTTTAAAAGTTTTATCATTTTAACAATTTCAGGTCCATCTAGTTGCCAATGTAAAGGTTTTTTTCATGCTTCGTGAATTTTGTGTCTATCCCTATAAAAATATAAATTTAAGAGTAACATAAATTGTTTAATAGTGCAAAACATTTCTCATTCTCCAGGTGCAACTGTTACAAATGTCACCACAATAATTCTACTACTTCTGAAACCACAAATCAGAACACACAGAAAAGCAAGAAAATGAAAGCTCTGCATTACCAGGAAAAAATACTTCATCCTACAAGATTCTATTGTCTTCATGCTGAGAGGAGAAAGAGACAAGCTAATCTTACCTAAGTGCTTTCCCTGCCTGCTCAAATCTTCCTTCCTTCCCTTCCCTAATTTTAAACCATTTCTGTCTCCAATGTTGGGAACGGTACCTCCTCCAAATCTTCCTGGTATTCATACATGAGGATACAGGCAACAAGTGTGAAGAATTTCTCTGAAGCCTGACTATTATTAAATTGTGGTAGCCAGTCTCGAAGATGGTCCCAGTGATCCTTGCCTCCTGATATTCATGCCCTTGAGTAGTACCCTTCCATGCTGAATCACAGCTGGCCTAAGTGACCAATAAAATACAGAAGTGATAGTGTATGATTTCTAACGCAAGGTCATAAAAGACATCGCAACTTTCACCTTGTTCCTGAAACACTCACTCTGGGAGAAGCCAACATCTATGTCATGAGGACACTCAAGCAGGCCTGTGGCAAGGTCCCCATGGGGAGGAAATGAGGCCTCTGACCAACAGCCAGCACCAACTTGGTACCTTAAAAACAGATCCTCCAGCCCCAGTCAAGTCTTCAGATGATTGGTCTTGATCAAAATCTTGATATGTAACCTCATGAAAAAAATCTTAGCTAGAATCACTCAACTAAACAAGTCCCAAATTCCTAGCCCACAGAAACCATGAGGAATGATATCTATTGTTATTTTAAACCACTAACTTTAGAGTACACAGAGTCACAAGAGTGGATGGATATCTAGGATTACAGGCCATGCTATGCCAGTGCTAAGTGCTAGATCCTAAGCAACAGGTGCACTGATGGATTTTTAAATAAATTTACTTTTATTTGTGATCCACAGGCCCTCTAAAGTGCAGAGTCCAGAACAACATTCCCTCTTGCTTGGATGTAAAGGTGGTACTATTGTCAAACATGATAGTTACCAAACATTAAGACTAAAAGAATTATTCTAGACTTGCTATGACTGAACATGTATGTGGATAGATATTAATATTTTAGACCACTCATAGATGCAATACTTGGTAGCATATCCAAATATCTTGACACTGAGAAAACTCCTTCCTTAAGAGTCTAGTAAAAGTATTTGTTTCCCTAGCTCTACAAAGAAAATGGAAAAGCAGTGTATATAAATATTATTAGGAAAATTTGAGGCTCAAACTAACCATAAAATACCAATGACTACATTTATAGAATTTTAAAATATTAAAGCGAAGGACTTCCGGGAAGATGGTGGACTAGTAAGACACGGGAATCTCTTCTCCAGAAAAGTAGCTAGAGAACAGGCTGAAACAGCCCCGAAAAAGATCTTCTAGGGTTTAGGAAAGCAGGTGAAACCTGCACACCACCCAGAGGAGAGAGGGACCAAAGAGGGAAACCGCAACAACAGAACTGTGAGTTGGAACAAGCAGCTTCTGCTGCTGCCGGCACCCTCCCCCACACTCTTCAGAATTCTCGGGCCTCTGGGCCTGCGACCACAGACAAAGGGGGCTTCAGGGATCTGCCACTCCCGGAAAGGGGAGAGAGAGGGACACAGCCTTAGGCTGACTCAGGTTCTAACCTGTAAATTTGGGGGCGGAGCCCCACAGACCCTTCCACACGGCAGTTTGCACTGGGAGCCTAGGAAGGACTGGAGAAATCCGACCAACCCTCGCAACCTCCCTCTCTTCTAGCCTGGACTAATTGTTGAGGACTCCACAGGAGAGGGGAAAGAGAGCCTGGGGCTGACCCTGCTTTTGACCCGCAGGTTTGGTCTGCCCTGTCTCAAGAGCCCTTCCATGCTGGGTGGGGCTGCGCCACTGTTTGCCTTGGAGCCTGCAAGGGGCTAAAGATATACAAACCTCCCAATCTCCTCCTCTACTAACAGGGACTGATTGTTGAGGATTCAGAAGGGAGTGGAAATATTTCCTAGCTGGGAAAAGGGGGGCACTACGAGAGAAGTCTGGAGAACTGTCTCAGAAAGTTTGAATTACAAGGCTCTTAGCCCCCAGACAGGAAGCTCTATCACATTGATCTGGTCTGTGTCACAACAAATACGCTCCAACCAGGCATTGAATTGAGAGCTGCCAACGAGCGCCATCTCCTGCAGATTTAGGAAGTGCACATAAGAAAATTAATAAGTAGGAGAGGCTTTCCCTGGCCTCTATAGCCTCCCTGCCCAAGGCCCTAGGAAACGACTCTACAACCAATTACTGGGTCCTATGCCCAGTTTTGAGCAACCAGCAGAACAATCCTAACAATCAAGGTTGAGCCAAAAATCAAAGAACTGTGGTAACTCACAGCCTCCTGCCACTAAAACCCCATAAAAGAGAAAGAGATAGAGCATCTAAGTAAAATCTAACCAGATGCCTAAGCACCAGCAAAAAATTATGAGCCATACTAAGAAAATAGAAGACATGGCCCAAGAAAAGGAATACAGCAAAGTCCCAGAAGAGATGCAGAATTTGAGAGAACTAATCAGTGAGATGAGCACAAATTTCCAAAATCAAATTAATGAGATGAAAGAGAATATAGTTAAAGAGATAAATCATATCAAGAAGACATTGAGTGAACACAAAGAAGAATTTGAAATCCTGAAGAGAAAAGTAATGGAGTTCACAATAGCTGAAGTCAAAACACATTTCAGGCATACAACAGCAGACTCGAAATGATAGAAGAAAGATTAAGTGATACTGAAGACAGAGCAGTTAAATTGAAGAGAGAAAAGAACAGAGAGAGAAAAGAACAGAGAGAGAAAAGAATGGAAAAAATTGAGCAGGGGCTCAGAGAGTTGAATGACAACACAAAATGCAAGAACATACGTGTCAAGGGAGTTCCAGAAGGGGAAGAGAACGGAAAAGGGGCAGAAAGAGTATTTGAGGAAATAATAGCTGAAAATTTCCCAACTCTCACAAAAGAAATGAACTTACATGTCCAAGAAGCACACCGTACCCCAATGAGAATAAATCCAAATAAACCTACACCAAGACACATATTATTCAGAATGTCAAATGTAAAAGATAAAGAGAAAATTCTCAGAGCAGCAAGACAGAAGCAAACGATCATGTACAAAGGACGTCCAGTAAGACTTTGTGCAGATTTCTCTTCAGAAACCATGGAGACGAAAAGACAGTGGTATGATACAATTAGGAAACTGAAAGAGAAAAACTGCCAGCCAAGAATTCTTTATCCAGCAAAACTGTCCTTCAAATATTAAGGTGAATATAAAGTATTCACAAACAAACAGAAAATAAGAGAGTTTGCAAAAAAGAATCCACCTTTGCAGGAAATATTAAAGGAAGCCTTAGAACCTGAAAGAAAAAGACAGGAGAGAGAGGCTTGGAGGAGAGTATAGAAGAAAGAAAAGCAGAAAGGATAACCAAAAGAGTAAAAAGAGAGACAAAAATAACATGACATATGAAAACCAAAGAATAAAATGGAGGAAATAAATAGTGCATTTTCAGTAATATCATTGAATATGAATGGATTAAATTCCCTAATCAAAAGATACAGGCTGACAGAACGGATAAAAAAACATGAGCCATCCATATGCTGCTTACAAGAAACTCACCTCAGACCCAGGGATACAAACCAGCTGAAAGTAAAAGGTTGGAAAAAGATACTCCATGCGAATAGTAAACAGAAAAGAGCAGGGGTAGCTATCCTAATATCAGACAAAACAGACTTCAAATGCAAAAAAGTGATAAGAGATGCAGAAGGTCATTATATATTCATAAAAGGACGATCCTCCAGGAAGATATAACAGTCATAAATATCTACGCATCTAACCAGGGTGCCCCAAAATATATGAGACAAACTCTAGCAAAACTGAAGGGAGAAATAGACATTTCTACAATAATCGTTGGAGACTTCAACACTCCTCTCACATCATTAGATAGAACAACTAGACAGAAGATCAACAAGGAAACAGAGAACTTGAACAATATGATAAACAAGTTAGACCTAACAGACACATACAGAACACTGCATCCAAACTCAGCGGGTTATACATTCTTCTCAAGTACTCATGGATCTTTCTCCAGGATAGACCACATGTTAGGTCACAATACAGCTCTCAATAAAAATAAAAAGATTGAAATTATACAAAGCACCTTCTCAGATCATAATGGAATGAAACTAGAAATCAATAACAGACAGAAAAAAGTAAATTTGCAAGTGTGTGGAGACTGAACAACACACTCCTAAATATTCGGTGGGTCAAAGAAGAAATTGCAAGTGAAATCAGTAAATATATTGAGACAAGTGAAAATGAGAACATAACCCATATCCCATATCAAAACTTATGGGATACAGCGAAAGCAGTCCTGAGAGGGAAGTTTATAGCCCTAAATGCCTATATTAAAAAACAAGAAAGAGCTAAATTCAAAGATTTAACTGAACAACTTGAGGAACTAGAAAAAGAACAGGAAACCAATCCCAAAGCAAGCAGAAGGAAAGAAATAATAAAGATTAGAGCAGAAATAAATGAAAAAGGGAACAGAAAAACAATAGAGAAAAACAACAAAACCAAAAGCTGGTTCTTTGAGAAGATCAATAAAATTGACAAAGCCCTTGCTAGACTAACAAAGAAAAAAAGAGAGAAGATGCAAATAAATACAATCAGAAATGAAAGAGGGGGGAAGCGGCTGTGGCTCAATCAGTAGGGCTCCTGTTTACCATATGGGAGGCCCCGGGTTTGGTTCCCGGGGCCTCCTGGTGAAGGCAAGCCCGCCCGCACGGCGTGGTTAGCTGACCCAGCGAGCACAAGCAGCAAGGGGGGGATAAATGAATAAATAAATAAAATCTTTAAAAAAAAAAAAAAAGAAATGAAAGAGGGAAATTACAAATGACCTCACAGAAATAAAAAGAATCATAAGAGGATATTATGAGAAACTATATGCCAACAAACTAGACAACCTGGATGAAATGGACAAATTTCTAGAAACTCAGAACCAACCTACACTGACACAACAAGAAATACAAGAACTTAACAAACCAATCACAATTAAGGAGATTGAATCCGTCATCAAAAATCTCCCAGCAAAGAAAAGGCCAGGACCAGATGGCTTCACAGGTGAATTCTACCAAGCATTTCTTAAAGAATTAACACCAATCCTGTTTAAACTCTTCCAAAAAATTGAAGAGGAGGGAAAATTACCCAACACATTTTATGGAACCAACATCACCCTAATACCAAAGCCAGATAAAGATTCCACAAGAAAAGAAAATTACAGACCAATCTCTCTAATGAACATAGATGCAAAAATTCTCTACAAAATACTTGCAAATCAAATCCAACAGCATATCAAAAGACTTACACATCACAATCAAGTGGGATTTATTCCTGGTATGCAAGGCTGGTTCAACATAAGAAATTCAATTAATGTAATACACCACATTAACAAATTGAAGGAAAAAAAACACATGATCATCTCAATAGATGCAGAAAAGGCATTGGACAAAATCCAACATCCTTTTTTGATAAAAATACTTCAAAAGATAGGAATAAAAGGAAAATTCCTCAATATGATAAAAGGCATATATGAAAAACCCACAGCCAACATCATACTCAATGGGGAAAGGTTGAAAACTTTCCCCCTAAGATCAGGAACAAGACAAGGATGCCCACTGTCACCATTGTTATTCAACATTGTACTAGAAGTTCTAGCTAGGGCAATTAGACAAGAAAAAAAAATTAAAGACATCCAAATAGGAAAAGAGGAAGTAAAACTCTCACGGTTTGTGGATCACATGATCCTGTATTTAGAAAATCCTGAAGTATCCACAACAAAGCTACTTGAACTAATAAATGAGTTCAGCAAAGTGGCAGGATACAAGATCAACACGCAAAAATCAGTAATGTTTTTGTACACTAGTACTGAACAATCTGAGGAGGAAATCAGGAGGAAAATTCCATTTTCAATAGCAACAAAAAGACTCAAATACCTAGGAGTTAATTTAACCAAAGAAGTACAGGACCTATATGCAGAAAACTACAAAACAGTGCTAAAAGAAATTTAAAAAGACCTAAACAAATGGAAAGACATTCCGTGTTCATCGATTGGAAGAATATCGTGAAGATGTCAATCTTGCCCAAACTGATATATAGATTCAATGCAATACCAATCAAAATCCCAACAGCTTACTTTACAGAATTAGAGAAGGTAATTACCAAATTCATCTGGAAGGGTAAGTGCACCCGAATAGCCAAAAGCATTCTAAAAAAGAAGAGCAGTGTGGGAGGAATTTCACTGCCTGACCTTGAAACATATTACAAAGCTACAGTGGTCAAAACAGCATGGTACTGGCATAAAGATAGACATATTGATCAGTGGAATAGAATTGAGAATCCAGAAATATACCCTCACCTATATAGTCAACTGGTTTTTGACAAACCTACCAAGCCCACGCTAATGTCTCTTCAACAAATGGTGTTGGGAGAACTGGATATCTATAACCAAAAGAATTAAAGAGGACCCCTATCTCACCCCCTATACAAGAATCAACTCAAAATGGATCAAAGATCTAAATATAAAAGCCAGGACCATAAAACTACTAGAAGAAAATGTAGGGAAACATCTTCAAGACCTTGTAGTAGGTGGTGGTTTCTTGGACCTTACACCCAAAGCACGTGCAACAAAAGAAAAAGTAGATAAATGGGACCTCCTCAAAATTAAACACTTTTACACCTCACAGGACTTTGTCAGAAGGGTGAAAAGGCAGCCGACTCAATGGGAAAAAATATTTGGAAATTACATATCTGATAAGGATTTAATATCCAGGATATATAAAGAGATGTTACAACTTAACAATAAAAAGACAAATGACTCAATCAAAAAGTGGGCCAAAGACTTGAATAGACATTTCTCCGAAGAAGAAATACAAATGGTAAAATAACACATGAAGAAATGCTCAACATCACTCATGATTAGGGAAATGCAAATCAAAATTACAATGAGATATCATTTCACACCTATCAGAATGGCCACTATTAAAAAGACAGAGAACTACAAGTGTTGGAGAGGATGTGGAGAGATAGGAACACTTCTTCACTGTTGGTGGGAATGCAGGATGGTACAACCACTATGGAGGACTGTTTGGCAGTTCCTAAAGAAGTTGAATATAGACTTGCCACGTGACCCTGCAATACCACTACTGGGTATATACCCAGAAGAACTGAGAGCAGTGACACGAACAGACATCTGCACACCCATGTTCATAGCAACATTACTAACCATTGCCAAAAGCTGGAAACAACCCAGGTGTCCATCAACAGAATAATGGATAAACAAACTGTGGTCTATTCACACGATAGAATATTATGCAGCTGTAAGAAGAAATGAAGTCATAAAGCATATGGCCACATGGATGAACCTGGAGGACATTATGTTGAGTGAAGCAAGCCAGACACAAAAGGACAAATACTGTATGAATGCATTACTATGAACCAAATATATTGTGTAATATATTGTTTGATTAAAAATATATATATATGTATCCATTACATTTAATTGAGAAATATATATATTTATTCATCTATGTTTACTTTTTAGTTTTTAATTGTTTATATTTTCAATTATTAAATGTATAAAATAAAGTTAAAAAAATATATTAAAGCAATGCTAAGTTCTGTTAAAGACTAAAGTTAACTATGAACATATTTTGTCCTTACTAGAGTAGGGTTTAGAAACAACGTAGTCCATCTAAAATAGATATAAATAAAAATCATAGATGGTACATATAAACAGACATCTCTGAGTATGACAAATTTATTCAAGTTTCTCCCAGGCTAAACGATGAAGAGAAGATCAGACTAACTAAACAATGAGAAGAGAAGATTAGAAACACTAAAATTAAACCTAAAAGTCACTGCAGTATAGTCTACACATGACTACATATTACCAAGAAATCTTGGTAATTTTTAATCCTTTAAAATGAACCTAGATCACTGCAGGAAAAGGCTGGAGTATGAAGTACTCTGTGCTTCTCTATCTCTGTACATTTCTCATAGCTATGATAATTTGATTCACATTTCTAGAGTCAAATCTGTCCTGATAGTTGAGACGAATTCTAAACTTAGGTAGAAATTTAAGAAGTTCTTCCCCTTCTCAGAGACTTAGCACCAACTAACCTAGCTATGATCTGGGTTTCATTTCTCACTACCAAGTTCCTGCCTTGTTCTTAAAGCCTGGTTACCAGATTGTACCCCACTTCTGGGAACTGTATCTGCCTTGTGTCCAAGAACCAGTGGTCTATCCCTCAACAGTAAGGGCCCTACCTTATTCTTGCCAATTTCCCTCACAGAGTATACAGTCCTTGAACCGAAGCCAACTAGCTGCCATATTTGCACTTCCATTCCTGATTTTGATTTCCATTCCTTTACATTATTCATCCTGAAAATAATTGTCCGTCTGAAATTCCACCTGTTGTTGTCATTCATGACTCTGTAAAATCATGTTCTCCCTAGATTTCCCCAAATGATCAGCTGCAGCTCATTGGGCGTCCCTCTTTTTAGTACCTGACCTGAAGCTGTGGATGAGTTTAATTCAACATCTTGGCCTCTTCCATACACCTTGTCACACTTTATTAGATACATGTATGTAATATGTAATACAGACTGTGCACAGTAAAGTAGAATCCAGAAAGTATATTTTTCCTTAAAGAGGCCGAAACACCTAAAAATTAATGAAAACTTATCATATGTTCTAGTGACAGTAATAGTTTATGATCAAATTAACTGTAACTTTTTTCCTGATACAAAGAAAAAACTTTCCTCAAATCCTCCATAAAATGTATATATCTGAGATACTACAGGGCAATACATATTTAAGATTGCCTAGGGCCAAAGATAGATGCTAATAACAGACTGTCAAAACAGAAGGATTTTATATTTTGAAATTCTACCACTGGAGTTAAA
The DNA here is from genome assembly GCA_026826555.1 of Tolypeutes matacus. Lineage (NCBI taxonomy): Eukaryota > Metazoa > Chordata > Mammalia > Cingulata > Chlamyphoridae > Tolypeutes > Tolypeutes matacus. Next base: position 2,886,847 of record JAKSZT010053881.1, read on the forward strand.
AGCCAAAATACAGTTTGCTTTAAAGAGACTCTTCTAACAAAAAACATATAAGAAAGGAGGAGACACTCCTTTCTATAGTTAAAAAAGTAAACATCTCTGGAGTCCAGGTGCCTTAAGGGTATTATTTTGACCATCATTCTAAAGTTTATGATATTTTAATTTCAGTGAAAGAAAATTGAGCACAGTTTTGTTCTTTGTTAAACTTTAAATGTAATATAATTTGATTATTTATAATCTATTCCTATCAGATCTGAAAAAACTCCTTGAAAACCCTCCATATTTTGACAACAGTTTTATAGGTGTTGTTGATAGTAAATCCCATTTTCAGTTTTATGTTTATCTTCAATTCCAGCAAGTTCACTCTGGAATAAATTCTTTAGGCCCTGGGTCTTTGGAGCCATATAAATGTGCATGGCACATTTAGTACAAGAAAGAGTAAACCAATCAGAGAGCCTTGTAAAATGCTTATTAAAGTAACTACAGACTTTCCTGACTGGTACTATAGAATGAAGTTTGGAAACATTGCACTGAAAAAGAAGCTACTTTGAATTAGGCAAAATGTAATGAAATTTGAGGTCACTAAACACATATACACCCTGCCTCCCTATTTTTTTTAAACAGCATTCTTCTCTTCTATTATAAATCAGTGGATGGTTTTTATGCTTCTAAAGAATCTGACTCATTTCAGATATGTTCCAAGAAACTTCTCAAATTAAGATAGTAAAGCACCTAAAATAGAACAGTGGTGTTTAAAAGGGCTCTCACCGATAAATATCGTCTACCACCTTGTTTTTAGCTGAGCTCTCTGGAGAATGAACTTTAGTTGAACTATAGTTTCCACAGATAGAGAGCAAAAGAATGGATTAAATGGGCTTTTGGGCTTCCCCATCTTCAAAGTTTAGCTTTATTGAGTTCACCTACTGCTCCACGGATGTCCTCTAATATTAATTGGAAATAAGGATTTTGATCCAACTGTGACATGTTGGGGGTATAGGCAGGAAGGGGCAGGAGAGGCAAGAACTACAATGCCCTCAATGTCCAAAAGCATGAGTACATGCATAAATTGACAAATACATAACAGTGATTACATAAGATCTTTTTAAGAAGTTGTAGTGATTAGTACCTTATGCTAAGATCCTGAAATCAAGCACAGCTAATTATACAAAGAAGAAAAATCATCTCAAATGGCAACAACCTAAAAACCAGGGAACAAATGAATTTATTAATATACTATTTTTCATACTCTTTGATCCTAAAATATTCCAAATTCCTAACAAAAACTGTTTTCCTACTTCAAACTAATGGTACTGGTTGGAAAAAAAAATTGTGCTACAAATATCAACTCAATCTGTAAACACTGAATGAGCACAATGTTTTATTTTGGGAAAAATGAGTTTTCAGGGAAATAAGATTTATATAGAAATAATTTTTAACACAAACTTTACATTTGAAAGCACCAGTACAGGGCTAAATAATAAATAATTACCTCTTCAATAACCGAAATTACATACTATTTTTAAATGTGTCCATTTTCAATAGCATTCATATAGTATTTATTCTATCTAGGAGAAGATACTTCTTACTTATAAGGCTATAATTTAATTTTTAGAAAATAGAAATCACTAAGTAAGTTCATTCACAACAAACTATTTCCATGGTTACTGTTTACTCAGTGAAATAAATGATGATTTGGCCAGCAGTTTAAGCACGTGATTTATAATAACATCTTCCCAAATCTAAGCTTAGCAATGTTACTAACTCATGGGACAATTTTGGACAGAACTTTTACTGCTCTATGTTTCTGTGCTATATATATATAAATATGATGTCAATAAATATACATTTTAGTATTTTTGTAAATTATTCATATGAAACATAGAGCTTTAGTACACAGCTGAGAAACTTAAATTGGCAGTCCAAAGAAGCATATCTTGATTAATATTAGAAGGACCTGAACCTTTTCACTTTCACTCTATTTTGACAGAGTGCTTTATATCACACAATATAAAAAATGAAGTAATTTATCTTATCATTAATTTCTGGCCTTAATTTCAGACAATTAAAAAATCTAAGTATAAATGTTACACAAAACTCATGGAGTTCTTTTTCACTCTTAGAAGAGTTACTATTTTTCTACAAATTACACACTGTAATGATTTTTTAAAACTGAACCATATTCTATGTTCCTAAGACTGAGTACTTCTCTCTGCCTAAAATTTAAGGAAACAAACTCATTTAAAACACAGAAAGATTAATTAAAAATAACACTATTATTTAATTACATGGCAGTGATAAGTGAAATAAAGTACATCTTCTAATATGATTCATACCAATAATAGTAAATGAAATAATGTGAGATCTACACAGCAGTACTGTAATGAAGCATCAGCCCACACTTCTAAACAGTTCTGAAATCGGCAGAAAAAATAAGTTGCAGTCTGACATTTGCCTCGCTAAAAATTTCTAAGAAACTGTCACTTTCAGATTTCAGCATCAGTTCTTACTCTCTATTTGAATATCCATTTCAAACAAGAAATAGTATACATATTTTACATAATTTAATAAATTACCAAGATAAAATGGCCATATTCATATCCCAAACACCTAATCTTTTCTGCATCAAAGAGAGCAGATAAATTATTTGATGATCTTTTCCTTTTACTGATACTTTAATAGTAATAAATGTCCATTCTTCTCACAGAATTTTAGTCATCTAAATTGAAATACAAGTATCCTATTATATTGCAATAAAAGAAAGTGCTCAGTAATCATTTGATTCACTAATTTTTCCACAGTCTTCTTGAACTCCCATTAGAAATCCATAGCATTCTGTTGCATACTTTTATAATTCCCTATGGAATTAAAAAAAATCTAAACTCATTGAGAAATTTCCATGCATAATTTAATAATTCATTATGAAATAGGAAACCTGAAATTACCTACATATTACCAAGATCAAGCTTATATCTATATAAGACCAGACAATGAATTTGGTGGCTATCTAAATAATGTATCATAGGGACCTTGAGAAAATTCCCTACTTGCTCACTAGCTCCTGCCTCAAATTCTACCACTGCAGATTAGTTATTTTGCCTTAAGACTTTGTACATTTAAAATATAACTATTAATAAATAAAGTAACCCTTGAAGCATTGGAAGTAATTCATATATTAACATAAATGATTTTACTAGCTCTTTTACTAACAGGATACTTTGATAAGAGAATAGGAAAAATATGAAGATACAGCCTGGAGAGGTGAAAATTTTTTAAAAAATTCACCTACTTTTCGAATTTTGAGAAGGCCAGATCTGCATATTTAGATTAGAAATTTGAAACATGTAATAGATATTTGTGTTGGGATTTACATTAAAGGGCTAAAACTAAGGAAACAGCATACCAGTATTTTTGAAGTATAATAGAATCTAAATGAAATGGCATACAAAATATTTGGCATCATGTTTAAGAATCAAAAATTGGTAATGATGGCATGATGATGGGGATAATTTCTGTTGTCATAATTGTTATATACCAGCTGTAAAGTTCTATATAAATACCAGAAACCAATAAAATGTTTGGCTTATTTTTAATTTCTTGACCTAGTTTGAAAAGATAATTTAATGCATTAAAATCTTTAAATGAAACTTCAGAGGAGTGGATGTAGCTCATGTGGTTGAGCGCTTGCTTCCCATGTACAAGGTCCTAGGTTTATTTACCAGGACCTCAAGAAAGGAAAAGGGGGAAAGGGGGAGGGAAGAAAGGAAGGGAGGGAGAGAGAGAGGGAGGGAGGTAAAGACTTTATAATAATTGTATCACATTTTGGCCAAAATTTCATGAAAAACCAATCACACCTGTTCTAAGCAGTGTGAGTAAGACAGCAGAGATATGTAAGAATTAAGAAGAAAAGGATTCTGGATTTAGATTCAAAAGTGCTGGGTTCAGTTCTTGATTATACCACTTTATGTGATTCTGAGCAAGTCTTTTAACATCTCTGAGCCTCAATTTTCTCATCTATATAATGATGACATTAGTATCTACTCTAATCTTCAAGGAATATTTCAAAGCTCAAAGGAGAATATATCTTAAAAATGATTTGAAAATTCAAGTGATATTTGTAATCTTGTAGCATTATCATTGATATCTTATTCAAGTACCCAAAGTTTCAGAAAAGCTCTCATGGAAAACTCAATTTTCTTCCTAATAGACTAGAGAACACAGTGAAGCAGATTGTCTTACCCTTAAAAATATTTTTGAAAAATACAATGTAGAACTTTCAAAGCAAACTAGTAATAAAAACAGCACCAATGGGAAGCCGGTGTCTAATTAGCTATACTAACTCAGCCAGGATAACCTGGGATGCATCTTTATACCACTGTTTTTTTCTATTTATTAAATAATGGGGTAATGCATGATGTGAAAATTTCCTTCCATTTCTAATTATTATATTACCTAGCAAAATTTGCTTTCCTGGATTTTTTAAATCTGAAAATATTAGAAGTTGTAGCAAACTAGTCTCTGAGCTAAAACTTGAAGCAGGCATTTTTAAAATCACTAGAACATGATGTTTTACATTATTGGTGGATTTCTATAACATTTTAACTCCTTGGCATGAGATAAGAGATTATTCCATATTAAATGGATTGGGAGTATTAGATTGAGAGTTATTTTTAAGTACTAAAACTTTCCTTTAACTCAGGTGATGATTTGATAGACTGCTGAATAGGATGAATTAAGGATGGAAACAACAACAAAAATACATTGATATTGTAATAGGTGAGAAATAAACACATAGTTAGATTATACTGCTATAAACTGAACCTCAAGAAACAAGAATTGAGTTACCAGTCTTCCCTTAAGACCCTTCTTTCCACGCATCCCAGGAATGCCCTAGAATACAGAAAAGTCAAACATAAATATTTTTGAATGAATGAATGAGTTAGATGCTACAGATCTCTTTTTCTCAAAATTAAGTAATGAAGTATGCCAAAGAGAGAAGGAAATTGTTTTATACACAGGCGTGACATTCAGAAAAGCTTCAATATATTAATTTAACTGAAATTGAAAATATGGTTGCTTATATATTGCCCCCTCCCTTCTTCATAACAAAATCCTGCTTTTATTCAGGAATCCACCCAACCCTGAAGTGGGGATTCTGACATTCCTCTGGTGAAAGTTATTTGTCCAAAGATAGGCACACAACCAAATATGGCACAACCAGGCAACAGGGCGCTCTTGCTTTCCATTCCTAAGTGACAGTGTTTTGCTTCTCTCTATTTCTCTCTATTTCTATTTCTCTCTCTCTCTCTCTCTCTCTCCCCATAAATAAAGAAAAACTTAGCCTTCCACTGGCAATCCTATCAATCATATGGTAAACTAGCCTTTCAAACTAGGCAAAGCCAACATTGAGAAAGACAAAGCAGAGAGAAGGATCTTAATATCACTGAGCTCAAGATCATACTGTGCCCAGATCCCACTTACCTTAATGATTTCTAGTCATACAAGAAGCCGTGGTACATAGTACTTAAGCACCCAGGTTTTGGAGCCAGAATAACTATATTCAAATCCTGCCTCTGCTTTTACTGCCTGTAATATAGTCTTAGACGAGTACTGTTGCTCAGTGTGCCTCAATCTTTAAAAATCTATAATGAGAATAATAGTACCTTTCTCATTGAGTTTTGTGAGCATTAAAGTAGTTAATTCATATAAAGTGCTTTACATAGTGCTTTGTGTATATAACCATTCAACACATCATTTGTTATCATCATCATCATCATTCGAAATTCTTATTTTTAAGCCCGTTTGAATCAAGGTTTTCTGTTACTTGCATTGCAAAGCATCCTAATTGATATAATCATTTTGAGACTTATAATCACTTACAAACCTTAGAGACTCAGAAATCATCAGAACCATGTAGCCTGAGATTGATAACATGTATCAGGTAAATTAGAAGACATCATTGGTTGAAGCAATCCATTCACTTTCAAGTCAACAGTGTTTGATAAGTACTCATCTGTTGTCTCAGATTATCAGAAAAGAGTTCATAGGTGAGCAAGAGGACTCAATGCATCAGGACCTTTTGCATCTTTACTTACTAAAGCCAACGTTTTTAAATAACAATAGAATAATTATTTTCTCAAACTTTAATAGCTTCAACAAATGTAGGAAGGAAAACTAAGAATAGCACAGGCAGAATTATATAAGCATTTTTTCATATAAATATGCATATGTACAATGTTTAGTTCCAGAAAGGCCCATTTCATTTGTTTTCATGAGTGATTAAAATTATATTACTTTAATGATTTTCTGTATTTAAATGTTTTATGACATACTAATGCCACCCAGTTAGCTACATAATTTGTGATTTTAATGAGAATTTTGATGTAGCTAAATAATATTGGGACAAGTGCCCGTGACAGGCACAATATTTAGAAATAGTCTTATATTTATGTTTTGAAACAATACGATATTTTTCATACAGGCAGTTAAAATTAGTAAGTGTATTACAGGCAGTGTGCCCATTCATGGTCAGTGCCAACATTGGGTTTAAGATACTTAAATCCAAAATGCCAACAAGGACACATAAATTTAGTTTATTTATCAAATCATTTACTAGAAATAAGTTTATTCCAAAAAGTCAGGAAAGGGTTGCATCATAAGTATAGTAATTAACAATGTAAGCTAGATACAATCCTTCGGATCAACAGCAAACAGTTTAATTCTTCGCTTAGATATTTTTTTTTATATTGAAAGAAATTTTATATTCAACCAAAGGAACATATTCACCTTATCTCACCAAAGAACACTGGAATTTATAATTGTCATTATAGCACATTTAAACTCTTAATATTTCTTCTCTGCAGGGGCATTCACAAGTATTTATAAAATATATGATTTAATTCATTCACTCAAAAATCTATATATTTGTAAAACTCATTTAGCAAAGAATAATCTGGTTAATATTCATTTGTAAAAATCAGTTTTATAGAAATGATAAGTTTGACCTGAATTGCATTCCTATAATGGTAGAGTTGAAAGCTAAATTCCGAATATGATTCTTTAATTTTATGACAATATATTATTATTAAATTCTATCTTTGCAATTAATATTAACAGTATAAATGCAGAAATATAAATAGAATTCATCAGACTGCTTATGGCACTGAAAACGAGATATGATAGAATGCCAGAAATCTATAAATCATCTTGATTAATATTAAGTATAACAAACCAGTTTGCAAAGATTCTATCTTTATTCTCAAGTACTTACATTTATGAACACCTATCTTTCATTATAAAAATAAACAAAATATCTTCTAAGGCTAAATTCTTTACTGCATATTGCATTGCAAAATACAAGAACTATCATAGGACAAAAAAGTTTAAACTCAAAGATTAATGAACTACAAAATAAAATTTTAATATTTAGATATTTTAATATTTCAAGTTGTGTTTTTTCAAATCTGAATTTAAAATATAATATCTAGCCATTATATATTTATATCTCACTATTTCTTTGTAACAAAATTCAGTAAAACTCAAGAAAGTCTTTCTGGCAAGTGATTTTTCTTAAACCTGGCTTCCTTCACTCAATAAAATACCTGCCTGTCTCCTACAACATCCGAGTTTACGGCCATGTTGTACATTATCATAAATATGTCAAATAATATTTGAAGAAAATGGACTTACTCTTTCTCCTTCGGGTCCCAGTTGTCCTGCTTCTCCAGGAGAGCCAATGAAACCCTTAAAGCAAGCATACAGTCATTACATTATTTAATTCAAATATTCATCCTATAAGTAATTCGAAAAAAGGGGTATTTAAAAATTTATTCATGGTAATACGACTTTATAAAATTTTAAAGTGTGCCTAAGAAAACCTTATTGCTCTTCTTCCAGAAGTTACAGATAATATTTTCATTAAAAATAAATTAGGGAATATAACTTAAGACAAGGTGGCTAATAAAAATCAATAAGACCAAATCTTTTCCTTCACTGAACTTTAGAGAGGGCAGGAAATATATGTATACCATTAATTCTGTAAGGCAGAACAGAGGAATCAAAAGAATATAAGTAGTACAGAGGAGGAAGAGATTCATTCCAATGTGGCAGGAGGTAAATGCAATCAAAGAAGGCTTCAAAAGTCTTCAAACGAGACTGTCACTTGAGTTAGACTTTTGAAATTAGGTAAAATCTTGGTAAGTAGAGGCCGGCGAAACAACACTCCAAGCAGAGAATTTTAAGTAAATAAGCAGAGATGGGGGAGAAAGAGAGTGAGAGAAAGAGGGTGAGAGTGAGTGAGTGAGTGAGTGAGTGAGTGAGTGAGTGAGTGAGTGAGTTAATTCAGGGACTGTTTGTAAATGGTGACTGACTGTGTTTTTATATATAAGAGGATTTGGAAAAGACCAAAATCCCATCCTGCCCTCATGAAGATTACAATCTGGTCTAAGAAATATATCAACAACAATGCAAGGCACTTTATCCTAAGGTACTTTAGTCATAGCTCATCTGTGGCAAATAACCTGTTTCATCAGTTTAATAGATAATGTATTACATAGTCTTGGGGCTAGATTAAGGAGAGCCTTAAAGTTCAAGCTAAGAATTTTAGACAACTAGAAGATATTGATATTGGAGAAGCCTGGTGGTACCCTGATATTAAGTTGTGTTTCTCAAATATTAATCTGTTGATAGGATACAGAATACATCAGAGACAAGAAACAGTGAATATAGTAAAACCAGTTAGAAGACTGTTTCAATGATCCAAGTTTGAAGTAATATAGATCTGGGTCATTGATTCAACAAACATTATTTTAGTGCTTATTGTATGCCAGGTACTGGGATTAAAAAGATGAATATTGAAAACCAGTGCCCTCAAGAAGTTCATGGTTTATTGGGAAAGAGCACCATACAAATAAATAATTGTATGCCATATAAAAATTGTTATAATAGAAAAACAAGATGCAACAGGTACTTTGGAATCAGAATGATCAACTTTGCCTAGAGGGAAGATTTAGGGAAGTTTTACAGAGGAAGCGAAGTTTGTGCTAATTCTTGAAGTAAAAAAAAGGCATTCCAAGCAGGACTAACAAAGGACCAGCAATCAATTAATCCATCAATATAAATGAAATGATATGCCACTTTCAAAGTATTGTAAATAGCTTTGTATAGTTGTTGGGTAATAGGTAGCGTTGGAAAGAATGGCAGAGGCCAGATGGTGAGTTTTTTATGCTATGATAGAAAGTTTGGGATTTACACTATGAGCTATTGAAAAATTTACGCATGGCTTTGATATAATCAAATTTGCAGCTTAGAAAATTCGTTTGGACTATACTGGGTCAACAGGTCTTGTTATCTATCTTTAAGGATTGAGACAAAGATGACTCTAAGGTTTATAGTTACATTGAGAGGTGAGTAATAACCACTGTAGAAACATAGCAATCAAATAGAAACCTTAGGTTAGATGAAAGAGGATGAGTTTTGTGAGTCATTCTGAGTGTGTGCTGATGATGAAGCATTTAAATATAATTAGCTTAGCAGGGAAATGGAGATGTGGGGCTCACAGAGTTCAGAGACAAAGATTTGAAGGTGAGGTGGGAATTAGCTCTTAAAAGTAGACTAGAGCACTGAGGGAGAAAACAACAACAAAAAAATTATCAGTGAATCAGATAGAGGTTTGAAATGGGAGTGTGAGAAAAACGAATTTTATGGATACAGAGAAAAGCCAAGGTTTAAAAGAATTTGAAAGAAAGATACAGAGATGTCATTTTGACATAGCTCTTAATAAAGACTACTTGTTTTGAATCAGAGAATGGGTGACTTTTTAGAGTAAATGCTTCTATAATAATATACATTAAGAAAGAATTCAGACACTAAAAAGGTAAATGTCACAGGAATCATTTCTAGGTTGCCTGGAATGAGAAACTTGGAAGGGATTTACTTCCTGAGGGTGAAAGCTAGCTGGGTGCTGCCATAGTAAAAGGAGCATTTTTCTATGACAAAGCATACTACAGAACATGACTATCACAGCAATTTCTTTTACTCTCTTTATGGTGAAAAGTAGCTAACAATTCCTTTATTGGTTTTGAAGTGCAGTAAGAGGTTCTTGTCATAAGATTATTTTCTTCATTGCAGATATTTATGTTCTCCTCATAGTTTTCATATCATTAAATTGTCTCAACTTTGAACTAAGCTGAATTTCTTTGCCTCTTCTTATTTTTTAAATCATTACTTTCTAGGTCTCCATATGTTCATATTAAATAACACTACAAATATTTATAGAGCATCTCCTAACAAGCCATACTTTATGCTAGAAGTTGGAAATTAATCAAAATGAATAATGTAAAACCTACCAAGGGAAGACTGTTTTCTGTAGGCATAAAAATGAAATTAACTATTAAACATTCTTTTTAGGATAAACCTCCATCAAAATCTAAAACTCCTAAGTGAAAATGATAAACATTTTCTATGTTTCATTGTGCTTTCATGCAAACATGCTTAATAAAATGATAAAATGCTTACTTACTCTTCTACCTTTAGAACCTGGATTACCTTCTGGTCCAGCTAAGCCCTAGTTTGAACAAAGGATATCACCATCATATTATAGTATTTTTAAAAGAGTTGTTAATAGATTAATAAGAAATAAGTATATAAAGAGATACTAATTTCACAACTTTAAAAACTCCATATACCTAATGAATACAAAAGAATTTTAAATTTCAAACTTGAAAGAGGCACTGAATATAATTTATATACAAATATATTTTAGGTATCTAAATAACATAAATTAACATACACTGTAAGATATAAAATGTATTTTTTTCATTAAATTATTTCTCATTAGGATACTACCTGCATTCTGCACTTCTAATTTATTCTAAAATATATTTTCTTGACTTTCCATAAATTAAAAAAATACACTTTTAACTTCAGATGAATGTCTATACGTTTAGGTAATTATATTTTGTATTGTGCAGATAACATATATAATCATTTGATGGTAAGACCCTAATATCTAATATCTCCAGGTATTTTTAAGGTCCGAAAAATGGAATTTTGTTAACAATAGATTTTTTTTTGGAGTTTTTATTCCTCTCATTCTTGAGAATAAAAATGATGTCATAAATGTAGTTTCCTAGTATGCCAGAAAAATAATTAATTTCAGGAATAAGTAATCAATTCATGAAAATATGAGAAAGTAAAATTTGCTCTATTATTAGTCTACATGATGTAGTAAGAGTAAGAAAGACTTGATTCAGATAAAAGTATTTAGTAGTGGTACATGTAGCACTGTCATCTGTTTCCCAAGTTTTTAAAACTGTGTTATTAAAATATGATGGTTACTATAGAGAATCTTAACTCTTATTATTACTTCATTTTAGTCAGTGGCAGTTTTATATAAAATTAGCAGCAAGGCTGTTTTAAGATCTTATTAAACCCTAGGGCACTTTAATTTTGATGGCTCCACTGTATATCATACAAGCATGATTAAAAACTCTACTCCTACTTTAAACAAAACTTTTTGCAGTAATATTTTTGAAAGGATTTTTACGATTTTGATTTTTGAAATTATTTAGCTATGTGTATTCATTGTTAATAAAAATAAACCAATTTTCCATTTGAACATTAACTCTCAAAAATCAGGACATAAATGAAGAGGGATATGAAACCGGAAGTGCACATATAGTTACTGCACCTGCCTGCCAGGGAAACCAGGTGTACCAATATTACCAGCAAATCCTGGAATTCCCTGAAATAAAGAAATAGAATAAATAATACAATAAACAATACAACAAAGCCAAAGGAATTCCAAGGAAAAACACATCTGGTACATTTATAATACTCAAATTTGGAAAGAATTTTCTTCCCATGCAAATATTGAATCCTGCACACTGCTTATCTGATTGATATTACTTATTTAAAGTGAAAATGGCCAAAATTGCTAAATAAAAGTAAATAAAACTGTTACATTAGGGCCCTAGATGAGGCAATGATATTACTAATAATAAAACTAAGATAGAAAAGTTCAGTGCTACATAACTAAAGAACACATTTATTCTAGAGGAAGAACTGGTTCATTTCTTAATAACCAGTATCCTTTTGGATTGAATTCCTTCTTGTGTCTCAGTCATCCTGCAATACTTCTTAACTATCTGAACATAAGCCCCAAAGGACTAGAGTAGCAGTGAAACTTCAAATCCAACCTCTCATTCCTTGCTAAAACAAACATATTCTAACAAAAACTTGGATTAAGTAAATGAATATTAAGGGATAAATAACCTTTATCGTGACATGAGTCTATCTGAAAATTCACACAGTAGCTTTGGATGGTAAACAAATTTAGAATTGAAAACTTTGTATTCTTGATTTAAAACAAGGTCTGCTCAAGGAAGGTTGACAGAGACACAAAGGTATAAGAAAGGAAACTTGCTACAAAACTGGATGGAAGAGTGAGATTATTATATTTCCAATTTTTTTTAACTTTCTTTCATTGATACATTATCAATTCATTCATTCATCAGTTTATTGAGTTTAGATCTATTAAATAATTCTTGAACCAAAGGAATGCCAGAAGAACATGAGTTAAATAAAGCTGCCTTTATTTAACCTCAAATGGTTTATCTCCTGCGTGTTGTTTGTAAAAGAGAGAAAAAAAAACTAGGACTTTGCCCCTCTGTTCTGAAGTAGATAGAAGAGGGTTACCTCTAAAGCACTTTAAGTATAGAAACACTGTAACTCCTAAAAATTTGGAAAATCTAGATTAAGAACAGACCAAGGCAAATAGATGATCAGAGTTTAAAGTTTCTGCCTTTCCATTCTATTAGACATGTAGGCTCTATGCCTTTCTCTCCACTTTATGCAGAATCCATCTGTTATTTTTGTTCTTTCTTATTTCTCTCCCTCTTCTCTCCCGCCCTCCCCTTACCCCCAAAATTATCATTTACTGAACACTTTGTATGTGTCAACCACTATGCCAAGCACTTTACATCTACTTTTCATCTATGAGATAGATACTATTTTCCTTATTCTACATTTGAAGGAAATAAGACAGAGAGTTTCTGAGACTTGCAGTGCCACAGTGAGTAAGTTGCAGCATCTAGCCTGGATGTGAACCTAGACAATCTGACAAGAAAGTTATATCCCATATATATGAGACAATTTATATATGAGAATGTGAATAAACAGTAGCCTTCTGAAGATTAAAGGATAAAGAAATTCTTATACATATGTGGGATATTATAATCTATGAATTTCATAAACCATATTTATGTACTAATGAATACTAAATATTAGATATATTTTATTCCTAAATAACACTTATTGGACACTTATCACGTGCCAGGCATTATTTCAAGTATTTTATATGAATTATCTTATTTAATCCACTCAACAACCATATAAGTTAGGTGTCATTATTCCTGTTTTATAGGTGAAAAAAATGAGAATAAAGGGTTTATGTAACCTGTACAGGGTCAATCAGCTAGTAAGTGGTAAGCCAGGATTTAAACCAGAAAGTCTAACTCTACAGACCATTCAAGGCTGCCTCCTTAGCATGGGTTTGAAAAACAAATGATTCCCAATAGCACTAGAGTAAAAGCCCTCTAAATATGAAAACTTCTCCAGCCTATTTATACCTGTCTTCTCTATGCCCATCTGTGGTGGTTTGAAGCTATATGTACCGTAGAAAAACATGTTCTTAAATTTAATCCATTTCCACAGGTGTAAACCCATTGTTAAGCAGGACCTTTTGATGAGGTTAGTCAGTTGAGGTGTGTCCCACCTCAGTTAGGATGGGTCTTAATCCTATTACTGGAGTCCTTTATAAGCAAAGTGAAATTCAAACAGACTGAGAGAAAGCCACAGGAGGCAAGAAGCTGAACCCGGAAGAGAAGGGAGAGACCAGGAGATGCTGCCAGGAGATCTTGCCATATGATAAGGTAAGAACACAGGCTCACCACTAGCAGCCAGGCCCAGAATGCCACAGTCTCCTGGGAGAAAGCATTCCCTTGATGATGCCTTGATTTGGACTTTCTTTTAGCCTCAAAATTCTAAGCTAATAAATCCCTATTCTTTAAGTTTTGACCCATTTCATGGTATTTGCTTAAGCAGCATAGGAAATCAACATTCTATTTCAAATACAGAGGTCTATATCCAGACATACACAAAACCTTATATTTGGGTCTGCCAATAGAAAGGAGTGAAACAAATTTAAAAGATGGGACACCATCTATCTAGCTAAAGTCAATTATCGTCCCTTTCTAATTCATTTCCTAGCCAAATTCAGGTTAATTAACCTCAATAAAAAGCAAATCTGTTTAAAAGGACACAAGTAAAATCTGATTTTAAATAAACTCTCATAGAAGGTGTTAAGGCAACATGTAGAGATCTAACACATTTCAGGTGCACAGAGAAAGACACGAAAGAATTCCACCTGATGCCTAATTTCTGCTATACCAGAAGAGCAGTAAACACAGTAAACAAGTAAGCTTTCAGCATAGTCTTTATATGCCATAAACGTATTCTGAGCTAATCACACCCTAAAATCACTGTGACAACCACAGAAAGAAAAAAGAAACTCAAAACAAACACTAGGATTCAATTCTCTGTGCACTTAAAAATGATTATAAAAAGTTGGCTCACTCAAATCTGTAGACAAAGCAGAGACACAAAGTTAAATCACTGGCCTTTTGAAAAATTAGGAATAGGAAGCCTGTCCTAATGCCACTCCTCACTCTAAGAATTAAAGCACATGCTCTGAATCAGTCAGACTTCATTTAGTATGCCAACACTACTAGGGGTCCTCTCGTCAAGGGAGTACTGTGGGGAGAAAATAGGACAATGGAATTTAAAAGTAGAGGTAATTGCAATAATTCTTATGTTGCTAAGCATTAAATTAGTTAATATATATAATATATTCAATAAATAATTAAACTACTAGTAGTTGTAGCTAACAGTAGTACAACAGTTTGGCAAAGGACAAGGTCTCCGTAAATGACAGCTCTTATGATTAGATCTTGCGCCAATAATATAATTGAATTTCCAGATGTTTGCTTAACAATTTATAGATATTTGCAAATTTTCCAGAAATGATTGTCTCCTAACAAATCAGTTATGCTTCTCTTAATGTCCACAGTGTTTTCACAGCAAAATGATTTTGGTTGTACCCCAAAGTTATCACAAATTTTACCTCTCTTTTTCCGGAGATAAAAAGAATCCAGAGCAACAACTAACTATGTAAGACATTTTCCAACCATTAATACTGTTTGTAGACTTCTATAAATGACACCACACTCAGAATAATAGCATGTATGCTAATCGAACTAGGTTGTAAAGCATTTGTGAGAGACCTGTTCAATACTGACAAATGGTCAACTTTTCACTTACTTATGTAAGTGAAAAAAAAAAAAAAAACTTGAAAGTATCAAGTTTTCTTCACTGAAATTCACACATTTATGCCAAAGCAATATTCTAGGCATTTTTCCCCCTACAAACTAATCCCTCCCACTCATTTAATTTCCTTCTCATATATACCCCAATGTTTGTCAACACCTGTCTGATCCTCAGGAAACCAAGACTGCAGCTGTTACAGATACATATATTTCTTTGCTTGCACATCTGATAATTAGTAACTTTGAAAAATTGTGCCTGAGAGACCAGAGAGTACTATCCCACTAATATGAATGAAAAAGAAAACTGGCTTCATTTCTTCATTTATATCTTTCCTTCAGGGAGCATCCATCACATTTCCTCCTAGTGTTCCCTTTAGGACTTCCTGAGGTTCTTTGCTGAATCTTCAGTAATGGTGTGATGGTTAATTTTATGTGTCAACTTGGCTAAGTTATGGCATCCAGTTGTCTGGTCAAAGAAGCACTGGCCTAATTGTTACTGTGAGAGTATTTCATGGATTTAAATCATAGTCAGTTGATTCCATCTTGGCTGATTACATCTACAATTAACAAAGGAAACTGCCTTAAGCAATGAAAGAAGTCTCATCCAATCAGCTGAAGGCCTCAAACAGAGATCTGATGATTTCAGTGGTCAGAAAGAAGAATTTCTAACTCTACGCAGACAGCCAGCTTCTCCTGGAGAATTCTTTGTCACCTTGACTAGAGTTCCCAACTTGCAGCTTCTTCTGGGGAATTCAACATCATCTTCAAGTTTCCAACTTGCGGCCTGCCCTACAGAATTTGGACTTGCCAATCCCAACAATACTATGAACCAATTCCTATAATAGATCTCTTTATATAGGTATATCCTGTAAATTTTGTTTCTCTGGAGAACACTAACTAATACAAGCCATATCCATTACGTTAGTCACTTTTCATCTCCTACCCTTCTCACTGCTTTATTCAAACTCACTTTATACACACTATATTGAATGCAAAAATATGACTTTCTTTTATTCTTATGACATAATGACATATTATTCTCTAAAGGACAGAGAAGCAATAAGACGATCAAAAGCTAAACAGTTCCCAAACTATTTTGAGTATAAAATACATGTGCATTTGTATAATAGACAACAACATACATACCATTCTAATTTGGAATGTTATTAAAATTTACTCACATTTCCTAATGCAAGTGTCAAGGAACCAATATGTATAGGCTTTAGAGAACCAGCAAGGCCTTTGAAATTGTTCCCAGAAAAATCAGATGTGCAAATGCTCATTAGTTTGTATATTTCCTGGGTTTATAACATTTATGAGATACCCAAAAGGGCCTATGGATCACAGAAGTTTAAGAACTCCTGGTCTGGAACATGTTAGGCAAATAGTAAGTTAGTATGGACATTGACAAGAAATTTTAACAGATGATCTACAGATAATCAATTAAAAGGTTGTCTTATACTAAATAGAGCAAAAATCATTGAGAAGAAAAATTGAATTGGCAAGTGGGGAAAAATAATCTCTCAATGGAGTTCCCTACTGTCTTTTTCACTGTAGAAGATATGTCTTATAAAGGAAGTATTTGGAATACTTACTTGTTCACCTCGGAGCCCTGGGAGCCCTGGATATCCTTGGAGACCCTGCAAGAGAAAATGTGAAGACAAGTTATGAAAAGTAAAGATATATAAGCCAAATAAGTAAACAGAGATTTTGAGTTATCTTTTACACCCAATTTTGTTTTCCTCATCAGTACAAGTTTAATTTTTATTAATTTTATTTCACATTACATTTAATCATATTGATTTCATAAGAATTTAATTTTTATTAAATAATTATTGTTAATTAAGTGCTTTGATTGATTTGTTATAAACTAAAAGAGTAGCATAGTATTGAATAGAGAATAAATTAAAAACAGCATCTTTTTAAAAAGGCTCATATGCAACAAGGATCTTCTATGTTTGCTGAAGCTTTTTAAAAGTTGGTTTTAATTCATTAATGCTGGGACAAAATGCCCTCAGACACAATCTGTTTGTAATTATTGAGACTCTGGACCATATCCAGGCAGTTTCTCTAATCCAAATGATTGTAATAACAGTCCATGAATGACATAACACAGATGAAATAGGCTGCTCACAAGTTTATCAAAAGAGGTTCCATAAAACTGCTTAGGAAATTAATAATAAAAAAAAAATATTTTCCAAATAATACAAACAAAACCAAAACTTTAATCTCTATCATTAACACTCAAAGTTGTAAAAGTCAATAACCTTTTTCCTCTAGGAAGATTTTTTTTGAGGAGCAAAATGAAGGAGGTTAAAAGAAAGCACAGAAAAAAAAGGAAGATTTGGAGCTTATTTTTAGAGCTGTAATCAACAACAATCAACAATCTAATCAAGCTACTGTTTTTTAGATGGTTTTGGAGCAAATAAAAGAGAGTTAAGTTCCTTATCTTAAGAAGCTCATTGGATTTTAAGCAAAATATAACAAAAAAAAATCTGAAATAAACAATAGTTTACAAATATCAAAAAGTTCAAATGAATATATTTTAAACTGAAGACAAGTTGTTAGGAGCATAGGAAGAATTCAAATAAGATCTATGTACATAGAGAAAACCCAGATTCAGGTCATCAAAGACATTTCCTCATATCATTTGAAACATCTTTGGACACAGGTACATTTTCAAAGTCCCACAAATTACAACTCTTTGGTGACCGTCAGCTTGCCTGTGGACAAGTTCAGTACCAATAGTAGGAATGGAGGATTGCTGAAGAGATGGTAACAGTGGTGACAGCACAGCCTCTATCTAAGCAGCAGCAGTTGTATTAGACTTTCAGTACTACACTTGGACTGGGAATTACCCCAAAGTAAAATGTAGCTCTCCAGAACTTTTATAGGGAATATGGATAGGTGAGAATATGAATATGAGAACTCTCCATATTTCTCTCTTCAGGCACTGATTTCATGCCAACCCTGATTTGCTGTTCTCATTGACATCCCGTATTATAGCTCCTTAGTATTGTTCTTCCTTTAGTTTATGAAAAGCTGCATACTTTTTGAGTAATTGATAAATCACAACATATTCCACTTGTCTTCAAAAAGATGTTCTCAATGTGAATAGTCTCGCTGTCCTGATTTTGTGGTAATCAGGGTAGGCTAAACATTAGCTATATTAGAAACCATGCATGTGTCCCCAGATCTAGTTTTTCTCCCTAGGTCTGGTTTTTGGAATGCTGGTGATAAACTAAGCCTGATTTATTATATGACCATCCTGTATGGGAAATGACTGTAATTCTAGGTATCTTTGGTTAAACTTAAGAGATATAACAGGGGGACAGATGTGACTCAAATGGTTGGCCATCTGTCTCCCATATGAAGGGACCTGGGTTCAATCCCCAGGACCTCCCAGTATTAAAAACAAAACAAAACAAAACAAAAAACAGAAGGCAGGTGGGCCACCAGGCCCCTTGCACGGTGCGCCACCAGGCCCTGCAAGCAACACAGCAAGATGATGACGTAACAGGAGAATGACACAAGGAAAAGCCAAGATGAGACGCACCGAAAAACTGGAACTAAGGTGGCACAGGCGGTGGGATACCTCTCTCCCACATCGGCAGTTCCGAGGATCAAATCCCAGTGAAGACAGGAGGAGAAGGATGAGAAGAGAGAGCAGGAAACAGACACAGAGTCGCCCAGCGAATGGACACAGAAACAGCAAAAACTGGGGGGGTGGGGGGGATATAAATAGATAAAAGTAAATAAATAAATAAATCCTTTAAAAAATGTATAGGGGAGGAAGATATGGACTCTAGTTAGTAGTGATACTTTGATGATGCTCTTTCATGATATGTTAACAAATGTTTCACAACAATGCAGGGTGTTTGTTGGGGGGGCAATGTGTGGGAGCCCTGTATGATGTTATGCATGTTTGTTTTGTAAGTTCACAATGTTTACTGAACACTTATGTGTTTTTGATATTCAGAAAAATACTGTCATATATTATTCATAAAAATCTGTTTAAAATGTGTGCCTCATATTTCACAATTGCTCTGACTTATACCTTCATGTTATGATGTACATAACTGCTTCCATATGGCCTATCCTCTTAAGCCTAAAAAAACTGCTTTAATTGATTCCATTTTTAATGTTCTTACCATTTTAAATAGCAGGCTTCCAACTTTAATATAGCAACTATTGCTATATTAAAAATTATTTTAAAAATCCATTTTGAGTCCAAGCTCAGAATTATGACTCTTGTCTTCCATCCAACCCAGCATGCATTCTGGATTAAACTTATCTGCTTTTTGGCAAAACTTTAGACACTTAGTGGGGAGTGAAAATATAGTGCAGTTACCAGGAAAATAAGTTACATGAAGATGGCTAATTGAGGCAATGTAACTGGTCAATGTAGGGAACATGGCTTGGTAAAGATGTTAATACTGGTAAATAAAAGAGATTTGAAGAAAGGAGAAAGAAAAAAGCAAACAAAAAATCTACTGAAGAGTAAAGAAAATATTGCTGCTTATTTGTTTGCTTTGCTATTTCTGTCTCAACATTACTTCTAGCTTTCAGAGCTTTTTTTACATTTATTTTCTGTTTATGTATCTCATTAGTTTTCATTAGTTATCAGTGTGCTCCACACAATTTTCTTGTATCCAGTTTCGTTTTAAAGATTACTTGAGTATGGTTTATATTAGAAGAATTTTAATATTTCCAGATACTTACCAGAGAAAAAGAATAATGAAGTCATTATCACCTGTCATCAAAAGCTACATTTGTTTCCTTGACTTTCACAAAAAGTAAAATTTTACTTCCTCTTGCATACATGCTTGAGATAATAGTACTGAAATACCAACATCTAACAAATATTGACTTAATTAAATAATTAACAAGAAAACAGTATCCAAAGTTAAGAACACAGTCATATGTGTCAAACAGGACTGGATCTGAGTCCTCACTGCCAATTAATATTTGTGTGGCCTTGGGAACATGTCTTAACCCTTTTACACCTCTGTCACCTCATTTATGTAATACTGAACATAGTATCTGTCTCAAATTGGTGTTCTGAAGATTAAAAGAGATAGTGCTTAGCAGAGAGACTGAAACATTGTGCAAAATAAAATATCTCTACTATTTATAATTATTAGCAATAGTTATCATAATTCATAAAATAGTTTAACAGATAAAAAGATGTGATTAACTTCATATTATTAAAAAACTCAAGTACCTTATTCACCTCTCACAATATGTCAGAATAGTGAAAAGCAAAGTGGATTCATTATCAGTTTTATCTCTTGATCCTGACATAACTCCTCTTAATGACTTTGAACAATTCTCTTAACCTCTCTGGGCTTGTCTCAGTTTTCTTACTTATAAAATAGTATAATATAAAACAGTTTTCTTGTCTTGGTCTTAAAAATTCATCTAGCACCCGGCGGATGGAACCACACAGATGAAGGAATAGGAGCATCTATGTTATAGCTAATATGAGCAGTAATTCGGGGTTCTCCTAGCATGGATCCTGCTTGCAGGGAGCAACCACCTAGGGACCTAGAGCATCCTAAAATTAAATGAAATTAGCTAATTCCATTAAAAAAGCTCCTACCTTACCTGAACATTCTACCCAATAAACATTCTTAGCCTTTCCCCTTCCATGCAAGCCACAGACACAGTATATCAAGCTCATTTTGAATGGACTTCTAGTGTATACTCATGTTAAAGTAAGACATAAACAAAGACAGTGTCATGGAAAATTGTCCCAAGCCCTCCTAGGTGGGGCATTAGTTTAGATTTAGATTGAGTCCATATGTACTCCTCCTAGTAATACTTGATTTTCTAAATACTATATATAGTTTCCATTAATAGACACACTCTGAAAAGGGGGAAAACATTCTTGGAAATACTACAAAACCATCTCAAATATTTCAACACAGTTTTGAGATACTATCAAACCCTAGTCAACCAAACATCTGAGGGAATGCCTTAGAAAGTAATAATTAGTTTGTTTTACTCTCAAATGCAGTGTCACTATTTAGGCTGCAATAACTATATTTAATATTAAATAAAATAATTGAGATCATTTCCATATTTTATGTCTTCTTTGTTTGATGCTATATGTCAGTACAGCTTCCTCAGATACATGAGTAGTATTAAACAAACTGATTTTTGACTCTATATCAAACCAACTCTGTTGAAAATGATCACTCAGCAGTTTCATGTCTCCACAGGAGCAACTGACAATCTCAAGGGAGTTATCAGTTTCTAACTACTGTCTAGAATAATAAATATTAGTCAGAAGGCCATAAGAATAATGGTGTGGGCATGGGAGGGAAAATACTCTCATGAGATCAAAACCTTTTCATCATTTTACAATTCAGCCCTTTAGCTGGGTTCTGAAGGAAAACAAAATAGGTCAGGATACTTTCCAAAACTAGATAAAGAACTGATGGTTAACATTTATTAAGGGCTTGCTATTTGTTTGACATTGTATTGCATGTATTACATGTATTATGTCATTCTGTCCTCCCAACAACGCCCTATTAAGTGGGTATTATCTTCGCATTTTGTGGATGAGGCAGTTGACACTTAGAAAGGTTAAGCAACCTGTCTAAGGTCACACACCTAGAAAATGGCAGATGGCATTAGAACCAAGTAACCAGAACCAGTATAACATCTCCAACCTAAATCTCCCAAAAGGAAAGGACTATGACACACTAAGACACCAATACAGATCATTTTTGTATGTTTTCAGACATCCATTTGACAGACATCCATATCAAGTGACATACTGCCCTCCAACATCTTAGGACCCTTAATTTCTTAGAAAGAAATTCTGTGTTTCTCTTTCCTCCTGCATAAAACCAACAACTCAGTGTTTGGAAGTAATCAAATGACTATATAGATTAGTTACACTTGTGTTATTCCAGGACAACATAGAAGTTTCCTGGAATAACACAAGTGTAACTAATCTATATAGCCATTTGAAATAACTAACAGTTATTAATGTTAGTACTCCTTTCTACCTCAGAAAAAGCCTGGTTATATGACTACTGTTTTGGTTTTTTTGTTTTTTGTTTTTTTTTTATTCTGGCTAGCCCTAATCCTCACTTTTACTCTATACTTTATGACTCACATTAGTATATACACCATGGCAGAGATTATTATTTCCTAATAAAATAAGAACCTCTAAGAAAATACAACTTTATTACCTATACCCAGGGAACCTCACTTAGGGTATATAGAAACTTAAAAGTAACTTCAACGTTTCAAGAGGTAGGTTATTGCCCTAATATAATCAAAAGAGGAAAATGTTCCATTTCAGCATCCTATCTATGACTTTGATTTTCTCCCATCTACATGTGAAGTTTGGGCCCATTATTAAACTGAAATGTCTTTTACTTTTCATAAGATCTTTGTGGGCACCACTTGCCTGCATTAGAGCAACATCCTAATTTCCTTTTGCTATATCTGGGCTCAGCTTCAAAATGTGGTAACAGTAATTGGAAGAGCTCCCAGATCCACATGAGATCCAATTATGTCAAAGTAAAACTACATCTTACCTTATTACCTTGCATACCAGGCGGCCCCGTTAATCCAGAAAACCCTTGATCGCCCTATAAACAAACACAAACAGAGATTTAATGTCATGAAAGAGTATTGAAAATCAGAATTCCCTTGCAGCTGGATTCCATCTTGGACATCAAGACATTCCTGCATTCATTTCTGATCTTTACAATCCTGCTCAAATTCCACTTTGTTCCTAAGACCTTTTGGGAACTTTTCTGAGAGTTTTGGGAACTCTCAGTCCTATCTCTTGGGCTTAAAATACCTGCGGTGTACTTCTCCCCCCTCCCAGCTCTAACTCCTTTTTCTCCAATGTTCTTTTCTCTAGGAATGCCCTTCCTCCCAAAATTCCAGGCCATCTAAAGTCTACTTTGTTTTAAAAATCTAAAGGAATTTCCTTAAAAATTCTACAAGCACTTTGTGAGGCAGCTTGGAAAAGGCCTACCCCTCTTCCAGGAGAACCAGAGAGCTCGTTTGACTCTGAGGCAGAACGTCCGGGACAGGTTCTATTGGGCTGCCTGCCTGATCAGGTTCACTTGGCATTGCAGGGGAACGCGCATTTCCGTTTCCAGGGCCCTGCTATGCGCCACCTCGGCCTGTACGTAGGGCTTGGTATCACCGCGCGATGCGGTGACAGTGCCACAGAACCTACACCGGGTGGTAACTGCAGGTGAAAACTTATTGGAAGGACTGTATATTTGGCTCAAATAGAACCAGCTACGCGGTCTAGGAACGTGTTTCCATTGTCTTCCACTGACAGCCTTTGAGCCCATTTTGGGGAAGGAAGGAGTGTCTGTGGCTGTAGAGATTACAGAAAGTAAGCTGTGTGACTTGAAATGAAAAGGGAGCATGGATCATTTTTAGCCAGTTTCCTTAAGATACACTGTTTTCTTTACGTCCCTTCCTTTCCTTCTTTCCCCTGCAACAGATGTATCATTTGTGAAAGAAACACGTTGTAGTTGAAAGAAAAGGTACAACTTAGGTAATAATCTCAATAAACTCCTTATTACTACATATTCTGTTTAATTTTTAGTGCACTATCTACTTTTTTTAACATGTCATGAAATTAAACAATCAGAAGACAAAAGCATTTTTTTTTTAACAATGATATGCTTTTCCATTCTAATGTTTTTATTTTAATGCTTCAGTTCAAAGTCTTATTAAGATGTCTTCCATTTGTGATGGGATGGTATTTCTTATATTTATTATTTAATAGAGGGAAAAGAAAACTTCACTAGAAAACAGGAGACTGAAAACTGGTCCCCTTCCACTAGCTCTAATTATGGGTAAATTATTTAATTTTTCTTCACAGTTCCTCCATCTATAAAACGAGAGTACAATAATAATGCTCCACTTGTCATATGAAAGCGGAAAAATTACCACCGTTTATAAGCTATCTACATTTGCCAATGAGGTCCCAAAAGTGTTTAAACACCTATGTATGTTATGATAGGTACTACTTTTGAATGTTACAAGATGAAGAACTAGCTCATTCATATATTTTATTGTTTTATCATTGACTATTAAATGGCTAAATAGCTAAAGATAAAATATGATTGTTTCCCAGTCCCTTCCACTGCCACCAATTTAATGTTCATGTTTTATTTGCATATGAATTTTATTTGTACTTATATTGTGGGTGTACAACAAATCTCCTGTTTCTTCACTATATTTGGACCCAATTTTATGTAAATAAAATTTCTTAGAGATTGTTTTAAAATTTTACCAGTTTAGAAATACATCTCTCAATTTCAAAAGTTGAATTTCACTTAAAGCTCAGTGGCAACAAGTTATTACATTCTATATATGACATTTCTCCCACATAGCATTAATTAGAATTAGTACACGAGTAAATAAAAAATCAAAAAAAGACTGACATACTTCCAAGACTCAAATCCCATACTGAACCACCCTATATTTTTTACAGAGACACCATGAAGAAAAATAAAACCAAGTGTTTGATATAAATGTAAATTTTTAATCTGGGGGGTTCATTTAAAGCAGTCACCAAAACTGTGTGGGCCTCTAAATTCTAAATTTCAAATAAGAAATCAAATGTCCTATATTTAGATATTCAAAAGATAGTATTTAAAATATAACTAAAAATATAAATTACATTAGTTATTTAAAATATAACTAATGTAATTTATGGACTATGGTTAACAACAACATTACAATGTTTTTGTAGCAAAAGCAAAGTTGGTACTATATTAATGCTAAAGGTCAAAAAAAGAATATGGAGTTTGGTTTTGTAAGATATGAATATGATTAAGCATTTTTTTCTCTTCTTCATATTTTTTTTTTGTTTGTTTGTTTGTTAATAAGGAGACCTTGACTATATCATTTAACTAATCTGTGTTCATCTGTGTATCTTTCTGAACACCAGAGGAACAAATGTTAGTAGTTGGAAGTAGATGAATTAAAAGTGCCTAGAAAAGACTTTTTAAGAGTAATGTTTCCATAACTTATTGAGCTTCATTTTTCTGTTATTTTTTAAAATTTGAAATAAAGTTATTTTTAAATAGATAAAATAAAAGATAGCATTTATATTTCATCCTCAGATTGGAGGAATTTTCCCCTTGTAATAATTAAGGGATCAATGAAGATACTATATTTCTAGAAATAAACTTTCATTCTTATTAAAAATTATTTCAGCTCACTAGTTTCATGACAGCAATAAAATTCCTAAAATTGTAGATTAAAATTTTTGAAGGTATACTTGTTAGTATAATACCATAGAGTTCATTAATATGATGTGATTTTTTTTTAAGTTTACAGGAGTTTCTGTAAGCCAATTACAAGATGATATTTCAACACAGGGGCCACCAAATTATTCTGGTATTTTGAAAGTTTGTGAATGTATATATACCACATAAACAAAAACATTCTTTAATTGTATCACATTTATCAAGTGCTAGTCTAAAATCTTGCCAGATGTTTCCCTAAAGACATTGATATTCATCCTCACTGGAAAAGAGCACCCTCTTCCCAATAAAGGTTTGTTGCTATATTGTCTTTAAGACATTAGTTCATTTTTACCTAAATGAAGTGTGCGTGTGTGTGTGTGTGTTTGAGAGCATTATGATAAAATGAAAAGCATACTAGACTAGAAGTCAGAAGACTTGGATATAGCATTACCTCTACACTACTCTTGTGGTGACTCATTTAAAATCTCCCAGTTCTCTTTTCTCAACTGGAAAACACAATAATGATGGCTATCTCTCAAAAAGTTTCTGCAGGACTTAAATAAGATAAAGTGTGTAAAACTATCCTAAAATGATATAAAGTAGTACAGGCATTTATGTATTATTTGTGCATGTGTATGAACAACAAAGTCTTTGATGGTTAGGACCACATCCTGCTCTAATTTTTCACCCCACCCACCCGTAATTGGCATGTAGCACAATGGTGAACCATAATAGACATTTAATAAAATTAGTTAATATTAAGGTTCAAATATTTCTTCCTTCATTGAAAGCCTATATTTTACTGATATCTTCTCTGTCAAGAAAATTTTAGATTAAAAAAGATTTTTAAAAGGTTGGAACTATAATACCAAGATTTTGTTTCATGGACAAATAATTACCTTTTCTCCAGAAATAGCTTGACCTGGGGAAAGTCCTGGATCTCCTTTGGAGCCCTAGATAAAACAGTTATAAAATATTCGGTGAATTATAAGTGTCATACAGTATAACACATAATCATGAGAAACTGAAGACATATGGCATTATATAAAATTATTTTAAATTGAAACAGCATGGATTATTTACTTTTTCATGTATATTATTTCTTAGCTTTATCTTTAAATGCTGAGAAGAATCCTAAAAACACCCTAGACATAGTTGATTATTTGAACCTAAGAAATATAAAGTTACACTACTATTGAAATATCTTTCTTCGGGGGAACCTAGGTAAATGCTTTATTATCTTTTCAGTTTTTATGACATATTGAGTTGTCATTCCTATTTTAGTATTGGAAGATTATTTACTTTTAGTAAAAGAAACCTTCTTATAATAAATTTTAAAATATTAAGATATCATTCCAAGTTTAGATATTTTCTAAAATCTTGCAATGAACATGAATTACTTTTATAATAAAGAAAGATAGCCAAAAATTATACCTCTAATTGCCAAAATTCTTTTTATTCTGTTATAAAAATAGATACTTTTCATAATCTGAACATCTTTATCTTCTACATTTTGAGAGAAATATAATATTAGGTTGCAACAAGGTTTTTTGATACAATCTTAAAATAATATTTCTTATGATTCATACTACCAAAGTATCTCTACTTCAAACTGTCACATCTCACAAAATATAGGACCACAAT
The DNA here is from genome assembly GCA_026826555.1 of Tolypeutes matacus. Classification (NCBI taxonomy): domain Eukaryota; kingdom Metazoa; phylum Chordata; class Mammalia; order Cingulata; family Chlamyphoridae; genus Tolypeutes; species Tolypeutes matacus. Next base: position 2,914,115 of record JAKSZT010053881.1, read on the forward strand.
TGAAATTCTATAAGATTCAAATTCTGATTTCATTACTGTTCTCGACTAAGAATAAGTAAGTCACAATTACTAGATACTTGTAAATGCTATATTTACTCCACAGGAAATAAGGAAATAGCCATATCTTCTTTCACACATTTAAGGATGCTCTAAAATAGGTCACCCAACCTTCCTCCTTAACCTGGTGTTATATGAAAGAATTCCTAGTTATGTTGGGAGAGTCAAGTTGGTGTAGGGTAAAGAATAAGACAGATCCAATTTTGAATCTAATTTACCAGTTGCAAGCTGTGTTACATTGGTTAAGTTCTCACCAGTTCTTCTGTTCAAAGAAAACATGTATGAACCACCCTTAGTACCTTATTACTAATATTAAGTCAGCCTATTGTTTTAATTTAACATTTATTGAGTGCCCATTGCATGGTGAGCACTGAGCTAGGAGCAAATGAAAAGATGAATAAGATCTAGCCTCTGCACTCAAATAACCAGGAGTCTTTCAAGGAAGACAAACATATAAGTGATCATTCATTTTGCCTGAAGAGAGTTGAGAACTACCACGATCAGCTTACACTTTTTGTCATTTTTGATAAATACTAATTTGATTGTTAAAGTATAATGGAAAGTAAAATAGATTAGTTTTTGTGCTAATCCTGCATGTTTTCATAAAATAGACTTTGTTCTTATAAACTTTAAGATATTTCTATAAAGGGAATAAATTTGGGGTCTGCCTTAAAATATTTTCCTTTTCAGAATACCGTGCACTATAGCGTAAGACTTAATGTATCCTTTATATCAATTGGTTACAATAATTACATGCAATATTAGGCAGTACTGTCTCAATATTCTAATATAATAGCTCCCACCCAAAATCTGAATCAAGTGAAAGATGGTATATCTGAAAAATGAATTATAGAGTCCCAATTTATAATCAATGTTCTGTGGTAGAAAAATACTTATGAGTAAAAATATACAAAGTAGAACTTGAAAATTCAGCTTCTCACAGGCAGCCTGTAAAATGTGTCCCAAAAGATGCTTAGAGTAAGTGGTGCTAAATTAAAAACAAACAAACAAACAAACAAACAAATAAACAAAAATCCAAAAGGTGTGTAAAATTTAAAAAGACAAATGACTGGCAGAATCAGATCTATGATTGCTAAAAAAGAAGAGGCATTTTTTAAAAACACATATGCCAATCAAGGAGAATGAAGTACCTTTATGGATTAAATACAAATTAAAATTTTTCAAGAGAAAATTAATATAACATCTTACAAAAGACTTCAAGAATTTTAACTGCTCTTACATTTCCTCACGTATACTGGAAGGAGATAGCCAGAGAAGTATTTAATCTCAAAGATGACCCCTCAGTGATCTCCACTTCCTAGTATTCATGCCCTTGTGTAATCCCCTGCCACACTGAATAGGAATGACTTGTGTAAAGAATAGAATATGGTAGAAGTGAGGGTGCATGACTTCCAGGACTAAATCATAGAAAGCCTTGTGGCTTCCTCCTTGCTCTCCTGGATCACACATTGGGGAAGCCAGCTGCCATGTCTTATAGACACTCAAGCAGCCTTACAGAGAGGCCCACGTGAAGGTCAGGGACTGAGGCCTCCTGCCAGTAGCCAGGAATGAACGGAGGCTTTGTGCCAACAGCAATATGAATGATCTATTCTGGAAGGAGATCCTTCAGCCCCACTTGAGCCCTCAGATGACTGCAGTCCTAGCTGCCATTTTTTTTTTTTTTTTTTTACTGTAAACTCATGAGAGATCCTGAGCCAGAACCACCCAGCAGATGTGATTAGTTAAAGATCTCGAGATAAAATCATTCTGGATTTAAGGTGACCCTAAATCCAATGACTGGTATCCTCATAAGAAGAGGGCACAGAGACACAGATACAGAGAACAGAAGTCATGTAAAGACAGAGACAGAGATTGCAGTGATGCAGCTACACATGAGTTAACGCTAAGGATTTGACAGGAGCCACCAGAAGCTAGGAGAGAGACATGGGTTTTTTCCTCCCACAGAGCCTCCAGAAGGAACCAACTCTGCCAACACCTAGATTCAGGATTCTGGCCTTCTTAACTGTGAGAAAATAAATTTCTGTTGTTTTAAGCCACTCTTTTTTGGTAATTTGTTTAGGTAGCTCTAGGAGACTAAAACAAGGAGGTACTATGATTCTCCCTATTTTATTTGCCTTCTCTAAGGCAAAGCAAGTTATTTGCTTCTAGTCATATGAACTGAAAAAGTTAAGATTTGAACTGAATCTGTCGGACTTTCAGTTTGGTCTGACAGACACCAAAGCTTATGGTCTTACTCCCTGTCCTATATCACTATATGTTTACTTATGAATGTAATCATTAATAAGCAGAGCAGTGAGACCCTAAAAGAGTAAAAAAGTATTGGTAACCAAGACCCTAAATTTTAGTGATCTTTCCTGATTATCACTCTACTCCCATACTGCCTCTCAAAGTAGACATTATTAATATCCTAATATATATTCTTCCACACTTTTTTTGTGTGCTCATGCTATTATCTATCACACTACTATCTTACAGCCATCAATGCTTATATATATAGGCTTTCAGGTTAGTTGTTTTTATAAAAATCTGATCATTTTATTAACAGGCATACATTGGAGATACTGCAGGTGTGCTTCCAGACCACTTCAATAAAGTATCACACTAATGCAAGTCATAAAGTTTTTGGTTTCCCAGTGCATAGAAATGTTATGTTTACATTATACTGTAGTCTATTAAGTGTGCAGTTGCATTACATCTAAAAAATACTTGAATTTAAAATACTTTATTGCTAAAAAATGCTAACCATCATCTGAGCCTTCAGCAAATCAGAATCTGCTTCTGGTGGAGGGTCTTGCATCAATATTGATGTCTGCTGACTGATCAGGGTGGTAGTCATTGAAGGTTAGAGTGGCTGTGGCAATTTCTTAAAATAAGGCAACAATGAAGTTTGCTGCATTGATTGACTCTTCCTTTCACAAAATATTTCTCTGTAGCATGCAATATGATTTGATAGCATTTTTTAAAAAATTTATTTCTCCCCACCTCCTCATTGTTTGCACTTGCTGTGTCTTTAGGAGGCATTGGGAACTGAACCCAGGACCTCAGATGTATGAGGGAGGTTCCTAATAGCTTGAGCCACCTCTGTTCCCTGCTTTGTTGTGGCTCTCATTATGTTTTTTCTTCTTTGTCTCTTGTTGCATCATCTTGTTGCGTCAGCTTGCCACACCTTCCTGTTGTGTCAGGTTGCTGTCTTGCTCGGTTTTTTTCTTTATGAGACACCAGAAACCTCTGATCCCTTCGTGTGTGTGTGTCTCATTATGTTTTTCTTCTTGTGTCTCTTGTTGCGTCATCTTGTTGTGTCAGCTTGCCGTGCCTGCCCATCATGCCAACTCACTGCCTTTTTTAGGAGGGACCAGGAACTGAACCACGGACCTCCCATGTGGTAGGTGGGAGTTCAGTCGCTTAAGCCACATCTGCTTCCCTGGTTTGATAGCATTTTATCCATAGTAGAACTTCTTTCAAAATTGGAGTCAATCCTCTCACACCCACCTGCTGCTTTATCAACAAGTTTGTGTAATATTCTAAATCCTTTGTTGTCATTTCAACAATGTTCACAGCATCTTCACCAGGAATAGATTCCATCTCAAGAAATCACTTTCTTTGCTCATCCATAAGAAGCAACTCCTTTCCGTTCAAATTTTTTCATGAGATTGCAGACATTCAGTCACATCTTCAGGCTCCGTTTCTAATTCTAGCTCTCTTGCTATTTCTACCAACTCTGCAATTACTTCCTCCACTGAAGTCTGGAACTGCTTAAAGTCATCGATGAGGGTTAGAATCAACTTCCAAGTTGCTCTGAATGTTGATATTTTGGACTCCTCCCATGAATCACGATTGTTTTGTTTTGTTTTGCATAGCAACCCAAGTTTATTGAGCTACTGAAAATTTATTGAGCTACTGATGCTAAGTTATACAAAATAGCAACACTTTTTTTCTAGTTTTTGTTTTTGTTTTTTCAGTACCAGGGATTGAACCCCAGACCTCATACATACATGGGAAGCAGGCGCCCCACCACTGAGCTACATCCGCTCCCCCATGAGAGCTAGTTTTTTCATTTGTTTGTTTTGTTTTTAGGAGGTACTGGGGATCGAACTTCAGACCTCATACATGGGAAGCAGGTGCTCAACCACTTCAGCTACATTCGCTCCCCAAAATTGGGCCACTTTAATTAAGGCTTTTAGTTTACATTTGACCACCTCAAAGTAGTTGTAACATTAGGTTGGTCAATTTAAATACTATGACTCCCTGTTGGATAGACACACAGTCTTTACACCCAAACGTTAATGCTACAAAACAACAAGGCATTGTTAAATAAAATAGCAATAGTTACTAACTTGAGCCTTGTGACTAATTACACATGATTAAAATTACTTCCCACTTCCACATCCACAGTACTTGTCCACCTTTTAACATCTCAACCAAAACGTTACACATATGAAACAATCATTAAACAGGCAAAAATACTGAACCTGTATATTTGGTATTGCAAATGCACTTAAGCATGAGCAAGCAAGGGATTCACAGTGAGAATCTATAGCTGCAGAAGCCTGAACATGATTTACAGAAATTCTTAAATCATTAAAAAAATTGTTTGAAAATATGCACTTCTTGTTGTAGACCCCCACTGTACACACAAGTATAAGCATCGATCCCTATGTAAACAAAAAGGAAATATATAATAGGAGATCTGAAAAAATCTGGACACTTCCTTCCCAACAGTATTAAAGGCAATGTCTTTAATCTAAGATATTTTACTGAAAGGCATATCATATTTTAAAGATAAGATCACTATCTCCACAGGTTTTTCAAAAATTAAAAAAAACTATATAGCTGCATTAAATTGAAAAAGTGCTTTTTTTGTACAATACAATGATAATGACCTTGAATTTCTTTTTTTTAAAAAATTACAATAAGCTCCAATTATCAAAGAAGTGAAGTTATCTGTAGTAGTCTATATAGGAAGTCTTTGGACTTTTTTTATTAAACGAAAATAGTGGTGTTTTTAGGATTTACATTATTGTATTCTCCAATACAAAGTTTATGGGGTATGTTAAAGTATAACAGTACACCATTTTCATACATATACAACACTCGTGTATGAAGAATGTCTTTTAGGCAGTAATGATGGACATAGTCTCTGGTTTTACCAGCTGCATGCTCTAGGACTATTATATAAATAAAAATGTCTCTTGTGACACTGGAAAGTGATTAGAATGTGCAAAATGACATAGTAGCTTTCATCTACCTCTTAAAGGGTACCACCACAGGAAAGTCCATTTAAGATGTTGGTAGGTTTAACAAAGTTGGAATGCTGGCACTGTTGAATTGGGCAACAGTTCTTCAGACCTGGCTCAGAGCTACATGCATTTAGTATATTAAAGCAGCTTACATGATGTCTTTTTGTGGGCCTTCCCAGGCACTGGAGTTTTTCTGTTAATTTGTCGTACTAGGTCATAAAAGATCTCATTAACATTTATTTTTAACTTTGCAGAAGATTCTAAGAATGTAGTTGTTCCATTGTCTTGCTAGATTTTGACCTTCCTCCTTTCCTACAACTCTTTCATCCTCCAAGTCACACTTATTACCAACCAGAATCATTGGAATGTCATCAGTGTCTTTTACTGAAAGAATTTTTTCTCTCAAATCTTGTAAATCATTAAATGTGGACTGTGCTGTGTGGAATAAACTAAAGCAAAGCCTTGACCATTTTTCATGTACAAATCCCTCATTACTGTAAATTGTTCTGTTCCTGCTGTATCCAAGATTTTACGCATACACTGTACAACTACTTCAACTTGCTTTCTATAAGAATCTTGTGTTGTAGGATCATATTTTTCAACAAAAACTCCTTGGAAAAACTGCACAGTCAGAGCAGACTTTCCAGCACCTCCTGAGCCAAGAACAACTAGCTTATACTCACACATGGTGCAAAGTTGTCAAAATCTAGTACCGCTCGCACTTCACCAGGTCCATGCAGCCAGAGTCTCCCTGTGCCTCAAGCTCCCTCCGGGTCACAGCTCCGGGCACCATGGCAGTGATCATGATTGTTCTTTTTTTTTTTTTTTAATATATTTTTAAAAGATACTTAGATTACATGAATGTTACATTAAAAATATAGGTTTGTATTGTGAAAAATTTGATTTTTACCCACAATAAAAAATTAAAAAAAAAACACTTGACACTGACAATCATTTAAAGGAAAAAAGAACCAATCAAGTAAAATGTTGAACAAGAATATCTCCTCTTAAAAAGGAGAAAAGTGTTATCCAATGCAAAAATGAGAACTACAGATTTGAAAAACACTCATTTTTCTTTGTCTTCAAATACAAACAAAAAATGGAAGGAGGGTGTCAAGACCATTTATAACTGAGGCAAGTCTCTACAAATATGGAACAGAGTCCAGTGATTTCACCTCATGAAGGAAATGGCTGAAATGAATCTTAAGTCTTCATGTATATAATAAAATATATTAATGCAAAAAAATTAATGCACAATTATAAAAAATGTAAAATCTGGATTTTTCCTGTTAGGTTTATAATAAACTACAATATTTCTGTTTAAAACAAAAAGCAAAAACAACAACAACAACAAAAATATAGGGGATTCCCACATGCCCTCCTCCCCACATCTCCCACACTTTCCCACATTAACAACACTCCTCATTAGTGTGGTACATTCATTGCAATTGATGAACACATTTTGGAGCATTTGGAGCACTACAGTTTACATTGTAGTTTACACTCTCTCCTGCACAATTTTGTAATTTATGGCAAGATATATAATGGCCTGTATCTGTCATTTGCAATGTAATTCAGGATAATTCCCAAATCCGAAAATGCCCCTGTATTACCTGTTTTTCCCTCTCACTGCCCTCAGAACCTCTGGTGGCCACTACCTCCACATCAGTGATATAGTTTTTTCATGCTAGAAACACAATGAGTCTATTGTAGAATACCAATAAGTCTACTTTAGTCCATAGTTCGTTCTCCAATCCTGAGGATTCTGGGATAGTGATATCCACTCCACCTATAATTGAGAGGGGGCTTTGATCCCACAGGGTCGATGGATGGGACTCTCTTGCTTGCAGTTGTAGACTCTCTCAGTTCCTTGGTATGGTTGGTAGTCCATCATCACCTCCTTGTTAGTTGTCCTGGTTGATACCAATGAACTGGAAAGTAGGTGTTACAACTCCATGGAGATTCAGGGCCCAGCTGGCACAGGGACAGCCCAAAGATTTAAGTCTCTTGGATGTACACCTACAAACTCTAGTACTACTTATAGGTTCAAAGAGAAGGACAGAAGAGCCATATGTAGGGAAACCACAACTGAGTCCAACTGTATCACACTGGGGAGCATGAATTCCAAAGTAGGGCCCACTGGCAAGGCACCTAACTCCTGAGCTATCTGCCCTGACTACAGTGTCTGGATTCTCCAGAGCCTTCAGAAGCCCTGCTATTTGGAGTATTATCTACTTTGGCATTCAATGAGATCCTGCTGAGACATGCATAAGCGTAACCTCTGGGATGACCTCCTGATTCACTTTGAAGTTTCTTAGCCATTTAAACTCATTTGTCTTTACATTTCCCCCCTTTTTGTCAAGGTCTTTTTCCAGTTGCATTGCTAGTTGGTGCTTCATATTAATCCCTCAGTGCCAGAGAGGCTCATCCCCAGAAGCTGTGTCCCATGCTAGGGGGAAGGTAATGTATTTTTATGCTGAGTTTGGCTTAGAGAGAGGTCACATTTGAGCAACAAGGAGGCTCTTAGGCACCCTATAATACTAGGCTAAGTTTCAATTTCACGAGTAAAAGTTCATAAGCACAGTCATCAATATCAAGAGCCCATCAATGGACCATCCTTCCTTCACTAGTCATTGCCCCTGTACTCACAGGATCCTTGCTGTTCCATTAGAGAATGTGGCAGAGCTCCCCAGGATGGGAATTGAATATCCTTTCCGTTATTGTGTGAATCTCCACCCACCGTGACAATGCTCCATGAACATTTGAACATTTATATGCCTTATATGTATGCCCAGGTGAGCTTCCTCCCATGAATGCCCCATCACTGATACCCTGCACCAATGATCCTCCCCTGCCACAGTTGTAACCCTTCTGTGATCCAAAACCTCTTCAAAAATGAAGCCAATAAAATAACCAAATACAATTAGGAAGAAAATGAAATAATAATCATAGTTTAAAAAATAAGAAATAAAATATCAAAAATTTTTAAAAAGATATAAATAAAAAAATTTGGGGGGAGGATAATAATAATGAAAAAATATTTAAAACGTTTTTTTGACAATTTGCCTTTCATCACTGTAGGATCTGTTGTCCTGTATGTACAGTGACATTTTCTTCCGTTTATTTCCCCCAGTGTCTTACTTCTTTCAATTTGTCTTCAAAGAAGTTTTAGGTTATAGAAAAATCACATACCGAATACAGGGGACTCCCATATACCCAACATCCTCCCCCTTTTCCCCCTTCCCCTATTAATAATATTGTATATGTGGATGGTACATTTGTTACAACTGATGTACAAATATTGAAACATAGCTACTAATCATGGTCAATGGTTTACATTATGGTTTACATTTTGGGCTATACACTTTTATAAATTTTGATGAATTTTAACATGGCCTGTATTCATTATAGCAAGATCATGTAGAACACTTCCATCACCCCCAAAATGCCCCCAGTTCCACCTATTCTAGTCCTCCCTCCCCCTCCCCTCAGGACCCACAGCAACCACCAGTCTTCACACCTTGAAGGACAAGATTCATAGTTACTTGCAACAACACTGAGAGCTTGTCACACTGGTCTGTCCTCCTCTATTAGGCACCGCCCATGCTCTCGAGAGATGCCCGGCCCTCTATTTGAGAACACAGTGGGCCTCCCCGTATGGGAGCCCACCACCTTCCTATCATTATGTGGGTCTCCACCCATGATATAACACACTATGACAAGATGAACACTCACACACTCCCTAGAAGCCTGCCCTAGGTGTGCTCTGTCCTGAATGCCACCCCTCTCCCCATCCAACACCCTAATCCAGTAACCTTCCCCTGCCATATTTGTCAAAAGAGCATACTCAACATTGTAGTTTCAACCACGTACCTGCCAATTCCCAGTGTTCACATGCTCCCTCCCCCAACCATCCCCCCAAGTTCCATGGACAGTCCATCCTGCCCTCCCCACCCAACCCCCAGACAAAATAGCACCACCCTACCCAATAGTATAACTGCATCACTGTCATGGTCCTCCACTACACAACTACATACTTCCACCTTATCATAGATTTTGCCCATATGGGCACTGGCTCACAACCTTCTTCTCCCTTTCTATTTCATGTAAAACAATCTTCCAGACTCTAGCTCTGTGAGTCTGCTCAATTTGATTAATTCATATCATTGAGGTCATGTAATATTTGTCCTTCAGTGCCTGGCTTGCTTCACTCAACATAAGGTTTTCCAGGTTCATCCATGTTATCCCATGTGTTAATACTGCATTCCTTCTTACAGCTGAGTAATATTCCATTGTATGTATATACCACAATTTGTTTATCCATTCATCTGTTGAAGGGCATTTGGGTTGATTTCAACTTTTGGCAATAGTGAATATTGCCGCTATGAACATTGGTGTGCATATATCTGTTTGTGTCCTTGCTTTCAGTTCTTCTGGATCATATGGCAGTTCTATAGTTCATTTTCTGAGGAACCACCTTACTGTCCTCCACAATGGTTGCACCATTCTACATTCCCACCAGCAGTGGATGAGGGTTCCCATTCCTCCACATCCTCTCCAACACTTGTAGTCCCCTGTTTATTTAATAGCCACCAGTCTAATGGGTTTAAGATGATATCTCATTGTAGTTTTGATTTGCATTTCCCTAATACCTAGTGATGTTGAGCATCTTTTCATGTGCTTTTTAGCCAATTGTATTTCTTCTCTGGAGAAGTGTCTATTCAAATCATTTGCCCATTTTTAAAATGGGTTGTTTGTTTTTTTTATTTTCAAGGTGTAGGATTTCTTTATATATGCAGGATATTAGGCTCCTATCAGATAGATGGTTACTAAATATTTTCTCCCATTGAGTAGGCTGCCTTTTCACTTTCTTGACAAATTCGTTTGAAGTGCAAAAGTTTTTAATTTTGAGGAGGCTCCTTTATCTATTTTTTCTTTCATTGTTCGTGCTTTTGGTGTAAAGTTCATGACACCATTTCCTACTACAAGATCTTATAGATGCTTCCCTACGTTATCTTCCAAGGTTTTAATGGTCTTTGCTCTTATATTTAGATCTTTAATCCATCTTGAGTTAATTTTTGTATAAGGTGTGAGATGGTGTTCCTCTCCCATTCTTTTGGATATGGATATCCAGTTCTCCAAGCACCATTTATTGAAGAGGCAATTCTCTCCCAGTTAATGGGCTTGGTGTCCTTGTCAAATATCAGTTGACTGTATATGTGAGGATCTATATCAGAACTCTCAATTTGGTTCCATTGGCTATTTGGAGTCTCTTGCCCTTCCAAATAAATTCTGTAGTTAGTTTTTCCAATTCAGTAAAAAATGCTGTATTGATTTTTATTGGGATTGCATTAAATCTGTAAATAGTTTGGGTAGGATAGACATCTTAATGAAGTTTAGTCTTCCTATACATGAACAGGGAATATTCTTCCATTTATTTAAGTCTTCTTTGATTTCCTTTAACAGTGTTGTATAGTTTTCTGTATATGTCATTTACATCTTCAGTTAAATTTATTCTTAGGTATTTGATTCTTTTAGTTGCTATTGTAAATGGGATTTTTTTTCTTGATTTCCTCCTCAGATTGCTCATTATTGGTGTACAGAAATGCTACTGATTTTTGCATGTTGATCTTATAACCTGCGACTTTACTGAACTCATTTATAAGCTCTAGACACTTTGTTGTAGATTTCTCAGGGCTTTCTACGTATAGGAACATGTTGTCTGTAAATAGAGAAATTTTTACTTCTTCCTTTCCATTTTGGATGCCTTTTATATCTTTTCCTTGCCTAAGTGCTGGAGCAAGTACTTCTAACACAATGTTAAATAGAAGCAGTGAAAGTGGGCATCCTTGTCTTGCTCCCAATCTTAGAGGGAAAGCTTTTAGGATTTCACCATTGAATGTGATATTAGCTATAGGTTTTTCATATATACCCTTTATTGTGTTGAGAAAGTTTCCTTCTATTCCTATCTTTTGTAGTGTTTTTTATCAGGAAAGGGTGCTGAATTTTGTCAAGTGCTTTTTATTCATCTATAGAGATAATCATGTGGGGTTTTTTTCCTAGTGCTTTCTTATTTTCAATTTCATTTAGTTCTGCTCTAATCTTTATTATTTCTTTCTTTTCTACTTCCTTTGGGATTAGTTTTTTGTTCTTTTTCTAATTCCTCCAGGTGTGCTGTTAGATCTTTGATTTTAGCTCCTTCTTCTTTTTTAATATAGGCATTTATGGCTATTGGTTTCCCTCTCGGTACAGCTTTTGCTGCATCCCATAGGTTTTGATATGTTGTGTTGTCATTTTCATTCATTTCAAGGTAGCTATTGGTTTCTTTTGAGATTTCCTCCATAACCCACTGTTTGTCTAAGTGTGTGTTATTTAACTTCATATCTTTGTGCCTAATCTGGTTCTCTGGCACTTACTAATTTCCAGCTTCATTACATTTTAGAGATTTTACTTTGTATAATTTCAATCTTTCTGAATTCATTGAGAGCTATTAGGTGGCCTATCGTGTGATCTATCTTGGAAAATAATCTATGTACACTCGAGAAGAATGTATATCCCACTGTATTTGAGTATAATGTTCTGTATATGTCTATTAGGTCCAGATCCTCTAATGTATTATTTAAAGTTTTTGTTTCTTTATTGATTCTCTGTTGAGATGTTCTGTCTAATGGAGATAATGGTGTATTAAAGTCCCCCACTATAATTGTGGAGGCATCTATTTCTCCACTTAGTTTTTCCAGTGTTTGCCTCATGTATTTTGAGGCACCCTAGTTATGTGCATAAATGTTTATGATTGTTTTTTTTTCTTGATAGATTACCCCTTTTATTAATATATAGTGTCCTTCTTTGTCTCTTACAATAGTTTTGCATTTAAAGTCAATTTTGTCTCATATTAGTATAGCTACTCCCACCCTTTTTCAGTTGTTTGCTTGTAAAATTGTTTTCCAACTATCACTTTCAACCTCCTTGCATCTCTGGGTTTAAGGTGAGTTCCTTGTAGATAGCATATAGATGGGTCATATTTCCTTATCCATTCTGCCAATCTATGTCTCTTGACTGGTGAGTTTAATCCATTAACATTCCATGTTATTAGTGTCAAGGAATTACTTATATTAGCCATATTTTCTTTAGGTTTATGTATGCCATGTGTTGTTTTTATTTCTCTTTTTATCTTTTTTGTTGTTCTTACACTCTTCTCCAACTCTCTCTCTTCTGTTTTTTCCTTTTGACCTGCAGAACTCCCTTTAGTATTTCTTGAAGGGCAGGTTTCTTATTGACATACTCTTAATTTCTGTTATCTGTGAATATTTTGAAGTCTCCCTCATTTTTGAATACCAAGCTTGTTGGATAAAGAATTCTTGGCTGGAAGTTTTTTTTCTTTTAGCACCTTAACTATGTCATACCACTGCCTTCTTGCCTCCATGGTTTCAGATGAGAAATCAGCACTTGATCTTATTGAGCTTCCCTTCTATGTGATGGTTCTCTTTTCTCTTGCTGCTTTCAGTATTCTCTCTTTGTCTTGAGCATTGGACAATTTGACAAGTATATGTCTTGAAGTAGGCCTGTTAGGATTTATACTGTTTGGGGTGCTCTGAGCTTCCTGGACATGTACCTCCATCTCCCTCAACAAGGTTGGGAACTTTACAGCCATTATTTCCTCCAACAATCCTTCTGCCCTCTTCTCTTCTCTTCTCCCTCTGGGATGCCTATAATGCATATATTTGTGTGTTTTGTGTTGTCATTCAAATCCCTAAGTCCCTGCTGGATTTTTTCTATCCTTTTATCTATCTATTCTACTATCTGCTTGATGAATTGTCTTCCACATCACTGATTCTTTCCTCTGTCTGTTCAAATCTGCTGTTATGTGCTTCTAGTGTATGTTTGATTTCTTGGATTGTGCCATTCATCACCATCATATCCATTATCTTTTTATGTATGTTTATAGGTTCTTCAGTATGTTCTCCCAGTGTCTTCTTAATATCCTTAATCTCTCCCTTCACTTCATTAAGTTGATTCATGATATTTGTTTGGACATCTCTGATTAAGTTGTTCCATGTTCTGCATCTCCTCCTGGTTTTTGGTTTGTTCATGGGACTGGGCCATTTCTTCCTGTTTCTTACTATGGCTAGTAATTTTTTGTTAGTGTCTAGTCATCTGTTTATCTTGATTGGTTTATTCAATTGATTAGCTTCTCTCTCTATTCTATGGTTTTATTTTGTTGTTGTTTTTGTGTGTGTGGTGAGGTTTCACTATGACACTTTGTTCCTCTTATTCTATTTCATTGTTGTTGTCTATATTCCCTTGGGGGAAAAATTAGGACCAGAGAAAAGGAAAGAGGTAGGAAGAGAAAAAGAATAATAGTAATAATAATAGTAAAAGGTAGAAGAGGAACTGTACACAACCTCAGAAATTGAAAAATTAACACAAGTAAGAAGTACAGAGGAATAAGATTAGAAAGGTGAAATAGGAACAATGAAACAAGAAACAGAATAAAGAAAAATACATAGAATGAATTATAAGGCCAGAATGGTGAGAAGAGGGGAAAAGAAAAGAGAGAAAGAAAAAAAAGAAGTAAAAAAGAAAGATAACAGAGAAAAAGAGAGAGAGAAATGTAAACAAGAGAAACTGAAGACCAAACAAAAAGAGGTGGAATAAAAGAACAACAACAGAAAACAGAAGATATAAAGATGAAGGAAAGAAAAGATATAGTGTAGGCAGAGAAAATGGTAAATGAAAGATGAAAAGAAAAAAACAGAGAAACAAAGGAAGGGGAAACACAACAAACTAGAAACAAGACAGCAGTGACACATTTAAAAAGAGGATAAAGAAGGAAGAGAAAAAGAGATAAAAAAAAACAAAAATAAACATGGAAAAACAGCTTTCTGTCTTAGACCCTTAAGGATTTTCTCAGGCTGCTGGAGTTCATCAATCAATCACCTGGCAGCCTGCCCTCTGCAGGTTTTGAACCAGGTTTTAGTGAGTAAAGTAAAGAAAATAAAAAAAGGAAAATTTTTTTAATTTAAAAAATCGGATATCTAAGAAAAGCTAATACAAAGAGAGTGTCTATATGTTCCCCGTCACCAAGTTTCAGCCTGATAACGTGGTGGATCACTTTTCTAAGAAGAGCCTTGAATTGAACCAGGGACCTCTTATATGCTAGGCAGGAATTCTTCTACTGAGCTCATTTGTCTCCTCAGGTTAATTTGCCTTTTGGAAGACTATCTGCCCCTTTTCCCTCAGGCAGGTCAGATTCTCTGCAGTCCACCTGAGTCCTGCTGATAAGCCCCCTGTCTCTAACTCCTCTCTAATGTAATTCCTCTCTTTACCTATGTGGTTTTAAAGCGACAGACTGCCTGAGGAGATCCCTCTCCCTTCTCCCTGTTGAGTTGGGGGCCCTTCCGATATTCAAGGGGGGCGCAGCTAGATACACTCGCCACAAAAAACCACTCTCCACTGTATAAGACCCCTCTTCTTCCCAGGGAATCTGCCTTCACACTCCTTTCAGAGAAGGGGGCCAGCGGCTCCACCTAGGCTGTCCATGCTGAGGGTGGGGTATATGTGCCACTACTGGCCACAGGGGCACATGACCCACGATTTCCCCCTGGCTTCCCTATCTGTCCAGTACTCTCTTAGATGACACAGAGTACCTTCCTGTTCAATATATATCCAGAGGAGCTAGCACGGAGAAAGATGCCCACTCTCCTCTCAGTTAGATACAATTCGCCAAGGGTTTCATCCTTGCTTAATATCTTGGGAGTGGAGGAGGGAAGTCCTTTCTGGCAGCCAGGAGGTCTAATAATTCACAGCCTGTTGTTTCAGCTTCTTCATCTCTCCGTCCCTCATTCTCCTGGGAGCCGTGAAGCAGTGTCCCGGTCCACTGTACCCCAAAGCAGGTCCCCACGGAAGCCTCTGGTCTCCCTCTCCATTGTTTTAGTGAGAACTGTGCCCTACCTGCCTAACCCATCGACCATGTTCCCATGATTGTTCTTAATGGCATCTTATGGTGAATCCTTCACTGAAGGTTTTCAATAGATTTTGCCCAGATTCATCAACGTAATCACTATCTGTGGCAGCCTTATGAAATGTATTTCTTAAATAATAAGACTTGAAAGTCGAAATGACTCCTTGATCAATGGGATGCAGATGGATGTTGTGTTAACAAGCATGAAACCAACATTAATCTCATTGTACATCTCCATCAGAGCTCTTGGGTGACCAGGTACATTGTCAATGAGCAGTAACATTTTGAAAGGAATCCTTTTATTTTGAGAAGTAGTTCTCAACAGTGGACTTCAAATATTTAGTAAACCACACTGTAAACAGATGTGTTGTCACCCAGGCTTTGTTGTTCCATTATAGAGCACAGGCAGAGTAGATTTAGCATAATTCATAAGGGCCCTAGGATTTTCAGGATAGGAAATGAGCATTGGCTTCAACTTAAAGTCACTAGCTGCATTTGCCCCTAACAAGAGGTCGGCTTGTCCTTTGAAGCCAGGCCTTGACTTCTCCTCTAGTTAAGAAAATCCTAGATGGCCTCTTCTTCCAACGGAAGGCTGTTCTTCTACATTGAAAATCTGTTGTTTAGTGTAGCCATCAATCATCTTAGCTAGATCTTCTGGTTAACTTGCTGCAGCTTTTACAACAGCACTTGTTGTAAGATGGTTTCTTTCCTTAAACTTCATGAACCAGCCTCTGCTAGCTTCAAACATTTCTTCTACAACTTCCTCACTTCTCTCAGTCTTCATAGAATTGAACAGATTTAGAGCTTTGCTCTGGATGGGGCTTTGATTTAAGAGGATGTTTTGGCTGGTTTGATCTTTTTTCTGGACCACTAAAACTTTCTTCATATCAGCAATCAGGTTGTTTAATTTTCTTATCATTTATGTGTTCACTGGAGTAAGACTTTTCATTTCCTTCAAGAACCTTTTCTTTGCATTCACAATTTATCTGTTTGGCAAAGAGGCCGACCTTTTGGCCTATCTTGGCTTTTGACATGCCGTCCTCACTAAGCTTAATCATTTCTAGCTTTTGATTTCACATGAGAGACATGTTTCTTCCTTTCACATGAACACTTACAGTCCATTGTAGGATTGCTAATTGGCCTAATTTGAACACTGTTGTGTCATGGGGAATAGGGAGGCCCAAGGAGACGGAAAGATGGGAACAGCTGGTGGCTAGAGCAGCCAGAACACACACACAGCATTCATCAGTTAAGTTCATTGTCTTACATAGGCATGGTTTGTGGAGCCCCAGATAAATTTTAATAGTAACATCAAAGATCACTCATTACAGATGACAATCACAGATATAATAGCAGTGAAAAAGTTTGAAATATTGCGAGTATTACCAAAATGTGACACAGAGGCACATGGTAAGCATATGCTGTTGGAAAAATGGCACTGATAGACTTGCTCGATGCAGGGTTGCTACAAACCTTCAATTTGTAAAAATGCAATATCTGCAAAGTGTAATAAAGTGAAGCACAAAAAAATGAGGTATGCCTGCATATTATCCTCTTAGATTTTTTTTTTTAATGAAAATATTAGGGAAGTGTGGAGCAGTAAAATAAATGTTATTGTATTATTTCTGTTTATTTATTTACAAGTTAAAATGACAATATATGGAAACCTCTGAAATATAGATTGTGATCTGAGTAATGTACCTTATATTAAGGCCATTATATTTTGAGAATAAGATATTGGGAGACCAAAGCTGGCTTGTACCTGACTTTACCATTTAGCATATAAATCCCAGAGTGATGGGCTTTCAGAGGAATCTAGCTCTCTACCAGGCTAAGAAAACCCTATTGAAGAATCATACTCTGGAGATGATAGAGATCCTTGCTGTCCAAAGGCTGGCCTTAAAAGTGAAGAGCCTTCCTTTTTAATGTCAGCAAAATCATGTGATACTCATTAGTAATCACTTACCTTTGGCCCTGGTAATCCAGGTAGCCCAGGATTTCCATGTGGCCCCGGTATGCCCTGCAAATATTAAAATAGTTCAATCATTCTTAAAACACATCTAAATACATATTACAAAGATACATACTATTAAAATAAACATTACATAATGTAATTTCATTAAAATGAACAATACTTTCGTTTTTTTACAAATTTTTTTTATCTTTTCTGGGATCTTGGATATTTCAGTCTTGGAAAAGATACACACTAATTATAGAGCAGAACTGTGGTTTCCATCCTTTGCTTCAAAACACTACTTCAAGGTGTTTACTTTCCTTACTCACCACTCATCACTAGCTTCAGCATATTGCTTAGTGCTACTTCTAAGAGCTCTGAAGAGTAAGAAGCCTAAAATAACAATGTACAATTGTTTACTCTCTTCTCAACATGCATTATGCTTTCTGCATTTGAGTTTTTGCTTATGCTCTTTTGTATGCTTTAAATATGTACTTCATTTACCTTGCTCCCCTATATCTATTCAAATCATTCTTCAGGACCCAACTCAGATCCTACCTCATTTTGAAATCCTGATCACACCAGCATAAAGTGATTTCTCTCTCCTACCAACTTCTATAGAAATTACTGCATGTAAAATTCATTTGCCAACTAATTGTACAGGGTTTTAGGATATTTCTTATACTGTTTTAAACTATTATTTAAATATTTTACTTCTAATTACTTTATGGCATGTGCTATTTAGTTCCGGGATTAGAAATTCCTTGAAAAGGGAGGTTTCTTATATTACCAGTGCAGTACCTAGCTCATATTAGCCATGATGAATATTTGTCAGTTTGATTTCACTTCACTGGTAAATTATGCAATCTGAATTCAATAATTGTTTCTATTTACTGAAACAATTTATGTGCCAGCAACTATATTAATGCTTTACCTTCTTTATTTCTAATCCTTATAACAGTTCTACAGGGTGGTTATTTTTACTCTCATTCACAAATGAGAAAACTTAAGCTGACACAACCAGTAAATAGAAGTATTGAGATTCACTTTCTCCAGAAAGTTTTCCAGGCCTCCAGGCCCCCTGTACTAGGTTTAGTTTTGGTACCTCACCTCTGTGCTCTTCAGTCAGATCTTTCTATCTTAACATATACCATTACTTAATAATCATTTGTCCCTTCAATTCAAAATTAATAGAGCAGAGAGTTTCAGAAAGAAGAGTGGTAGTCAGCAATGCAAATATTGAAGGTATGTCTAGCAAGATAAAACTTAAAAAAAGCAAATTAGATTTTATGATACGTTCTTCAAAAATAAATTTTAATAAAGTAGATGGAAAGGATTATTAGGAATTAAAGAATGAGTTGTTGATGTAGATATAAGAGTAATGGGTATAAATTATTATTTTACAAGGTTCAGTAGTGCAAGAATGAGCCAGGACAATAACTTTAGCTTTAGCAATGGAAAGAGAATGAAATTAGCACAAAGATGGAATTAGTCACTCAGAAAAGTAGGATCCAGGCTATTCTCACAGAGAGGGAGGAGGATGGGAATGGCTCTAGGGCTAGAAAAAAAAAATAGTTAAGATTTAGAAGAGACTCTGTGAGGAAAGTGATAGAGAAAAAGAAGAAATGCTAAACAATAGCCAGGGACCACAAGAATTCATCTTAAGCCTCATATGGACAAGAGTTTGATGTGAATATAGACAAATTTAAAGTAATATTTTAGGTTAATTTTTCTTCATTTAGAATATATTGTTTGTATGATAAAATCATGTTAAAAGAAAGTGACTTAGTGGATTATGTAAATGGTATTTGCATTTGTCTCCTTAGCAAATAATCACAATTTTTTTTCCTACTCACTGAAGAAAGAAAAACTTAGTAAAAAATCTACATTTCTACTTTTGTGTTTAAAAGAAACTAATTCTGACATAGCAGTAAATTTTTTGTTGGACCCATGTAATGTGAGAAACTACTGCTGATCCTTAAGGCAGCTTTTTTCCTCAGGGCAATTTTTTTTTCTACCCACAGTTCTAGTATTGTCTACAACATAATCCAGGAACGTACTATTTGAAATCAGCCCATTCCTCTTCATTCCCCAAAATAAACGAACCTCACCTTGGACTATCAACTATACATGAGATCATTTTATAACTAAGAATAATGTTATAAGTAGCACCAGAACAGTCACTAATCTACAAATTTGACAATGTTTTTTGGGCATGTTCACAGAGAATGCTTTGGCCAGTGTTAATACTCAAACAAACAAGGTTGCACGTGTTCCTAAGCTTCTCTTGAACTGGCAAAGGCAGAAGTAAGTTTGAAAATCCAGGCAGTTTCCAAATGAAATGCATATTGTACAATACTAAGAAAAACATATTGGAAAATTACTAATTCTAACAGCAAACAGGAAGTAGGTCCCATATACTCACCCGTGGACCTCTCTTTCCTGATGGACCTGGGATACCTGCTGGACCAGGAAGACCCTTGGAAAACAAATGTCAAGACATTAGGCATGAAAATAGACACATCTTTTCTGACAAGTGTTTATATGATTTCTACTTCAGAATAACTCTTTTAAGTTCCCAGTTCTGAGCTGATGATGATTTTGGAGTAACATGAACCCCATCATCTAATCAGTAGGAATGAGAGTTGAAAGTGGTGTCCTCTTTAATCTGGCCAGAAATGGCAACAGGAAGTCTGTGACTTATGGTTATAGCCACTGTATCTAGTTTTTACAGGGGCTGTAACTAGTAGTTCTGAGAGTAATTTTTACCTAAATTTACTTTTACTACTGAAAAAGGAATTCAATTTAGGGTTTGGAGAACAACTATAGGTTATCTCATATGCATTTCAAAATAAGGTTTGCCTTGAAAAATTAAAGAACTGTCTATTTTAGTTTATTTTAAAAGAATTAAACCAAAGATCTGTGTTATGTGTTAAACTATTATAATCAGATCCTTGTAGTATAAAAAGTAATAAATTTGCCTTATACCAAATGCAGCACAGTGGGAGATCACTAATAGAATTAAATGATTTGTAAAAAAGTATGAAAGCAAAAGCTGACCATTTTTTAAAGTATTCTGTGTTCTTTAAAGGTTACTTTAAAATATATATAAAATAAGGAATAGGAAACTATTCTTTGCTTCCTCATTTAAGCTTTATATAGTTTGTTTTTTTTTGTTTGTTTGTTTGTTTTTTTTTTTTTAATTTACTGTAACAACCAACTGTGGGAGAATAAAAAAGAAATGCTCATTTGGGATATGGTTGAACATATATGCATTCATTCATTTGCTCATTCATTTGTTACTTAGCACTCTGCTGATACGGCATTGTTCTTGGTATATGTAGAGCATGCACATACTCCATTTAAGAAATATTCATTCATTATTTCAGGAAATATAGCATGAACCTCAAAGTTAAACACATCAATGTTAACACTAACAAGTAGCATGACCTGCTGAGCCTCATTTTTCTTAATTGTAAAATGTCTATATATCTACGCTTATGGCATGTAAAGTAAAGGTATAATCCCAGGTTGAACCATATGTAATTGCCAATATGTGACCATTTTTTAAACCTACAAAAACACAATTTCATATAACTAAATCTATAGCATGGCCAGGTTATACCTAGATGTTCTCTAAGAAGTAAAAATTTACATTGAGTTTCTTAGGAGGAGAAGGAAAATAGATTGATGGGAAAGGTAAAGAAATCATTCCAAATGAGAAACACAAGGGGGAAATGAGTAAGTTATGTTTGAGAAATAATAGTTATATAGAATTTTTCTCGTTTCTCATTCTTCTTGATATCAGTTACTCCTTTCTTGATAGTACGGTCATTTGGCAATTTTCTCATGTTCTTTCTATATTTCAAACCATTCATTTTCCTGCAATTGTAATTATTCCTTCTCCTACCCTCTAACTTGATAAACCTTTCATGTTTCTTAATACTGAGAGACAGACTATATTTCTATTCTACCCCAAACTGAGGGCATTCTCCTTATTGAGGAGTTCAAATATTTTAACAGCTCTTATCATATCACTAGTTTCTAACAAAATTCATTTTCATTTATTATTACAGAAGTTGAAATTCTTTTCACATTAATTCTAGTTCTGCTGTTATAATCAGAATTTAGCAGCCACTGATTTGAATTTAAGTCTCCCAAATAAGAACAAGTAGGAGAAATCAGAGTTGATATGGAAAACTAAATGAAAAATTAAAACAAAATGTCTAGTTTGGTTTATTGCCCTACTATATTCTTTTGGGACAAAAGCAAATGCTATTCCATACAAGCTGAAAGGACAGTTAATATTGGTTACTGGGGAAAAAAGAAATTACATTTTATGACATGATTGAAATAAATGAGTTTTTCAATAAGCATTAAATAAAATCAATTTTAACATGTCTTCATGATTTGCATTTCCAAATCTTTGAGAGTAGATTATTAATAGAAATTTTCTAGAAATTAGAAAAGGGAAGTAAGTTTTTAATGATATGACTTTTTTGAGGAAAATGAATTACTTTCTGGAACTAATGTTAAACACTAGAAAAGGCACTTTAGTTTTTAGGTTATTGGTTATTAAGAGAAAGTATAATTCAATTAAAAGATCAATGGCTTTTTAATCAGACAATCTGGATTTATATCATGCTTCAATCATTTGCTACCTTAATGACCTTGGACAAGTCATCTGCTCTTTCTAAGCCTTAGTTTCCTCATTTCTAAAATATTGATAATAAAATCTACCTTTCAGATTATTGTGAGCATTAAAGTAATTATATATAAAATATCTGTCACTGTGCCTAGTGCATAGTTGGCTACCAGTAAACTGTAGTATAATTTTAAGTATACCTAAAGATACTTCTTACGGTTATTTAGAAAGAGGTCATTGAGAAACTTAATATCCCTTCCCAAATACCAAATGTGAACTACAAAGAACAATTAATGAATTATTTCACAATGTCCATTCTTCAATGGTTGGGAGGGTATAGAAGAACAGTGGCCACTTAGTCTACTAATGTTTGTATCTAGAATAAAAATAAAATGAATGAGGGTATGAATAAAACAAAACAAACAAAAATCGTAGTCTGATTTAGGAATTAAAACTAATAGAGCAAGGGAAAATGTAGAACAAGATGAGGTTACATAGGCAGGCAGGATACAGACCACACCTGACTGCTCAGGTCATGGTAAGGAATTTTTAGTTTATTCTAAGTGCTTTATTCTTCTGCCACTGAGGGGCTAAGCATATAAATCACATGATCTGGTTTATGTTTTTAAAAGGGTCATTAGAAAATTTTTGATAAAAGATGACAGGGTAAAGACATTTTTAAAAACTATTCTTCCTGTCTCAAAACCCACTGAAAACAACAAAAGTCACCAAAAGAAGAAAACACGATCTCCAATGAAACAAAGAAAGGACCACAAATATGTCACCATGTAAGACATCCCCTGCAAAAGCCAAAGAATCAATGAATAAAAGGACAAATCCTATTTGCTTACAGTTCTGGAAGATGGTAGAGACTGGAGAAGAACTCCACAAATGCTGAATCAAAGAATATTATCAGGTAGAAAATTTCTGTTCTGGACCCGCTGGTCCATTTCCCTCCCCCTGACTCAGTCCTGTGCAGCTTGGGAGTCATGCAGAGACAGTGGTTCGAGTCCCTCCTGCCATGGACACAGATGATAGAGTCATTCATAGCAGTAAGGGTCCAGGCACAGGGACCCAAGTCCACAGAGACCCAAAGCAGAACACAAGCCTCTAAGACATCCTGCATACAAAGAGGGCTCCTGGGGTGGGGAAAGAAGAAAAAGAGAAACTACAGCAGAACTGTGGGCAAGAGGTGCCCTTACTCATTCCAGTTTCTGTTGGCTGGACCACCTAAATGCAAAATGGACTTTTCTGGAGTGACTCACCTTTCTGGATTAACCCCATCTGGCTCTTTGTAGTGGATACCTTAATGGGGAAGGAACCAGAGGCAGAAAAGCCCCACCCAAAAATGGGGTTAACCTGAACTGCTGTAAAACAGGACAGTTCCCAGAACTGAAAAGTGTAAGGAAAGGGGGCACTGAGTGAGAAAGAGAATTTAAAATTAATCATAGGACCTGAAGAGAAAATTCTGCACAAAAACAAAAAGAACAGGTCAATATTCCCAGAGAAGGAACAGAGGAAAGGAAGCTCTTCCCTAGAGGTGAAACAATTGCACAAAAAGTACAATCTTCAAAATTGTACTGCATATCCAGGGGGAGAATCAGATGAAGAACACTTGAGAAAATCTGAACAAACACGGGCTATTCTAAAGGTATAGAATAAGTTGGACCAAACATCAAAGAAGAGCTTTAACACAAAGCCAGCCAACAATAAATCCCTAGACAAAAGGGAGAAACTGACCTTCAGAGTTAAGTCATCAAGATAATCAAATACCTAGACATCAGCAAAAAAATTACAAGCCATACTAAGAAACAAGAAGATATGGCTCAGTCAAGGGAACAAATTAAAACTTCAGAGGAGATACTGAATTTGGAACAACTAATCAAAGAAGTTCAAAAACTCCCCTAAATCAATTCAAGAAAATGAGGGAAAATATGCATAAAGAACTAAAGGATATTAAAAAGACAATATGTGAACATAAAGAAGAAGTTGAAAGTATAAAAAGAAACAAAAGAAATTATGGGGATGAAAGACACAATAGTAGAGATTAAAAACAAACTAGAGGTATACAACAGCCGTTTTGAACAGGCAGAAGAAAGAATCAGTGAATTAGAAGGCAGGACAACCAAAATCAAACAGAAGAAAAGAGATAACAATAGAAAAATTGATGAGTGCCTTGGGAATTTGAGTGACAGCACAAAGCTCACAAACATATGCATCATGGTTAATCAAGAAGGTGAAGAAGGGAAAAGGAGCAGGAAAAAATATTTGAGGAAATAATGGCCTGGTATGAACTAATTATAAGTAAACTGATAGAAATAGAATCTAGAATATAGGTTACCAGGGCATGGTTTGGGAGTAGAGAATTGATGCTTAATTTGTACATAATTTCTTTTTGTGTTGATTGTAAAGTTTTGGAAATGGATAGTGGTGATGGTAGCACATTATTGTGAGTGTAATTAACAGCACTGAATTATATATGTAAATGTGGCTAAGAGGAAATTTTAAGGTCATATATGTTACTAGAATAAAAATTAAAAGATAAAACATAGGTCTGTATAATACAGTGAACCCTATTGTAGATGATAGACTATAGTTAATAGTACAAAGTATAACAATATTCTTTCATGAATTATAACAAATGTATGGCATAAATACAAGGTGTTAATAATAGGGCGCTTTATTGGGAAAATACACCTCATGTAAACTATGGACTACAGTTAATAGCACAATTTTAATGTTCTTTCATCAATTGTAACAAAAATACCACACTAATGCAAATTGTCAGTATACATGGGTATACTGTATTTCTTAAACGAATTTTCTGTAAACTTATTACTTCTCTAATTTAAAAAAAAAATTTTAAGTACAAGCTAATTTTCCTGACACTCATTTCTCCTACCATGCTTCCTTTATCCTCTTGGCACTTATCACCGTGGAACATACTGTGCATGTTATTTATCATGAATATTGACTGTTTTCACAACTAAAAAGGTCTGCTCCATGAAAACAAAAACCAAGAAAAGCAGAATTCAATAAATCACTTCTTAGAGAGCTTATCATATAAAGGGATTCACAAAACATTGTACATGAAAATGAAGGGAGATATGCCTCTGGGTAGAGGATAAAACAAATATGGTAAGATGAGGTTATGGCAACAATCTAAATTTGACACTGTGTACAATTTTACCTTAGTTCCCTTAGCCTCTCCCTATACTATTCCAAAACAAACAGCTGGCCCATATAGTTTTTAAAAAGTGGGTTATAACCAGAAAAAAAAAAAAAAAAAAACCAGCATGGGACTTGTACATAGATAGGGGTGTAGGGAATAGGGGCAGTGGGAGTAGATGAAAATCGTTTACCAGAAGAGGAATTATGCCATACAACAGAGAAAGAGTTTAGTCATATAGCTCACCATACATTCAAAAAACTTCAGGTTGACATTTTTCTCTAAAAAGATAATTCAAAGAAGAGTTGCAAGAGATTAAAAAAAGAGCAACTAAAGGAAATGAAATGTGAACCAGAAGAGTTTAAGAATGATATGAAAGAGAAAAAAAAAAAAGAAAACATTCTAGATCAAAGCCATGTCAGAAGCAATAAAACTGATTAAAGATCAAATACAACAAATCAATAAAGGGATATGGATATGGATAAACATATTCACACAAAATGAAATAAAGAGCAATTGCATTGTCGTGATTGCAGAGAAGAAAATAATCTGTCATCACAAAAGATAGCCAACATATGCATATTGGTGTGCCATGCCTGAAGAAGAGTATAGAAAAATGGAAGACAAAAATATTTGAGGATATAAGGGGAGACTTTCTTATAGTAAATAAAAATAATCTTCTGACCAAAAAATGATACAGAACCTGATATGTTTAATGACCTTCAAAAGTAAAGGAAGAACTTCATGGACATACAGGCAGAAAAAAATAGTCACCCACAAGTAGGAAAAACAGGCTGGACTCAGACTTTCCACAGAAATATCCATTTCAAGAAGCAATGGAACAGTCTCTACAAAGTTCATCATAGCATCACCATTCACTCTCTCATTACCTCTTGAAATCTACCTTTAGTCTTCTGTACTACCCTGAAGTTGGATTCTCAAGGTTCAACAATAACTTTCCCATCAGAAGATGCAATGGATTTCCCCTGCTCTTTCTCAGTCCTTATCCTTTTAGACTTCTCTGTAGTTTTTGGCACTGTTGATCACATTCTTCTTGACACTCCCTTTTTTGGCTTTTGTTATAATATGCTATTCTTCTCTCCCATCTCTCTGATTAGTCCATCACAGTTCATTTTCTATATTCTAAAATCAAACTTTTCCCACCCTTTGGATCTTGACCCTATGCCGTACTCCTTTTCTTGAAAATATTATCCAATACGATAGCTTCAACCTGACCTTTGTTTTTTTACTTCAGCTTCTTCAACTTTTCCTACAGCTTACTGAATTGCCAACAGTTCCTTAAATGTTTTAATTCCTTATTTTCCTCTCCTAAAATCGACTTCCTCTTTTAATTACTGTTTTTAGTAGTGGTATCACCAGTCTCTCAATTCCTCAGAATTAAAACTTGAGAGTCATCTTTGATGTTTCACTTTTGCTTGGTCCCAAGATACAATTATTTTCCTAGTTCTACCAAATCTTCCTTCAAAATATTTCTTGAATCCTACTTTTCCTTTGTGTTTCCACTGCTACCAACCTAGATAATGTCCTAGTCATATAACACCAAGATGATAACAGGAACTTCCTGTCTGTTGTGGGCACTACTACCAGAATACCTTTCCTATTAATCATCTGCTTAGAAACCTTAAAAATTCCCAGTTGAGAAAAAGATAAAGTTAGAACTATCAGTTTGACCATTAAGACTCTCCACAACCTGGCCCCATCTGTCTTGGGTCTTTATTTGTCTAACATTATTCAGTCTCATATTGTGAGAGAGTTTGGATTTCAGAGGCAGAAAATCTGGGTTTAAATTCTGGATCTATCATTTACTAGCAATGTGATTGTGGGTGAGTAAATCATCTTCTCCATCTTTCAGTTTCTTCATCTGAAAGATGAGGATAATAATATCAACCTTACAAAGTTGTTTTAATACAAGATAACGTATGTAAAGGGCATGGTAGAGTGTCTTCCACAAAGTTGAAACTCAAATGATAGCTATTATGCTGTTTTCCCTATATTAAAACAAAACAAAACAACAACAACAAAAAAAAACAGTTCCTCTCCACCTATCAAAACATTATCCATCTTTTGAGGGCTGGGTCATAATTAACTTCATCCACAATAACATATCCTGAATAGCTCAGCTTTAAGTGGTCTTTCCTAGAGATACCCTCAAAAATATTATTTTTCTTACATTTGAACCTCCCTCCCCCCCACACACTTAGTTTGTGCCTCTTAGTTATACTTATCTTACTTTACAGTAAGTATAAATACACTTCTTTTATCCTTTATCCCCCTTGTTAAAATGTAAACTTCTTATGAGCAGTTGACTGTGTTGTACACACTCTGTGTTCCTGCCTTGTGCTTAGCAGAGCCTAAGCAAATATCTGTTAAATCTTATTGCTTCACCTACCAATATTGAAATGACTATGTTTGGATTTACAGAAGAGATTAGTGTTCATCTCATCAGATTAACTTTTTCTGAAGAAAGTAAATAGCTTCCATAACTATTTGTTTAACATGACCTGCTCAGTAGTTCAATTTTATTATTACTATGTTGACAATTAATTGTTGTAACTGAAGTTTTCACCTCTCTATAAAAGTATATTCTTCAGGCTTTATTTTAAAACCTCTAAACATTTACTCTAATAAGAATTGTTCAATATCTATCAAATCACTTCCAGTAATAACCACAAAGGAAATACAAGCTAAGCAAGTGTCATCATCGTCTCTCATTCTATGGTTTCTGGAACTAAAGAAATGACTCAAATTTTCTTTTCATCAAAAAAAGAAATACTTTAATATATATTTTAGTCTATTTGCAATTTTGAAAAAAATTAATTACTAAAGATATAGTTTAATATTTAAGATATACAAATATGAAAAGCAAAAATGTTTCCAATGTTAAATCTTAAATGATTTTTAAATAAGTTTTTAAATTATTTTAGAAATTTACAAATATTGCTCTGTGACTGCACCTACACAACAAAAGAAACTCAGAGGTGAAAAATCAATCTGTCTCAGCTTGTTGTTTTTGTTTACACATTATTAAATAAGTGGCTTAGCTGGTTTTTTCCATTAAATGAACTGATAGGTTTACTAGCTATTTTTGAGTTAGGTAGGTGGGGCTTTTATTGACCCATAAATGTAAATTGACTATATAGTTTAAAACATAATGGAATATATTACTCTTGATGAAAATTAAATATTTCATTTAGAATAGTAATGTCAGGGTTTGTTTCTTCCTAGCCAATGATTCACTACAAAATAATCTCTATATAAAATAAATTTACACTCTATTTTAATTCATTTGAAGAATATTTAATTGTATTTAATGTCTTTTTCTTTAGTCTACTATAACTTTTATATCTTATTTTAGCATGACTATTAAGCCTATGATCTATATAAAGAGTGATGATCTATATTTAGCAATTAAATTCCCTGGCTGAATTTCAACTTAATAAGGGTAACATATAGTTTGCCCACCACTTTACCAGAATTAAATAACCTTTTAAGCCTGCCAATTTAAAAAATGTACAATATTTTAGCCACCATTGCAGTCTGGTTGGATATGTTGTAATAACCATAAATTCATCCACTGTAGCCAGGAATCATTTCTGCAACAGATCTTGTCTGTTCTGTATTGTTAGTCCAGAGAATTCTCTTTGAAATGCATGGTAAGGTATGCATTAAGACATATTAAAAAAAAAAAAAACTTACGGGAGGTCCAGTGTCCCCTTTTGGCCCTCTTAGATTCTCCATTTCAAGCACTGTATTAAGATCATCATCATAATAATAATCATAAAGCTCAGTTTCATAGCTATTTTCAATGGGATAAGTAGCGGCAGGATCAAATTCCCCTTCCTTCCTTAGATCAAGGTGATTATCCACAGATGACTCATTTGTCACTCTATATAAAGTCGTGTTTAAAATCTGTTGCATCTCCATGAGTTCATTAGTGTGTAGATTTGCTGTAATTGCCTTCTTGAGATTATTAATTGTATCTTGTTTTATATGTTGGAGAAAGGAGGACATCTTCTTAACTGGTGAGAGGCTGGTTACTCTATAATCACGTGTGATATTGCTGGACACATTTAGTAAAGAACTAAATTTTTCCTTGGTATTCACTCTTGTCTCACTGTGATGCTGATCGGTCATTAACAGGCTTAAATTTGTCTGAGTATATTCCTCTGTGATAGTTTCTTTGGCTTCAATCCCATTGGTCACGAGATCCACAGCAGAGATATTCCCTGAAGGAAGAGAAGTCATCTGAGATCTTGGTATCTGGTGCTCGTGTTGTTTATACATGGTTGCAGAATCATTATTTATGATATTTGGAATGCTTTTGTCTTCAGTATATGTATGATTTGACAGTACTTTTTCACCAAATTGTTTGGGGAAAGGAGAGTTTTCTGATATCTTAGTTGGTATGATAGTTGTGTGAGGAAGGCTTGTCTCTGGTCGGTATGTGTCTGTTTGGCGACACTGCTCTTTCATATATCTGCAATAGTTTGCAGATGCTTCTGCAGAGGGAATAATATCCAACTGACATATTATTCCTTCAAAATGGACAGAGTTATTATTCATACTTCCTAAGGTAAACACACTGTTAGAATCAAAGGTCTGAACTTCTAAAAGTGTCTCTCTGTTAAAATAGGTCTTTCCACACTCAGCAAACATTGAGACAACTTTGTTTCTAATATTAAGCGCAAATGAATGCCATTGCTTATCATGAACACTATAGTTGAAAAATACAGATTGCTTTCCTCCGATGTATACTACTAATTTTTTAGGTAATAATTGTACTCCTAATTGCAGTTTATTTTTATTTCTAATGGTGAAGAGAAATGCATTGTTTACTCTATGTGACTGTAACCCAATTAATATTGTAAATGGTTGCCCTAAGTTGACCGGTAAAATTTTCATGAGAGGTGACTCAATATAAGCATCATTTGTTAAAATGACACCTGATCCAGTTAAATGGATCCCCTGAGGTAATGGTGTAGATGATGATGGTACAGCAGTCACTGATGATGAGTGTCTTATGTCTTTGACTCCAAGGCCTAATTGATGAAGAATATCTATGCCTGAAAATTAAAAAGAGAGAGAGAAAGAAAAAAATGTCTTACTCTTATGCATTCAAATGTTCATATAAATGTTTGAGTGAGAAAATCTTCCTTGGCTATATCAACAATAGTTCTTAAAATATGCATACTCTCCCTATCATTAACTAATTTCCAGGAAACGAGAGACGGGGGGTATAAGATAGTATATTCAATAGTTTGCATAAAGCACACACACACACACACACACACACACCAATATCTTTAAAACCAATATTTAACAAATGAATTAATCTAACTCTCTCATTTTTTTCCAATCAACTAGAATTCCTATTTGTTACTCTAGTGAATATACATGTTTAAAGATTCCCAGTAAATACTTCTTTAATTTAGAACTTAAAATTGTATGAGTTCTGTAATAAAGAGAAACTGGGGTCATACAGGGGTTGATCTTAGCCAAAACAGCAAGAATTGATTGAAACCATACTACAAAAAAAAAAAAAAAAAAAAAAGAAAAGAAATTTGTAATTTGTGAACCATTTTATAAAATAAGTTCATACAATCCTTTAAACTCTATTTTTCATGCTGTTTTCTCTTCCAGCCTTCTGGGAATTTATAGATCATGTAGACGCTCTCCTAATGCCTAATACCTTAAGCATGCACTACACTTGAAGTACTTAGATCACCAAATCCTTTCTGATATCACCTTTCTGACATGAGAATTTCATTACTTTTGTTGGTAATTGCCATAATTTTTCTCTCCCTTCCAAGTGTTTCTCCCATTTTCCCTCTATCCCGCATATCAATTTTTTCCAGTTTGTAAAAATTATATTTTCCTATGTTTATTTTATAATATGGATTTTATATTTTTATGGATTTTCTAGTTTATTTATAGTTATGTTACCAATAGTAAACTACTTGACTCCCTAACCCAATTATAAGTTCCTTGAGGACGGATTCTACATCTGGTTCATTTTTGGATCTCTATAGCATCCCACCTTGCAAATTGTTCTTTAATTTCTGAGTAAATGAAGTTGCCCCACCAGAATCTGATCAGATATCATATTCATCAATAGAGTTCTATAAAATTAAATGCCACTTGTAAAGAGTGATGAATCTTTTATTTAAAATATAGAACATTTTAGTCAGAGGTAAGATCTTCATTATTCATTGGGTTATAAATCTCCCATCTGTATCTTTCCTTATATATAATTACTTCCAACCAGAAATTTGAAAGAATTGATCATTAATAGTTATGATAAGGGATGAAAAAAGTTTTTGAAGATATGCCAGAAACATTGGGCATCATCTTAGTTTTTCCTTTTCTTGGAAATTGTTGGTTATCTGATAATTAATGTTCATTATTACTACTAATAAACAAAAATGTATGGTGAATGTCAGACTCATATCTGTCAATTTTATACAACAATGAAAAATTACTTGAATATCTCTCATGCAAATTCTAGCAATAAAGTTAAGATATTTCCCATCAGAGAGACGCTCAAGTGTTTTATTCATAAAATAGTTGTAATTTTATGACACTTTCAAAGGCTATAAATGCTTGTTTATAAGATGTTGTATGGCAGTGTCTCTCAAATCTTTCCACCAAAATATTTCTAACAGCAGTGGAAAATTATGTGCACTTCCAGGGACTTGGGAGCATATTTTAAAGCTGCCCAATATAAACACAAAAAATAACTTCTCTCTTCTCAAATTGACTTTAATGATGAATGCACAACTTTGTGATTATACCAAGAGCCATTGATTGTGCACTTTGAATGGATTGTATGGTGTGAATAAAACTTCTCAAAAAATAACTTCTCATGTTTTATAACTATAATTCATACAAAATTTTCAATTTACTCCATAATATGGATGTTTGTTTTAATATATAATAAAAAAATTACCAAATAAATTAACTACATCCACCCTAATTTTCAATGA
The DNA here is from genome assembly GCA_026826555.1 of Tolypeutes matacus. NCBI lineage: Eukaryota > Metazoa > Chordata > Mammalia > Cingulata > Chlamyphoridae > Tolypeutes > Tolypeutes matacus. Next base: position 2,946,163 of record JAKSZT010053881.1, read on the forward strand.
AAGCTTACACTCCTGAAATATATGCCATGCCTAATCTCTGACTTTGGGTACATTGGCCCAGTGCTTCTAGCCTCTAAGATTATGCATATCTCAAACTGAGAAGTAAGCTATGGAAGAAACATTGCTACTGTGAAAATCACAGTGCTTAAACTTAAAGTATATATAATCATAGTTTGTGAAAGTTATAAATCTATGATGCCAGGTAGGCTACGCTTACGCAAAGGTAGAACCACATCTAAGTGATATGATATCAAGGGCTACTCCTTATCCAAAGAAAACTCGCCTTGCATTTAAAAATAACTCCTGTCATCTATTGCCTCAAATATCTGATTCTATTAAAAGGAAACATTATTGGGAAGGATATTATTTGAAAATGTGAGAATGTATGTATGTGTTTTCAGTATTCCTTTGTACATATATCAATATATATTTCTTTCAGTTCTATTTTTATTTGAGTTTTATGACAAATAGTTGGGATTTTAAAATCAAATGTCTTTGATCATTGACTATTCAATAAATTTCTTGTTATTGAACCATCCCAACACGACTAAAATAAAATCTATCTGATAGTTGTGTATTATTCTTTTGATAGCTTCATGAATTCTTGACTAATAATTTTTGTAGAATCATTGCATCAATATTTATCAGTTAGATTGGTTTGTGGTTTTCTATTAATATTATTTTACTATTTTTATTGAACTATAATACAGAATGTTTTATTTCCAATGTTTTTTTATCTAGAACAGTATAGATAACTTTGGAATTACTTTTTCCTAAAAAAAACTCAGAACCAAATCATGTTGGTTCTTTCACTGATAGCTCTTCATTCACTTTCCTAATGTCTTCTATGTTAATCAATTTATTCAAATTTTCAACTGCATCTTGGGTCAATTTTAGAAATTTATATTTTCCATGAAATAACAAATTTCCTCTAGACTTTCAGATGTGTTACCCAGAGAGCTTCATGTAATATTCTCTTAAAATTCTTTTCACTTTTCCTATTTCTGTGGTTCTCTGTCTCATTTTTCTAATTTTGAATATTTTGCTCTATTAGTTCTTTAATCATTATCATGGTTGGTCATTTCAAAAGTACAGTCTTTGGGGTAAAAGTATAGCCTTTGGATTTGTTTAACCTTTCTATCTCTGTTTGTTTCCTATATCACTAATTAATTTCAGGTTTCATATTCATTAATTATCTTTTCTTATTTTGGGGGTTTATTTTATTGTTCTTTTCCTAATTTGTAAAGAGGAATATTTAGTTCTTTATGTTTTTCATTTCTTTCCTTCCTTAGAAAAGGCATTCAAGCTATAAATTTTCCTCAGTACTGTTTTAGCTGTATTCCATAGATGCTGATCTGCAGTATTTTCATTTTTGTTGTTTTCTAGAACCTCTACAATTTTATTTGTATTTCCCTTTATGCCAAATTAAGAGAGAAATTTTTAAATTTCCAGTTAGGAGGGCCTATTTGTTTTTTATTTTATTATTAAAATCTAGCATAATAGCATTGTTATTAGAGACTATTTTCTAATTTGTACTCTTCCTGTTTTTGACACTTAATTGTCCTAATAAATGGTTGTCAGTATTGCTTCATATGCCTTTGCTAAGGTGTTTCAGGGCACAGAATAAGTGTTATAACTTATTGTTAATATATTTTATATTCTCTATATCTTTGTTTATTTTATAAAATTAATTTATCATGGACTGAGAGGTAAAGAAAGTCTCTCACCACTACTGTGTTTATTTGGCCTTTATCTCCCATAGTTTTGCTTGATGAATATTGATGCCATGGTTATTTAGCATAGATAGAAATAAAATTCATATATTCATTGGGTGTTACACCTTTTAGTATTATGAAAAGATCTTTTCTAGTTTATTGTGTTTTTTGGGGACATAACTTCTACCTTAACTAGTATTAAAACCAAGCCCCACCACCTACTTTCTTTTTGTTTGCATTTATCTGATATCCTTTGCCTATGCTTTTAGTTTCATCTACTTTGAAATACTGTGTTTTAGGTAAAGAGGAGGAGTTGGAGTTTGTTATGTGATCCGATCTGAGAATCTTTTTATTTGAATATATTAGTTAAATATGTCATATTATATTATATTAT
>JAKSZT010053881.1:2948281-3293163 GCA_026826555.1 Tolypeutes matacus
TTATATTATATTATATTATATTATATTATATTATATTATATTATATTTTCCTATTTTAAGTCTTTCACTGTGTGGTTTGTTTCCTTCATTTCTTTTGTATGTAATTCTTTTGAGATTTAGAAAGGTATGTATATTTATTTAAGAGTTACATTTTAAATTATAAATGTATATAATGCCTCTAGTCGTCTTTTTTAGACAGCTATTTATTCTTTCTTATGAACAATATTTTCTTTTCCCTACCTTTTCTCCCTTTCCTTACCATCTAATATTAGTGAAAATAAGTGTTAATATTGTTAAATATCCTTATATTTCTTTTATTTGATTTATCAGCTTTGGATAATATTTATTTCCCAGTTTCTATAGATGAGGTCATTCAGCAACAGCAATCTACTTCCCATCTTCTTTTCAACTTCTCTCATTTTTTGGTGATTGTATCATTCTGATATTGTTAAGGTATATGGTATTTATATTCTGTTCTGTCACTATAATTCCCACATTTTAAAAAATTAAATTGGATAAATATATCCAATGCTAACTGCCAATCTTTGCAGTAATTTCCTCAGTTATTTTGTTTTTCATTGAAGCTTATTCTCTATTAGTTTCGTCAAGAAAGGTTCACAGGAACATTTTTCTGTGTTCGATGTTTCAGATATGTTTGTAGCTTTATACTTTGTTTCACTAGATAAAAAATTCTTTGCTGATACTTCCTTTCCTTGAATACCTTATGCCTCACTGCACTCAGGCACTGAAAGTTAATATAAACTAATCTGTAGTTATCTAGTTTTTCTTTCTCCGAAATGACTTGATTTTTTACCAGCATGCCCCCTAATTTTTCTTTATCTTTTAAGTGCAGTGATTTTACTAGGATCTGGATGTATATTGACATTTTGGATAGTTTTTTCCAGGCACATAGTATGGCCTTCATTGTATAGATAAAAGTCTTTTTTTTTATTTCAGCAAAGTTTACATGACTTATATCTTTCATATTTATGCTATTTCATAATTTTGGCTTTCTATTTTAAAATTCCTATTATGAGTATGTTGACTCTTCATTGTTGTTTTCTATATCGATAGATATATCGATAGATATATCGATAGATTTCTCAATGATCATTTTTAATATGTTCTTTATCTTCAGTACCTTTTTTTTTTTTTTTTCATTTCTTTCTTTACTATGTGTTCTACAATGCCTAATTTCCTTTTGTGTTCTGTGGTTGAAAGTTGTATGTACCCCAGAAAAACATGTTCTTAAATCCAATCCATTCCTGTGGGTGTGAATCCATTGTAAGTTGGACCTTTTGGTTAGGCTACTTCAGTGAAGGTGTGACCCACCTCATTCAGGATGGGTCTTAGTCCTATTACTGGAGTCCTTTATAAATGGAATGGAGAGGGAGAGAGAGAGTCATGGAAGGAAATCAATGAAACCCAGAAGAGAAGGGTGAGACCAGCAGACACTACCAGGTGCCTTGCCACATGACAGAGTTGCCTAGACTCACTGGCAGCTAGTCTTCTGGAAGAAAGCATCATCTTGATGATGCCTTGATTTGAACATTTTCCCAGCCTCAAAACCATGAGTGAATAAATTCCTACTGTTTAAGCTGAACCATTTCATGTATTTTCTGCCCAGGAAACTGAAACATGTTCCTTCCAATTTCATCTTGATTTATTAAAAGGGTTTTGTCTTTTCTATCACTTCTTTCCTGAGTTCTGCAAGCTCACATTTCATATCCTTCTTACCATTTCTTCCTCTTCCTTGCATTCTTACATTTCTGCTTTATGATCATAGAGGTGATTGTTTTTTCTTTTCTTCATGGCAAAATTTGGGCAGAATTTTCATCTTAGTAGCAACTTTTCTGCATGCATTCTAATTTTTGCTGCTTTTCCCTACATTTTTCCTTCTTATATCTTTCTATTTATACTGTGTCAGCTTCTTTTAATTACTCATTTTTTCCTAGCCTGGCAATTTATAGAAGGATGCTGTAGGGAGAAGAGAAGACCATAATTGCCTTCCAAATCTCAGAACCCAAAGGTTCTACTTTAAAGTTACTAGAGTTTCCTTCTACGATGGTTCCTTTACATAGCCTTCTTCTCTGAACAAACCTTGCCCAGGAAGACTTCTGTAGTCTTCTTCATTTATTTTACGGATAAGTGGTAGAGCTGGATTTGAGTCCAATCAGTCTGACTTTAAAGTCTACACTCTTTAATTGCTCCATCATACTGCCTCACAGCCATTGTAATCACCATATCACACTACACCTCCCTTGGCAAAACTCACTAATTAGTCATGGCAGGGCTATTTTCCTCCACAGTAATCTCACAGTGAGGAATACTCTCTAGGTAGCCACCAGAATTAGTACCTGAGGTGAAATATAATTGTTATCCTTCTTTTCAGCTTTCATATTTAGTATGAATATGTTTAGCAAATGCTTTGAGCAGATGTTGATAGAAGAAAGAACAGAAAACTCTTAAGGGGAGAAGGAACAGATGAGAGCATTAGGGAGATCAGATTTTAAAAGAAACTAGATGGATGGATGGAAGGAAGGCAGGACGGGAGGGAGGATGGATGGATGGACAAACAGAGACAGTTGAATGGATGGATGGATGGATGGATGGATGGATGGATGGATGGATGGAATAATATGGCAAACGTGGCAAATTGGTAAAAGTTGGTGGATCTAGGTATCCAGGTGGGGAGATGTTGGAGTTTTTAGTATGGATTCTGTATTATTTTTACAATTGTCCTGTAAGTTTGAAGTTATTTCAAAATAAAGTTTTTAAAAAGAGAAAGCTTATAGAGGCTAAACTCCTTAACATTTAACTTAGACCTGGCCCAGGTTATCATCAGATTACAATTGGGGGTTATATTGATATATTTGGTATCAATGTGTACAACAAGAAATGACTAAGTTGTCCGTAGTAAGTTACTTGTTCCATGAGTGACCCTATTTACAAAATCACTCTAGCTTGTGTCACTTAGGAATCAGTTGCCATTTAAAGAATATTAAGAATAATAGCAGCATTTATTAAATTCTTTATTACCAAGCACTGTTCAAAGAACATTACTGTCAAGTCACTAATCCTGACAACAATCCTATGGGGTAGGTATATTATTATTCCCATCTGACAGTTAAGAAGACTAAGTCACAGAGAAATTAAATAATTTGCCCAAGGTCACCCAACTAGGAAATGGTAGAAACAAGATTTGAATTCGGACAGTCTCTGGAACCAGGCTCTTAGCATGGCGATTTTTACGAATGCATGTGTTACCTGATAGCAGAACTGAGTGTATCTCTTTCCTTTACTTGCTTCTTAAATGGAGACTAAATGGTGGCATCACCAAGACAACATCTTTCTCTTTTCACTGTAAACACTAGGCCTAATGACTTCATCGAAACCATGGCTTCAACAACCACATATGCTGACTCACAAACCTCTCTTCTTCACTTACATATCCAATTGCCTTTTGAATTTATCCAGTAGGGATCAGATGTCCCACAAGTAATTTTACCTCAGTATATTTTCCCTAAAACTCATTCCTCTTAGTTTAGTGCCTCTCTCAGTGAAGAGCCCCACAACCACACAATAGCCAGGCTAATCTTTTCATAATGTAAATTAGATTGTGTCACTTCCCTGATGAAAATCCTCCAATGGCTTTCCATTACACAGAGAATACAATCCAAACTGTTTACACGGTGTATGAAACCTGTGCCATCTGCTCCTTATGATCTCTTTGATCTGATCTCCTACCATCTTCACTCCAACTTGCTTTGCTCCAGCCAAACTGGTTGTTTCTTATTCCTCAAATGTGCCAACTCATTTTTTACTCATGGTTTATGCGCTTATCATTCTCTCTGCCTTGAATACTCTGCACCCTTAGTTCATTCAGGTATAGTCTCAGATGTCACCTCCTCAGAGAGGTCTTCCCTGACGACATTATGTAAAGTATAAAATAGCTTTCCTATTTGCCTCAATAACTTTCCAATGTCTTATCATGTTTTATTTTTCTTCATTGTACTAAAAATTTGGGAAAAAATATTTTTAACTTATTGCTTGTCTCCCTAAGTTGAAAAAGTCCATGAGGTGTGGGGGGGGAGGGCTTTATCATGTTTTACTGCTATATTCCAACATATAGAACAGTGACTAAAACAAATTAGGTCCACAGTAAATACTAGTTGAATAGATGAATTAATCCAATCATTAATACCTCCTTCCCGCCTATTCTCCACATCTATTCAGTCACCAAGTCCAACACAAGTCTTAGTTAAGCTCTCATTACTTCTTAGTCAGATTATTACATTAGCCTCCTAGTAGATCTCTCTGCCTCTTATATGACATGCTTGTCTAGTCCATCATCCACACTGCTGCTAGAGAAACCTTTCTAAATTACAGAACTAAATGAACACTTAGTTCATGGCACTCCTTCCCATAACACATCAGTAGTTCTCATAGTTTTTAGTACAAAACTCAAATTTATTTTAGCACTAAGGCCTTTAATTATCTGACTCCTGCTTACATTTCTAGTCTCACATCTCAAACTTTCCTAATAAGCTTTCCATTTCTTAGTTCATGCTAATTATCAAAGGCTAACAACTCCAAAGGTCAAAACAGGAAGAGTTGGAATGTAGGCAAAAAGGGTCACCCTTAGTAAGAAAGTTCATAATAGAAATAAAAAGGAACCATTAAACAAAGAATGAAGTAGTCATGCTCTTTCAGCCTTGTGGATATCCTGTTTAAAAAAAGTCCTTTTCCCACTTTCAGTCCCCTCACTCTTTCATTAAGAGATTAGGACTTCATTCTAAAATTATTTTTCTCATTGATTTTTTTATGGAACTCTGTGTGTATATGAAATAGTTTATAAGACTAAGCAGATTTCGATTAGCACTATAATTATGAATGGTATGTTGTCCTTACAGAAAAACTGTCAAATAATACAAGTGAGTCATGGAGATCCCTTGATCCCACTTTTCTGACCCCTTCTTTTCTACTCTTTCTACCATGACACCCAAATCCCACGTTACCTATGTAGTAAAGAATTTGACCTTGCTTGAAGAGAGGGCTGGTGTTTTCCCTGGGATCCTGGGAGGTAATCTCTAAACCCTTGGAACATTCTGCCTGATGAAAATGATTTGTTTACCTGGGGGCCTTGGCCACACCAGATAGTGTAACAATGTGATTTATTGTGGGAGTTTCATATGGACCTCCAGAGGAGTTGGAGACTGTGGAAGTCACACAACTACATAATGGGTCCCAGTAAAGACTCTGAACACCAAGGCTCAGGTGAGCTTCCCTGGTTGACAATACTCTGTGTATTGTCATACATAATTACTGGGAGAGTAAGCATGACTCTAATGGAAGAGGAAGCTCTGTACATGGAACTTTCCCGGACTCTGCCCCATGCATCTCTTCCCTGATTTTAATCTGTATCCTTTCATTGTAATAAACCATAACTCTTAGTGTAACAGCTTTTAGTGAGTTCTATGAATTCTTCTAGTGAATTATTGAGCCTGAGGGTGATCTTGAGGACTGCTCCTTCAGTCATTTTTCTCTTCAGTATATATCTGCTTAATCTACAGCATTTTCCATTGTTGATATTTTTTACTCTTCCTTGAATTTCCTTCCATATCAAAGCTTCTCTGTTTTTTTTTTTGTTTTTTTTTTAATCCCACTCCCTCAGATCCTTGCTAAGTGACTATACTTCCATGTCAAGTTTTTACTCATCCTTCAAGACTCAGTTCAAGTGTTACATCCTCTTTAAGCCTTCAGTACAATTTGTGATTTTGGTTGTTTCATTATACACTAATGAGAAATGAATTCTCTCTTAATATGCTAACAAAATCAGTCTTTTAAGCCTGTATGGCCAAGGCTCAGACTTAGACACAAGCACCTCAAACTTGCTTGCTTTTAATGAATTCTCAATATTTCAAATTCCTATATATATGGATCAGTCAAGTCCCCAAAGCTATATTCATTCCAGCTTATAAAAAATTTTAAAAAATAAAGTGATATTTAAGATAAAATCACCAAATCTGTAAACAAGTAAAATTATGCAGCCCTCCACATATTTTATTTTTCCTTGCCAATTTACTCAAATGGATGAAGTTAACTAAATAATTACCCAGTATCTAATTTTTATTGTTCCGTATAGTCCTAGCCAAATAGAGAGTGCCAGAATCAAGACTCAAATACAGGCTTCCTGGCTTTAGCTACTTGCGTTAAGGAAGTAAAGGAAATTGTTTAAAACCAACTGTTTTAATATTGTTATGATATGTAAAAAGAAAAAGGTCTAGAGTATTCTTTTCCTACTAAAATTTATCGTATGTTCATTATGTAACAGGTCCTATCCTAAATACCTTACATATGTTACCTCATATTATCCACACAACAACGCTTTGTAGTAAGTACTATTATTATGTCCACTTCAGGGTTGCTGAAAATGAGGCTCAGAGTATATAAATAACTTGCATAAGGTGCACATAGCTCAGACATAAATCCAGACTTCAGGTTCCAAAACACCAATACTTAAGTACCACTGCTGTCATACTGGGTATGATAAAAGTGGCAATTGTGACTTTAAAATATGCTTAATATAATTAACACATCTATTCCGAATAAGATATAATAGCAAGCTTATTTATAAAATGAGAAATGACATTTTAAGCTGTGTGTATAATTTTTGGTTAGGTGCCAATAAAAGGAGGTTTTGAAGAAAATATTTGGAGTTACTAAAGCTAAAACGAACTGCTTCTCTGTTAACAATGAACACATTTTGGATTAATTTCTACAAGAAATGCTCTTTTTAGAGATGAGCATTCTACACATAGAGATTTCTACACATATGGTTTTCATACCTAGGGTTCATGAACCTGAGAGTGCTGTGTATTTTGAGAATTAGTTACACATCTTACATGGTGTAAGTCATCATGTAGAGATGTTGCAACTATGCCAATATCTCATTGGCAGCCATCCCACCAACAAAGACAGAGTAATAAGTAGAGTATACTGCAACAGGAAAGAAAAGATATTGGTATCTGTGAAATCCTCAGAAAACTCAGCTTTGAAGTAATTGACTTTTTCTTGAAATGGAATCATTTATTCATTAAGTTACACCTAAAACTTGGTTATAAAACAAATATAAAATTTCTATCTATTAGTCATATATTTTAAATGACTTTCTCAGTTTGTTAAAATTTAAAGAAGTAGCTGAAAACATGGCAGATCACATAGATATTTATTTTTGCTCTGTCCTGAAACCTCACTAAAATGAGAGTAAGGAAATGTTGGTTTAAAACTACATGGTCAAAATAAATGCATAGAACAGACAACAACAGACAGGAAACATCAACATATTTTTGGAAGCTGAAAGCACATGAAGAAATTGTCAAAGCTGAAAAATCTGAACACTAAGGGCCTGCAAAGTTGATAATTAAAGTCAGGCCAATTCACATGGCAAAATCCTGAAAAGGCTAAAGAATGAAGGTACCAAATCACTGAATTCAGTAGTGAGGCATGGGGATTTAAATTGGGGGAGCGAGGAATTGGCTGAAAGTTTATAAAAGCAGCTTTTAGAACATAACAGGAGATTAGAGGCTAATTATGTGGAAAAATTGAACCAGACATAGTGGAAGATGGAGGAGAAGCATCATATTGAATATTGAGGAATTCAGTTAAAGTCTACATACTAAATGGTGAAACTATCCCATCCCAAGAACCTCCTTTTATCACTTCACTCAAAGAACAGCCATAACCAGGATTATATCCTACCAAGTAGGATATTGGAGGATTCTTCTGTAAAGAAAGTATATATCCTCAGACATTTGTAGTCCAACAGCCAGATGGTCAGTCTAGTCCTATCTAATCACCTTTTATATGAAACATCCAAGTTGACAAGCCTGCCCATACAGAGTGTCCAAGCATATTTTTAGTTCTGTAATTTTAAAATGATATCAGGCATACTACAGCCTTATAAAGAAATTCTCTAACATAAAAGATAGATCAAAACAAACAAAAATTTGGAGGAAACAAAGACAATGCAGGGAATAAAAGAAAAGTTCAAAAAAATATTGTATCAAAGAAACAGGAAAAGGAGGTTATTTTTTTTCAAAGGAACAATCTGAGTGAGAAAGTTCTTAAAAATTTAAAATATAGTAGAAATTAAAAATAAATAAAGTAGTTGGAAAAGTATCTCATAAAAACCTATTATACAATAGAACAAAAAGACAAAGATGGAAAATAGGAGCTGTGGTAATTTGAGGCTTTCATGGACTCCAGAAAATCATGTCCTTAGGGCTAATCCATTCCTGTGGGTGTGAAACTACTGTAGGTGGGAACTTTTGATTAGATTACTACAGTTAAGGGCCTTTTGATTAGGTTACTTCAGTAAGGCTTGATCTAGGGTGAGTCTTAATCCTCTTACTGGAGTCCTTTATAAACATGATGAATACAGAAAGAAAAACTCACAGAAGCACAGAAAGAAACACCCAGAAGCTGAGAGAGAAAGCCCCAGAAGCCAGAAGCTGAAATCAATGGAACACAGAAGCAAAGAGAAAGCCATGAAGCAAGAAGCTGAAGTCAAGAAAGCCTGGAGCAGGAGAGAAAGGCCCAGCAGATGCTGCCATGTGCCTTGCCACCTGATAGAGGTGTTCAGGATCGCCAGTAGCCAATCTTCAAGGAGAAAAACCTTGCCTGATGAAGCCTTGATTTGAACATTCTCACAGCCTCAGAAATTTAAATTTATAAGTTAATAAATCTCCACTGTAAAAGCCAACCATTTCTGGTATATTGCATTCCAGCATCTTTTGCAAACAAAAACAGGAGCTTAAAAGTAAGGAGCTCAATCAAGAGATCTAAAATCAGGCTAAATAATAATAAATATTATTCCCCAGAAGTTTAATCTCTGGCCTAATCTCTAGCTAAAATAGAGATTTAGTATTCAACAGTATTAAGGTTGCAAATAATATCAGTGATCATTATAAAATCACAATTTCTTGGAAAATGTTTTCTAATACCTGGTTAGATGTTAAATGTTGCACCATGTCAATCTAATTTTAAAAAATTATATTAGGTAAAAACTGCTTCTAAATTTCTGGCACATTACTATTTCTCCTTATTTTTCATGCTCAAAATCATCCAAAGTCAAAGAAGTTTTCAAATGATTTCTTTGTTAATAACTAGTAGTAAATTTTTATACTTATATAAGTCTGGAAATTATGATGTTTGCCCTGAAATGAAAGAACATATTTTGTATTCTATAAATGAGATCTTAAGGTTGAAAGAAAGATACTAGTTCTTTCATTTGCTCCTTTCATTGGTTCTGGATTTTTTTAAAAATCTATTCATAAATATTTAATTTCCTCCATGTCTTTCTATGCTTGGATTTTTAAATATTTTTATAATTCTACATTTTTTAAGATTTTAAATTCATGGCACTAGCAGCTGGTAATTATGAAGCAAGGGGATGTATAGTGAAAAGAGTTTTGTCTTCAAAGATGGACAGACCTAGGCTCAAATTTTAACTATTATAAGCTTCGCAAATTATTTCTTTGAACCTCAGTTTATAAAAATGAGATACTACCTACCCTGAAGGTTCATGAAGAGGATTAGAATAATATATGTTAATTTCCAGCAAAGGACATTATACAAAATATTTATTTAATCCATAGTAATATTCTCCTTCTCTTCTTAACTTTTCTGAGACTCCAAGAGGCTAAATTTTAAAAGATTTATAGATTCTGGAGTCAAAATACCTGAGGTCAAATCTTAGTTCTTCCACTTCCTAGTCTGTAAGTGCTTACCAATTCTCCCTAAATCTTGGTTTCAGCAATTCTATCAAGGACATAATTATAAAAACCCTGTGATGAAGTAGTGGTGAGGAAAATATATATTCTACTAGCACAGTGTTAAGTACATAATAATTTATCAGAAGCAGTAACAGTTGTAATAACAATAAATTAAGAGACAATTTCTCTCTTCTTCACAGTTACTTAAAGCAAAATGAAGTAAGAGAAATGTCTTTGTCAAGAATACCATTTCAGGGTGTGGCCGTAGCTCAAATGGTTGGGCGTCCCTCTCCCATATGGAGGGACCTGGGTTCAATCTCCAGGACCTCCCAGTAAAAAAATAAAAAAATAAAAAATAAAAGTTGTTCTCTTTAAAAAAAAAAAAAAAAAAAAAGAATAGCATTTCATGAAGTTGCATGTGACATATGCTCTAATTTGACCGTTTCCCAATAAAAGAGAGTTATAAATTGCTTTCCAAGAAATATTGTAATTAATCTATGTAATATTTTACAGAATAATTATCTTTGTCTACTTGTCAACTTAATCAATCAATTGGATAAAAAAAACTACACCTACTTTTATGCTCCTACTTTTCCCTGCACAGATTTCATTCATGAATTTTTATTATTCTAATTTACTGCTAATTTGATTGGCCAAACTGACCACTGTTTCACTGAACTGACCATTTAATTAAAAAGTTGGTTCTGTCAAAATGATTAATTTGGCAGCCCCACAGAGTCCTACTAGGCATTAGGCAGAAGGGGAAAACAAATGGTGCCATGATGATACTGTCTGTAGGTGCAGCACAATTACAGGGTTTTTCTTTTGGCATATTCTTAGCTTTGATAAGGGCACTTTTTTTTCATCTTGAGGAATTATCTTATTCATATTTCTATCATTGGAAATTAGAATATTGCATGGCACATAGAAGATACTTTTTAAATGTTGTTTAATAAATGAATGAATTAGGGAATACAATAGATTTCTGAAATTACCAGAGCAATTATCTAGCAGGCAAAAACAAAACACTGAACTATTTTCTAAAGCTTTCCATCTGAATTAAGTAAAATCCCAAGCCCACTAGTATGTAAATTTTATTTTGTTTCCTAATCATGTAAATCTAGACTACGCATTTATTATATGCTTGTGTTGTTTCAAGAAGTGCAAAGGTAATTCAGTCACAGTTTGCCACCCCCAAGAACTCCCACTTAAAATGAAGTCACAAGCAAAGCCTTTTTACTATACAAAACTTACCTTTTATAGAGAGTTTGCTTAAAAATGTAAGCAATTTCACGGACGGAAGATCTGAGTAATTTCTTAAAGGTCATATTTCCCCCCAAAATTGGTTTCTTTATCCTTATATTCTTATTGAACTGGGGTGGAATTTTTTTATTGTTTAATATTGAATATAAGATTATGATGACTAAAAGTCACATACTTTTGCTGTCTGGTCGCAGATTTTTAAATAAGCAAATAAGGGAAGCGGCTGTGGCTCAATCAGTAGGGCTCCCGTTTACCATATGGGAGGCCCCGGGTTCGGTTCCTGGGGCCTCCTGGTGAAGGCAAGCCCGCCCGCACGGCGTGGTTAGCTGACCCAGCGAGCACAAGCAGCAAGGGGGGGATAAATGAATAAATAAATAAAATCTTTAAAAAATAAATAAATAAATAAATAAATAAGCAAATAAGTAACAAGGTAATTTTCTTACCTTGTTCTTGTGCATTAACAGCATCCCCAGCCACACACAGCACAATAAAATGAAGAAGTAGTTTCCTGAAAAAGGAAAGACAATTTGGAAGAACTTATTAGCTGGACACTTATAGCCTATAAACATATAAAACTCAAAGTGAACTTTAATGTAAGATTAAGAATTAAACTATTATTTTAATTAGCATGGCATTTTAATATTCATAGTGGTTAGAAACAAAAGCTCTGGATTTAAGTTACACCTCTGCTGCTATGTGACGAGGGCCCACTGATATCACTCTATGCCACAGTTTCTTCATCTGTTAAACCTAACTGATCAGGTTTTCTAAAGATTAACTGAAAAAGTTCATGTACAGCACATGAAACAGTTGTCTCATAAAAAGCATTCGATAAATGCAAGTATATATGATATTATTACTATTAGATAGTATTTCAAATTACCATACATGCAATTTAATGTAAAGTAATGGATATTTACACAAAGTAACATAAATTATAATCACTTAATCATAGTGATTATGAAACTGATGGAACCAGCTATTTGTTTAAATGAAAGCCATTTGAATTTGTACATATTTAAATCATTTGTACTAGATTAATAATTTTTTTGGTTCTGAAGAATAGAGATAGCCTGTGGATGTCAACTTGAACATTTTAATTAGTTGTAATTGTAAGCATAATACCTAATCACTACAAATCAAAATGTTCATTCATATTGATTAACTGTCTAAGTAAAAATGTTTTGTAACATTTTTAGTATAACCAAATTTCTGATAGATTTTGTTGAACATTCTTCTTAATTGGTTATATTGATCTCCCAAATGGAAATCACAGAGGTAATTTCAAAAATGAAGATGAGAATGCTGGAAGCAATACTTTATTACCTGATTCCTGCTAATATAGACTCTGCTTCTGTTCCTAATTCTAATCCAGGGGTCCCCAAATGACATTTTAGTAGAATACAGTTTTGCAAGAAGTGATTAAGGAGCCCCCAGTATATACTAAGCACCTGGTGTACTAGTAGTTATTGATTCATTTTCAATATATTACCAATAAGATGTTTTCACTTTATCAAATGTATAAGGAGTTTTTAAATGTAAGACAGTGATCTTTTTTTACAAAGTTTGATCCAACAATATAAAATGATACCATTCTCCTGATATGAGGGAACACAAATCTCATGTGCATTAAAATGGTATTAGTGGGAAATGGATGTGGCTCAAGTGATTGGGCTCCTGTCTACCATATAGGAGGTCCAGGGTTCAATTCCTGGGGCCTCCTGGTGAAAGACAAGCTGGCCCACGCAGAATACTGGCCCATGCAGGAGTGCTGGCCTGCAGGGAGAGCTGGCGCAGCAAGATGACGCAACAAAAAGAGACACAGAGGAGAGCCAATAAGAGATACAGCAGACCAGGGAACTAAGGTGGTGCAAGAGATTGAGCACCTCTCTCCCACTCCAGAAGGTCCCAGGATCAGTTCCCAGTGCTGCCTAAAGAGAAGACAAGCAGACAAAGAAGAACACACAGCAGATATTGAGCTCAAAACAACGTGGGGAGGGAAACGGATGTGGCTCAAGAGGTTCGGTGTCCGTCTACCATATGGAGAGACTGGGGTTTGATCCCCGGTACCTCCCGGTAAAAAATAAAATTAAACAAAAAAAAGAGAGAGAGAGAAAAAAAATTGAAAACAAACAAACAAACAAGCAAAAAAAAAAAAAAAAAAAAAACAACGTGGGGAGGGAAAAAATAAATAAATCTTTTTAAAAAATGGTATTAGCCATTTGTTAGTAAGTGAAAAATGCACATACTATGATCACACTCAGTCCAGAGCATAGCTCTTTTAAGATGTTTCGACAGAATATTAAGAAATGTTACTGTGTAAACTGTTCAACTAATACGGGCAAATAGCTGTACCAAATATTTTAACAAAACCTAAAAAAGATTCCCATATATAGTGTCACCCATTTAGAACCTTGGTTCTCAAACTATTAAAGATGGCCAAAGAACCACCTGAGGTGCTTGTGATAAAAATGAAGATTTTTAGCCATACCACAGAGATTCTGATTCATAGATTTGGGGTAGAGTCCAGGGATGTACACATTTTAACTAAGTGATTCTAATACAGAATATGGGTGTACCAAACTCTGAGGGAAAAAAAACAACTTAGAACATTCACTATATTTACATTTAAATTGATATTTTACTGCTTAAATCACATATATTTAATATTATGACATGGCACAAATTAGATTTTTTTTTTTTTTTTAAAGATTTTATTTATTTATTTATTAATTTATCCCCCCCTTGCTGCTTGTGCTCGCTGGGTCAGCTAACTACGCCGTGCAGGCAGGCTTGCCTTCACCAGGTGGCCCCGGGAACCGAACCCGGGGCCTCCCATATGGTAAACGGGAGCTTCTTTCTTATTTTTTTCTACTGCTCTAGATTAGTGATTTTCAAACTTTAGTTACCTCAGAATCACCTGAAGGGCTTCTTAAAGATTGCAGGGCCTCAGTCCCAGAGTTTCTAATTTCAGTAGGTCTGGAGTGGGGTTCAGGAATTTCATTTATAACAAGTTCTCAGAAAAGGCTGATGCTGCTGATCTGGGAACCACATTCTGAGAACCACTGCTCTAGAATAAAAGATGCTCATGAAATGCTTTAAAGCGCACTGATTTTGGAACTTTTTAAACCTTAGCTAATTACCTGGGAAGCTTTAAAAAATAATAATACTTGTGTCCTTACCACAAATATTCTGATTTTAATTGGTCTGGGGTGCAGGGATTTTTAAGTACTTTCCAAGTGATTCTTATGTGCAAACAAAGTTGAGAAACACAGATTAAAATAATTTCTCTTGGTTCTCCTGGATGGATCCCAGTGTGGTCTAGAGTTTGGGCAAAAGGAAGGTATTTTTCTTTCAAATTTATATGTTCTACATATAAACTATAGGGTACATATCAGTGAGACTAGAAAATAACCCAGTATTATAATAACTGAAGGATAGATAGTGCATCAGAATTTTGCTGTTTTAGTAGAATGTGAATGGAAGTACATCTCACCTGTTCAATGTAATGTGGCTCATTTGGAGGCTTAGAAATAACCTAACATGCACCTTTCCATTTAGAATAAAGCTAACTGTTGAAGAGTACAACAACCAGCACTATTCATTTGCCAATGAATAGTCTACTCATAGACTTCCCTAGTGACCTCAGGAGGGAAAAATGGAAAATAAAGTTAACAAGTCCTTTCTTGGTGTAAGGCAGGGAAACTTGAACACATCAAACATCATCCCTTAACCAGATGATCGTAGTGGATTATGACAAATCATTTGAGCCATATCTTATATAAGTGTGTTTTACATACTAACATTGATGACTAATGGAGATGTAGAGATTGATGACTGAAATACAGATTTTCTAATTATACTCAAAACTAGTATGCTCAAAACTAAGGAAAAACAGGAAAAACCAAGATCCTTATCATATATTCAAGGCTTATCACTCATTCAGCTCCAACCTTCTTTTTTTTTTTTTTTTTGGTAATATGGATCCCCAACACACTTAATATCTCAAAAGCTCCAGTCATACCAAGTTATTCTCTATTCCCTGGACAACCTTGTATGTGCCTGAAAAGCCACCTTTTAGAATCTTAATTATCCTCAAAGCCAAATTTAAATAACACCCTTTCCATGAAGTTTTCCATTATGCCTAAAGAATAATGAATCTTTTCCTCAACTCTAATCTCTTTATGCTTTAATTATAACCTTATTATAATCCTTATGTGTTGTACTTGTTATAATTAACTCAAAAATGTCTGAATAAGCAGCAGGTCTTCACTTTTCATCACCCATGCACCCATGTCTTACATGAAATTGACACAATAAATACTTTTAAACAGGAAAGAAACAACAGTACCCTTCACCCAATGACTGAGCAATTCAGTTCTTCCTTATGGATCTGATTCCTTTAACTTTTGGGAAAAGTTAAGTAAAATAAAAGCACTTTATTTTACTATGGGGACATAATATAAATTTTATATTTTTTTATTTTACATTCCAAATATAAAATTCTACAATTTGTGCACATGATGGGATCCCATTAGTATACTGGCATAAGAGGACTAAAATCAAATTACTTAACAAGATGCTCTATAAATCACTAAATATAAAGGATATGTTGTTTAACCATAGATCTGAAGAGGTCTTCCTATAGTTTTGACCACACAGTCTTTTAAGTAACTTAAAACTTTCTACTAAGTTTGAAATTTTACTCATTTATTTAGTTGGCTCTAACACAAAGTATAGCTAGTGTATTAAATATGAATATTTTTCAAGTATTGAAAGAGTACTTGTTTTTGTTCCCTTTTTTGTATGTCTACACTGTGTCCTGATGCAAAGTAAGAGAAGTATATATACTCAGACATTTAACAAAATCAAACCAGGTCAAAAGAAGTCAACAATATGGTAACAAGCATTTAATAAAAGTTCAAAAATATAATTCATGATATTGATATCTAAGGATATTTAACCAAATACGAAACACTCTGCTTGTCCCTGGCCTGCTTGCCACATTTTCTATTTGACACCAGTCACAGTCAAAGTCAGACAGAAGAACAGTATAGGGCCTAACAGGGAGCAGGCAGGAAATAAATATCCAAAGACCACATTCACTAACATTCTTCCTTGGATATTCCCTAAAGGATTATTAGTCAACTTTCTCTTTATCTGAAGGGCGCAAGTTACTTTAGGACAGGGGTTCTTAACCAGGGGTCCATGGACCCCTTGGATTTCAGGAGATCCATAAGCTTGAGTTGAAAATTCAAAAAAACATTATTCTTGTGGGGACATGTTCGTGTGGGTGTGATATATTTATTAAATAATACACAATATAGCGTGGACTTAGTAAGGGGTCTGTGGTTTTCACCTGACTGGCAAAGGGGTCCATGGAACAATAAAGGTTAAGAACCCCTGCTATAGGAGAACCCCAGGGATCTTTTTATTTAGGGCATCCATGAGACCCTTAGGTATTATGATATGTCTTCAGGCTACTGATTCTTATTCCTACATAGACACAATTTATAAAAGTAGGAAGCGTTTGTGATATCTTGTGAATAGGAGACTTTTTTATGACCAACTGAAGAGAGTGAACTCATCTGAAAAGCACATATGTGATATATAGCAATAATTTCAAAAATTTCCATACACAGTACTTTCACATGTCCCAAATTTCTGTCATTACAGCTTTACAGATTTTGCTCCATACTAGCTGCTAAGATCCAGAAATAGTAAAATATCTACTCCTTATTCTCAAAATAACTAAAAAAGTAAAATGTTCTCATCAGCATCAGTGGGGATAAAGTTGGATGATTCAGGGAGTAAAAAGTGTTGTCATTAATTAATTCATTCATTCATTAATATACAATGAATTACTTATACTATCAATTCAATTCAATAGGTATTTGTATAACTAATCTAGTATGAAGCACACTGAAACTTTTGGTTAAATTTCCAAGTGTATAAGCAATTAATGAAGTGCAAGGAAGATAAATGCTTAAGGACTTCAAGTCATCAGAGTACCTAGAGTCCAGTCAGTAGGAGGAAAGAAATACATACCTAAACCAGTCTATCTTACAGACTCTTAACAACCACGGAGATTGTTAAACTGACTGCTGCCTAGCCTATCAAAGTTCCTGGTACATAATAGTGTTAAATAAAGATTTTTAACTGAATCAATCAATCTTCAGTCAATAAGAGGAGGAGACGGTCCTGAGTTTCAACAATACATAACTTCTTAGCATATTCTACCTACATACTTATCCCAAGATCAAGAAAATTCAAGTCTCCCTAACCTTTATTTATTTAGCTAAGAAAGTAATATGTTTAAAGGCCTTTTACAATCTGGTCTCTGTTTCTCTCTACAGCTCCAGCTTTAGTCACTCCTCCCCTAGAAACTCTACCTTCATTCCCCAGGCCCTCAAATGTGCTGTGCTTTCTCACCTCTGAGCCATTGCTTTTACTGTTCCCTCTGTCTGGAAAGCTTCACATCCTTTTCACTTAGCTCTCAGTCTAGATTTTATTTCCTTTGGTCAGCTTTACCTTTCCATATTATCCTTCCCTCCCTAGGTAGGAGACCTACCACTAGGTTCCCCTCCTGTATACAATCTTAGCACATTTTTCTTATACTTGGTTGTTTCATTTTCTATTTCCTCTACTAGACTGGACATATTGGGAAAGCAGAATCTTTGCTCTGTCTTGCGTGCCACTGTATCTCTACTGCCTAGAACACCACCAGGCACATAAATGGAACTCAGTAAACATTTGTTGAATACATGAGTGAATGAATAAGTAAATGAATGGCAGAATAATGTTATCTTTTATGAGAAAAAAAATGAAATGGTCTTTATGACACTTCTCATTTACAGTTACAAATTCTAAAATAAATCATAGTTGCAAGGCAAGGTAAGGAAACTAGCACAGCTATTCTAATTCCTATAATTACATTTCTTTTTCTCCTGAAACTTCACAGATTACCAAGCAGAATATTTAAACAACACTCAAAATTATTTTTCATAAATTATATTTCCTCTCTCTGAAACATCCATTGATTTTAAACATTTATTTGAACTACAAAGTTAACTGAGCAACTTTAAAAAAAAATAGATTTGCATGCCAGCTAGGAAATAGATCTTTATATCCAATTACATCCAATTTTTAATTTTTTTTATTTTTTAGAAACCCGCTAGTTACCATAATAGCTTGCCTAGGAAACTTTCCAAGATATATATGACACTGACTTTTGGGTTTTAGTTTCCTTTTATTAATTTCACAAATTCACATTTGGCAAGCCATCTAAAAGCAGGAAATAAAATGTCTCTCTTTAAGGGTCCAGTTTTAAAACTGTAAATGCTTTTGGGTGACTAATCAGAACTATGATTTTAAAAAGCTGCTTCTCTTCTTCCAAAACATCACCACAAAGGGATGGTGGAAAATTAAAACCTCAGGGATTTCATTAGGGACGCTGAGGTTTAATTCAGTGGCCTGACATTATCATCATCTAATCAGCTCCTTCTCCCGTTCCCTCTCTGTATGGAAACTCGGAATTCTTCATGGGAATTGGATTTTTTTCCTAGAAACAATTTTCTCAGCCCAATCAGTAACTATCTTTCCTCCACTTTGCATTTGTGTGCTTGGAGCTGTGAGGGGCTACAATCTGATGTAACAGCGAATTACCCTTAATCCTCTGCATTTCACCCCATTGGCTCCTTTAATGGAACAAATTGGGTATCAGATGAGGCTGCAAGACCTCTGTCCAGGAGGTTTTCTAGAAGTCTGTGGAGACCAGCGCCCTCAGACAGGATCCCATATCCACCCCGACGTCTCTCCACAAGAATTCTTTTCCAATTCCATGTAGTATAATTTTTCCTCAGACGTTCCTCGGTGCAATACATTCTATTTTGATTTCTCTGCCTCCATCCCCCCATTCATCTGGTCCCAATTTACAAACCCCAAACTGCCCAAGAATTTATGCAGGGCCTTTTCTGGGAGCGTCTGGAGAAGTGTAAACCAGACAAGACAGAGGCCAGGAGCAGAAGATCTGCT
This sequence comes from Tolypeutes matacus, assembly GCA_026826555.1. Taxonomy (NCBI): domain Eukaryota; kingdom Metazoa; phylum Chordata; class Mammalia; order Cingulata; family Chlamyphoridae; genus Tolypeutes; species Tolypeutes matacus. The sequence continues at coordinate 2,967,355 of JAKSZT010053881.1, forward strand.
TTAATCCAAGAAGTCGGTGACAACTACCAAGGAGAATGTTAGTGATAGAGGCCTCGCGCAGTGGCGGAGGGAAAGCCCTTGCGGCGCGAGCTGACAGCGAGGGAAAGGAAGGACACCGAGATGGACGCGGAGACTGAGGCTGCACAAGAGGTGAAGGGCGCACCCAGCCCCTCCTCAAACTCTAGAACCGCCGGAAGACGCGCCGGCACCGCGGGATCGGCTGCTCCCCCCGGCCCCGCGCTCCTGGCCAGTCCACATAAACGGACGTTTCTTAGGAAAAGTGGCGGGAAACCTCCTGCCTGGGAACCCGGTGTGTCCCGCGTGAGCTGGAGTGGGAATGTGGCCAGCAGAACCTGACCTCTTCTCCGACCGCTGTCTTTCCGGCCACCGCGCCCGGCCCCAGGCCGCACGGAGGTTGTGGAAGTTCCAAGCTTTCCTCGTCACTGATTCATCCCGGAGCCGGTGCGCGCGTTGTTGCATCCTCGGCAGCGGGGCAAGCACTGCAGCGAGGCTTCCAGGGGTCGCAGGAGAGAGCCGCCGCGAGCTCCAACCAGGCACCGCGGCACGCGGCTGGAAAGCACATGTTCAGACAAACACAGCCGCAGGGCGGTCTTTCTCAGCACCCCGCCTCCGCCTGCCTCAGCTGACTCTATCAGTTCTGCCCCCTGCCCTCCTCCCACCTACTCACCCGGGCCTCAGGACAGAAAAGACCACAGCCGCGTTCGCTCCTCCCGCCACTTGTGTAAACCACTGACCTCTTCAGGGGGACCAGGGCAGCCAGCCAAAGCCGTGCGCTCTTTTCCTAGTGAGGGGCATCAGGTACCGCGGCCAAAGAGGAGGAGGGGAGCCCGTTAGCGCCCTGCGGAACTCCTCGGGAGGAGCAGCCCCGCCCCCCCCCGGCCGCTTCCCCCTCGGCCCGCCCCCGCCGCGAGTGCCGCATCCCAGTGACAGGCCAGTGACAGGGCACAAACTCGGCCCCAGATGGATATCGTGTTTGCTGGCCTCCGAACTACAAGAGCCCTGACGTCCGAGGTTCCGCAGACCCTCCCTCCACCCCTACGCAACCCAGCCCTGCGCCTGGGCCCCGCCATCCAGGCTGTGCTCACGGAGCCCAGGGTACCGCTGGCGTCCCAGCAACACCGAAGCTGGACGCCCTGAGGAGCACCGCGCGGAAGCGGGACCCAGCCAAGGCTCCGGGGGAAGAGAAGGGGAGCAAGGCGCGAGAAAGGAGGTAGCAGGAGCCAGGATGGGTGCCGTAGCCCAACTCGAGAACCGCGGCGGAAGACATCCCGAGGCGCGCCAGAGAGTTTTTCCTCCCCAGCCGCAGGAACGCTTTAGAATAAACTGAGACCCGCCCTCAAGAGGCTTCCTTTCAAACACGGTATTTTACAAATTGAGAAGACAGGGGGAGATATCACAGCTGCTCACCCGCTTCCAGCTCTAAAAAGTACCAAGGAGCTGGACCATAAATCTCCAAACCCACTCAGCAGACCTGGGGCGGGATGGGGAGGGTTTGGTCTAACCCCTACCCCCGCGGGTGGGTTACTTACGTTTTTGCCGTGGGGGAGACCTTTCCATGCCTTGTCCTGTGGGCTCCTAAATGCATTTGTATGCATTTGTCCGTGCAGCGAAGCGCTAACGGAAAGCAGAAGCCAACTCCGAACTGCCAAGGATACAGGTACTGTCCATGAAAAGCGAGAAGGGGTGGAATCACATGAAAACGATGCTCCAAAACCGCAACAACGGGGGGAAAGAAAGGGTGAGGCAGGGGGGAGAGATATAGCACCCGAAGGGAAGAGAGATCAGGCTCCCTAGCTGGGTGAAAGACGAGTGCAGGGTTGCGCTCCCCTGGGAGGAAGCGATAGGAAAGAGCTCACTCTGGGAACCGCGGGGCGCCGGCAGTGGAGGAAGCTCGGCTGTGAGTGCAGCCCTTGAGTTCAATTGTGGTTCAAAGACGACTCTGAGACTCCTGAGGAGTCCTCTGCTTTGGGCCTGGGAGGAGAAGGGGGGAGGAGGGAAGAAATTGGGGAGGGGAGGGAGAGTAAAGGGAGAGTGTAGTCCTTGGAAGCAACCCGCGCCGGAACGTTTGTCAAACAAGCACACACACCCACTTCGGAAATCAAGTCAGTGCGAAGGGGCCGGTGGCAACTGCTGGCGCTCGGCGTAGACTGCTGCCGGCTGCTTCCCCTGGAAGGGGAGCCAAACAGATCCGGCCGGTGTTAAATTTCACAGCTCACAGACTTGCAATGACATCACCAAACACCGCGCACACCTCCCCCTCCGCCGGGCAGCCTTGTCCCACGCAGGCCCCACCCGGACGCTGTCCCTTCCCACGCGATCCTTTCCCTATAAATTTCGGAAACTACAGGTAACGACTAGTATCCGCTCTTCAACACAGCGTCCATTCACCATGCCCTTTTCCAGCAGTTTCCAATCTGAAATTTCCCCTTGTGTGTGATCAGTCTCCCACACCAAACAAGTTTCTCTCTCCCCTCCACCCCAACCTTCTTCTGAGCGCCTACTCAGCCCAGCCGAGTCGTTCGCTCCTCTTGGCCCTTGTGGCCCAAGTCATATTAACTGACTGTAACTTTCTCATTTCCATCTTCATTCCCCATTCACTCTTTCCTTTCAGTCTTACTACTTTCTACTGATTTTTCTCTCAGTTTTAACAGTGGATTGCAATAGTTTGTAGTTAAGCATTGCAATTGCATACTAACACAACAGCCTGACCAACTTGAAAGCCCTCTCAAAATTTTGTACTAAATTTATTTTTTATCATAAACGTCCATTCAGCCACAGCCTTTTCACAGAGAATTTTAACTACCTTCGAGTTTTTGTAAAAAAAAAAAAAAAAAAAAAAAAAGTTCTGGCTATAACTTCCTTTTTATTAAATCTGGAATCTCCAGAGATGTCAGGGATCCACTATCATCCTCATGTATTTTCAGCACTTGAAACGCTATCTGGCATATCTGTTGGATGAATGATTACTGTATACCACTGAGTATCATTTCTCCAAATTAGTTTCTCTTGTCTATTTTATGCACTACTCCCAGCTCCTGACTGTTCCACAGGCTGAAAAGAATCTTACACATTATACAAATATTATAAAAGATAAAGTGACCATCTTAATGAATGAAAATTATTGATATGACTTTCAAAAATCATTGATATGATTTTCTCTAAGAATATAGACTTTAATTCATCTTCCCCTCCTTTCAATTTCTTTTACTGTGAAATCATTTTAAACTTACAGAAAAACTGAAAAAATAGCAGAGTTCCTAATGTGACTATCTTATATATCATAGTACAATTTTCAAAACCAGTAAATTAACAGATACAATGCTATTAACTAATCAATGGATCTTGTTCAGTTTTGTTGATTTTCCCACTTTACAGGTTCTTTGAGTATAAGAAGAAAATAGTTGTTAGTTAGAGTTTATGAAACACTTATCATATGGAAAGATGCCAAGGGGCACACATACTCTCAGGCAGAGTACATCTGTTTGGGGAGAGGAGGCATTTGTCCACTAAAAGATTAACAAGGAAAGGTTTAAAATCTAAAGAAATAATAGGATGGTGAAGATTAGTGTGAATCAGGTTGATCCAGACAGATTAAACAGAGACCATGGGAATCAGATGAGTCTTGATTAGTGAAGAAGATTTATATAGATAGAAAAGAGGAAGAATGATATTCTGATTGGAAATGGAGCATCAGAAACTAACAAAAAATGGATTAAGATGAGGATATAGTATTATATTCAGGAGGAAGAGTATATTCATCAGCTTGGATTAGGTTTGTGCTTACAAAGAGTGATTGTGGTCCAGCTGTGGGAAGCCTTTGAATGCAGGGAAAATGGTTCATTAAGACATTCAACAAACATTTAATGGTGTTACCTACTATGTGCTGAGAACTCTTCTAGGCACTGAGTTACATTAGTGAACCAAATATACAAAAAATTCTTTGTTTTATGGAGTTTACATTTTACTATTTTTAAGATTTAATCCAAAGGCAATAGTAGACTAATTAATGACTTTCAATTGATAAATAAGTAAAATAATTATATTCCAGATTCTCATTTTAAGAAAATTAAGCAGACCAGAAGCTAAGACTGACTGGTACATGAAAAGAGAGAAGGTTAGAAAATGTTAGATGTAGATGTTGAGATATGTTAGTATTTTGAATTATGGTGGGGATGATAGAAAAGCTAAATAAAAGAATCATTACTAAAAGGAATTAAGCCCCTGTTCTTGGCTTTCTCCCCTGCCTGGGTTAGCACGCAAGTAAAACCTGGGCATTTGTAATCTGTAATGGGGAACTATAGTCTGTAACTCAGCCCTCTTTTTCTTCAGCCCCTTCCCCTCTACCTGGGACCCTTCATCTGTTATTTTTTCCCATTTCTCTTTCCTCCCTTCCTTAATAAATTACTGGCCTAACTAAAAAAAAGGGAGGGAATTAAGATGATCTGATACTGGTTAGACTAAGAAGCCTGCATGATTAAGAAATTATGCATTTGACCAATGTTAATGGGAAAAACAACTAGTTGAGATTGAGACATATTACATCTAAGACCATGGTAGGACATTCTATTGTTAGATATTCAAAGATATGTTGGAGTTGGAAGTTAGAGTTTAGGAGAGAGACCAGAGCTAGAACTGTAGATTTTTTCCCGTATCCTCATAAAATGGTATTTGAAGCCTTGACAGCAGAGTCTGTTTTCAAAGAGACCAACACAATAGAGAACCAAGAGCTAAGGAACTAAACTTAAGTCATAGAAGGTAGAAGAAAACAGTGCAGACCTAAGAGAGATAAAACAAGAAGTATACAGCATTATTAAATTAAAATAATAGCAAATACTTCATAATGCTTACTGTGCATCAAGCACTGGTATAAGTCTTTTATATATATCAACTCATTTTATCCCCTCAATCAATCCTATTAATTAGGTACTATTATTATCCTCATTATAGAAATATGCAAATTAACTCAGAAAAGAATGTTAATTAAATTGCCCAAGATCATAAAACTGGTAATCAAGATTGGAATCCATGCAGACTGGCCTTGGATCAAATCCATGCTCTCAGCTAACCCTTCCTCCCTCACTCCCCCCCCCCCCCCCCCCTCTCTCTTCCTCCCTTCTTTGCAAAAGAAAAGAGTGTTTCAAGATAAAGGGTGACTGTCCAATTCAGCAGCAAATAAAAGTGGGGTGGGGAAGGGATTGAGAGGAAGCCACCGGATTTAGTAATTTATGATTTATTGATCATTTTAAAGAGGATATTTACAATGGATCCAGTGGTTGATGAAAAAAGTAGAAGAAACAGGTACAAAAGAAATAGACAACAATGAGAAGAAATGAAAATAGGACCATAGTTAATATGAAATAAGTATTTATTTATGGAAGAGATTAGTAAACATTTTTTTAAAAGTCCCTGTGGGTCTGGGGGCAGTAGTACAGACAATAGTGATGTTGAGAGAACAAAGATACTCTAAAGAAACAAGGTGAGTATGGAAGCTAGGAATGGACATTTGCCACTCTTGGTTACTTTACAGCCTCTTCTTCACAGTCTTTCTGTCATTGGGGAATGTCCTGCACTCATGAGCTCTGCCTTCCCAGAGCAGAAGGCAGAAGTTGCTTTCTCAGCCTCCCTTGCAGCTATGGTTGGGCAGGTGCCTTAGGTTCTTCTAATCTGAAACACCTGTAATGATATTTAATTCAGAAGAGAAGATATTAATGAAGCTGGTGCCATGAGAAATCTCTCTTTTGGCTAAGGGAAGTAAAGGTGGAGGTTCTGACATACCAGGCATCATGGATGGCAGCGCATGTCAGTGCCCAGCGGCAGAAGCAGTGGGGTTTTGGCTGAGTGGTCCTGATGGATGTTCCTGGCATGTGGAGGTCTTCTAGCCTGACTCACTGGCCTTCTCAAAGATTCTGTGAACTACTTAATATCTTCAATAAATTTCCTTTTCACTTAAACTAAAGGAATAATGACTGGATCAGAACAATTGCTTGAAGACATCAGGAATGAATGAAATCCTAGGCAAAGGGAGAGTGTAGGGTAGAAGGCAATGGTGAGATTCTGGATATAGAGGCAGAGGTGTTTTACAGTGGCAAAGGGGGTAGATGAGGGAACTCATGTCGAAAGAAATAGGATTCAGCACATCTAAAATTGAATTCTTTGGAACAGTAGCCCCACAAAATGCTGCAGAAATAAATACCTAAAAAGCTCTGCAGTAAAGAAACCAGTTTAACTTTAAGACAGATCTCCCAAACTTTTAAAACCACAGAATCAGTTTTTCACATAACCATTGTTAACATGCCTTAGATAATGTTCCAAAGAGCAGGGGACTAGTTCATTACCCCCTAGTTCATTACCCCCAAGTCCCCATCAAATGCCATCTCCTCTAAGACACCTTCTTTAATACCCTCCTCTCTCCCACAAAGCATAACTTTCCATACATTAAACTCTCTGGAATGTTATCCCTAACTTTCTTAAGGATTATTTAATTATCTGACAAAGTCTAGGGGTTTTATGGACTAGGTATATATATGTGTGTGGGGTGTGTGTGTGTGTGTGTGTGTTAAGCCCTCTACTAGACTGTAATTTCTTTAAAGACAGAGAAAGTCATGTCCATTTTTGTATCCATCTTGACACCTTACACAATAACTTAAACACAGTAAGGTCTTGATAAACATTTGTTAAAGGAAAGAATGAAAGAATGAATTTCAGTAAAATCCAAGGTGAAATCATCTACCCTGAGAAAGAAAATCTTCAATAATCACTTAAAAACTGTGGCAGTTTGAAATTATTTTATGACTCCCAAGAAGAGAAAGGTTATGTTTGTAAACTAATCTATTCAGCTGGGTGTGACACCATTTGATTGCATTAAATTCAGCTGAGGGTCATTGATTAGATTACCTGTTAAGTTTACTGTAAGGGCTTTTTATTGGACCAGTCAGTGATGCAGGACTCAGGTTGAGTCTCCACCCCCCTTGCTGGCTCTGATATAAACGGACACAGAAAGACAGATTTCTGCCATTTTTGATCCTGTCATGTGATGAGGCTCAAACAGCTGAAGCCCCAGGGAGAAATGAGCAATTTGCCTGATAGTTTACAGCTGAAATTAGGAAGAGAGCAGAACAGCCGAGAGTGATACAGGAGGCCTGGAAAGAAACAAGTCTTATGCAAGGAGAAAGAGGACTACAAGATCACTTAATCACGAAGCCTCAAGAGACTGGGCCCACAGAGCTCAGGAGGAAAGGGTGAGCCCGGAGGGGAAGGCTGAAACCTGTGCAGAGGTTGGCAGCCTTCTTCCTTCACCACGTGGCAACAGACCAGGATCTACAGTAGCTGACTTTGGTGAGAAAGCATTTCTGATGGTGCCTCAGTTTGGACTTTTCATAGTCTTGGAACTGAAAGCCTTTGCCCCAAATAAATCCCTTTATAAAAGCCAACAGATTTCTGGTACTTTGCATTGGCAGCCCTTTGGCAAACTATGACAGAAGCCAAAATGTAAAAAAGATCCTACTGACTACAGCAACAAAAAATATAAACTACAAGAACTAAGACTTCTGTGAAAAAAAGCTATAGCAAAGCTATAATGAGCGATTTGAATAAATGAACAGCATATGTTCCTGGATGAGAATAATGTAAAGACATGCAGTCTCTTAGAAAGACAGACCTTAAAGAAGTAAGAGTTAAATTTTCTAAGTGACAAAATAAATATACAGAAATCTTACACAATATAAACCAAATGAAGAGATAAATGACAAAGTTTTTAGAAAAGGTTTTATTTTGAAATAATTTCAAAGAAAAATTGCAAACATAGTGTGAACAATTCTTACATACTCTTCCCCAAGTAGTCCCCAAAAGTTAACATTTTATCATGTTGCTTTTATCATTCTCTCTCTTTCTCTACTTCCCCCTCAATTGTTTGAGAGTAAGTTGCACAGTATGTTCCTTTAGCCCTAAATATTTCCATGTGTATTTCCTAAAAAACAAGGCCATTCTCTTCCACAGCATAATACAATTACTGAAATCAGAAAATTAAAATTGATACAGTTCTATTATTTAATGTTTCAGCAATTATCTCCCTATGTTATAGTAAACCTTTTTGTTGTTTTCCTGCTTGATCACATACTGCATTTAGTTGCTTGTAGTCTCCTATTATTTGGAGCAGTTGCTTGGTTGGGTGACCAGCTCCTCCCAATTTGCCCGACTTTCCTCCTCTTAGCCTTAAAGTTCCACATCCTGGGAATGCCGCTCAGTCCTGGGCAAACTAGGAATGTTAGTCACTTCATGACCTTGACATTTTCAAAGAGTTTTGCTCCTTTTATTTTAGAATGTCAATACCATTAATACCTGAAGATATCTTATAAATCAATAAGAGAAGAGATGAATTTAGAAATGTAGAAAAATGGGAAAGGGGAATATACCATTTCCATAGGAAGAAATAAAATTGGCTCACAACATATTAATTTATTGATTTGGTTTAATATTTTTAAGAAATGCAAATTAAAACAATAAGCTCCCATTTTTAAAAAAATAAGCAAAAATGACAAAACATTAAAAAAAATTGTTAACATCTATTATTGGTGAGGGTAGTAAAGTTAAACAGTTTTGTTTTTTTGTTTTTTTTTAAGATTTTTATTTATTTATTCATTTATACCCCCCTTGCTGCTTGTGCTCGCTGGGTCAGCTAACCACGCCATGCGGGCGGGCTTGCCTTCACCAGGAGGCCCCGGGAACCAAACCTGGGCCTCCCACATGGCAAACGGGAGCCCCACTGATTGAGCCACAGCCGCTTCCCTAAACAGTTATTTTTAAACCAGCTGAAGCGTGTAAATAGTTGCAATTACAGGGAAATTTATAAATTTGAATTAGGAGTCTTAAAATGCTGTGTTTTTGACAAATGATTTTGATTCTAGAAATGTATCCTAAGGAAATAATTAGTTATTTGCCCATAAAAACATGTATAAGGATGGTCATTGAAGTATTACTGAATTTCTAAATAAACAAATTATGGTATATTCATAGAATGGAATATTATGCAACTCTAAAAATCATATTTTGAAGAATAATGTGAAAAATTCTTAAAATATTTTAGGTAGAAAAAAAGGAAAGAGAAACTATGTGTAATAAAACATATATGTATAATGTATATTATGTATCCTTGAATAAAGATTATAGGCAAATGTTCCAAAATATTGATAGTAACATAAAAATAATTTCTGGGTAGTAAAAGTAGTGATGATGATTTAAATTTTATCCTTTATTCTGTTTTATTTTTTCATTTTTATTTTTTAAAATAAGCATGTATTATTTACATAAATTAGAAAAAGAACTAACTTATTAAACCGTATCGTCTAAATTGTAAAAAAAAAGAAAAAGAACTAATAACAGTTTCAAGATTGAGGGATAGGGAAGCGGCTGTGGCTCAATTGGTTGGGCTCCCATTTACCATATGGGAGGCCCTGGGTTCGATTCCCAGGGCTTCCTGGTGAAGGCAAGCCAGCCTGCATGGTGTGGTGAGCTGACGCAGAAAGATGACGCAACAAAGGGAGACAAGCAGACACAGAAAAACGCACAGCAAATGGACACAGAGAGCACAAGCAGCAAGGGGGGATAAACAAATAAATAAAAATAAATCTTAAAAAAAAAAAAAAAGATTGAGGGATATAGTTGAATTGGACTCCTGATGAGTATATGGATGGTTTGGAACATAGAAAATATGCTAGGGAAGAAGCATAAAGACATGAATATGTGGAATAATATTTGTTTGCCTAGAGAAAGGCAGTTCCATAAATTGAGCTGGACTCCAGGACAACCAGATAGATAGGTAGATACATACACACCTGCATAGTCATACCAGAGAAAAAACTCTACATATTAAATGTAATGTTGCACGGTTGTCTCTAAAAACCTTCCTATAATTTTCTTACATAACAAATTAAAGCAAATTGGAGCCCTCTACTGGAATGGTCTTCTAGGAAGGGTAAAAGCTATATTTGAAATTATCAAATGACACTTTTAGTTGCCTCCATCTGGAGATGAATTTAAAACAGTATTTTTCATACTCATTGCTCCCAAGACCAATTTTCTACTAACCTGTTACTAATTTCCTTAATTTCAAGTAGTCTGTGGTAAAGATTATTATTTTTCTATTTAATAGAGTAGGCAGAATGGAAGTGGACTAAAGATAACTCACAATTAGATGGAATAGTTACATGGTAACTGGCAAATGTTTGTTTGAATGTCTATGGGATATTATTTAGAAGATAACTGAGGAGTGAGGGGACTGGGGTAAGAATACAGTGGAAGAAAATCAGGATTTTGAATTTCAAAGGAAGGAAGGATCAGATATAGACATTTCCTTTAGGAAGCACGTGAATATTGGTTGCCATTTAGAAGTACTAGAGGGCCAAGTAAAATGTGTTGCTTCTCACATGATTCATTATATCTTTGGTTCTTCATAATAAGATTTATTTTCCCCATCTGTGATATGCATTACAATTTTCTTACAGTTTGTATCAGGTGTTTTAGTATATTTTAAATGAATAATCATAAATGATGCTACAGACTTTAACAGAGTACCCAATTTATAGAAACCAGTGATGCAATAATATCAAAAGTCAGATAAGAACTGATTGTGGATAGTTATTTACCAGTATTGTCACACAAGAACTTTTACCAACTCACTATTCTTTAGTTAAGATTTCTCTCACCTTATTAACTATATTAGAAAATTCAACATGGAACATTTCTATTTTATCTTTTCCAACAATTTCAAAGTGAATACAACTCACATACTTTTTTTAAAAAAAGGAACAACAGGCAAATGGCAAGTATTTTTTTAAGGTATAGAAACAGAAGAAACTTTTCCAAATTTTGGAATAAAATTTTTGTAACAATAGTAGCAATATTATTTTAAAAATCATTTAAAAATATTTATATTTCTATGGAAGGGGAGGAAAAGTTAATTTACACCAGGCCAGTCCCAGAAACTAGTAGGAAGACAATGAATTGCCTGTAGATAATTTCATATAACTGCAAGTTTTGGCATATATCCATTTCTGCCAAAGTTAAAATTTAATATAATCATACCAAAGTTTTATTAGTCCCCAAGAGGAGATAAAAAAGCAATACGAGGGGACAACCAGCAAGATGGTGGCAGAGAAAGGAGCTCCTAGAGTCAGCTCGTGCTACAGGGCAGTAAGTAATCACCCAGAGCTATCTAAAGCACCTGTTTGGGGGCTCCAGGAGACCAGAAGAGCATCTTGCAACATCCTTGAAAGAATGGTAGGAGGAGACTGCCCATCTGCAGAGAAAATTCATGAGTAGAGCACTCTACTCCCTGGAGGACGGTGCCCATCCTCCACTGACAGCACAAGCCGCTTGGGACCTCTTCTGTGGCTGGAATTGGAAGCTCCACTTCCCAAAAATGGGGGAGGAAGAGATGATTGGGTACCAACTTCAGCTACTGATTAGTAAATTCAGGGGGTTAAAGTATAATCCTAAGAACAGCTAAAGTTTGAACCTGTCCAAGTCAGAAAGAGGCTCGTAACCACCATTTTAATGCTGCCCCTGGCATAAGGGGAAGCTGGGTGAATTGAAAATCACAGTGCTGGTAGGAAGTGGCTTGTTTCCATCCAGATCAAATTGCAGCTCTAGAATAAGCCCCAGCCCCACCTCTGGCAGGGAGGAAGCTGAGGGGACCTGCGCCAGCCTCTCTGGGAAAATACAGGCCACACCACGTGGAGGCCGAGATCATCCTACTTTGGCAGTGCAAGCTGCCTCAGAAGCTATTCTGTAGCTGCAATTAGAGGATCCGTTTCCCATAAACAGGGGAGGAAGAGACGTTGGCCACTGATTTCAGCTACTGATTAGTAAATTTGGCTGGCTAAAGTATAACCCTAAGAACAGCTGAAGTTTGAACCTGTCCAAGTTGGAAGGAGGCCAGCAGCTGCCATTTTGACTCCACCCCCAGCATGAGGGGAAGCTGGGCTGACTGAAAATCACAGTGATAATAGAGACTGGTTTCTTTCACGCAGAACGGCCTGCAGCCCTAGCCTAGGCTTCAGCCCTACCTCTAGCACGGAGGAAGCTGGCGGGCCCTGCACCAGCCTCTCCCAATAACTGTAGATACATTTGGCTGGCACAGACTGAATAGTCGGAAGTCTACTGGGGCAACTGCATTCATTTTGGACCCACACGGTATAGAGTGCTGCCCACACCTGCAGCTCCATCCCCAGGAAGGGGCGTGAAGCTTCATCAATCTCTCTGGGCAACTACAGTCTAGGCCTCCATGACTTGGATTATTGCACAAGGCTGTGGCTCTGTCCCTACTCCAGGCAAAGGAGAAAGTTGGGAGAAGCTTTATTAGCCCCTAGGGCAATGAGGGCAGCTTGAGGCTCCACAGCCTACAGTACCAGCTACATCTCTGGCTCCTACTACACAAATAGCAAGAGAGAAAGGGCAAGAAAGCCCTAAACTAAAGAAAGAAAATGCACCCAGAATGAATACTCTAGTAAGCCAGATGCCAAGACAGCAACAAAAAATTACAATTCACACCAAGAAACAGAAAGATATGGCCCAGTTAAAGGAACAAGATAAGCCTCCAGATGACATAAAGGACTTGAGACAACTAATTATAGATGTTCAAACAAATCTCTTGAATAAATTCAATGAGATAGCCAAAGAGGTTACGGATATTAAGAAGACATTGGATGAGCACAAAGAAGAATTTGAAAGCATACATAGAAAAATGCATATCTTATGGGAATGAAAGCACAATAAATGAAATAAAAAATACACTGGAATCATATAATAGCAGATTGGAGGAGGCAGAAGAAAGGATTGGTGAGCTTGAAGAAATGGCCTCTGAAAGTGAACATACAAAAAGAGCAGATGAAGAAAAGAATGGAAAAAATTGAATAAGGTCTTAGGGAACTAAACGGCAGGAAGAGATGTGCAAACATATGTGTCATGGGGGTCCCAGAAGGAGCAGAGAAGAGAAAGGGGGTAGAAGGAATATTTGAAGAAATAATGGTAGAAAATTTCCCAGCCCTATTGGAGGACACAGATATCCATGTCCAAGAAGTACAACGTACTCCCTCCAAATAAATCCAAATAGACCAACTCCAAGACACATACTAATCAGAATGTCAAATGCCAAAGACAAAGAGAGAATATTGAGAGTAGCAAGAGAAAAGCAATGCTTAAAATATAAGGGATCCCCAATAAGATTAAGTGCCAATTTCTCATGAGAAACCATGGAGGCAAGAAGCCAGTGGTATGATATATTTAAGATACTGCAGGAGAAAAACTTCCAGCTAAGAATCTTATATCCAGCAAGATTGTCTTTCAAAAAATGAGGGTGAGTTTAGAATATTCACAGATAAACAGAAACTGAGAGAGCTTGTAACCAAGAGACTGGTTTTTCAGGGAATACTAAAGTGTGTACTACAGCCTGAAAAGAAAATACAGGAGAGAGAGGCCTGTAAGAGAGTCTAGAAATGAAGATTATATCAATAAAAGTAACAAAGTGTCAAAAGAGTGGTGAAAATAAAATATGGCAGGTAAAACCCAAATATCCGGGAATTAACTTAACCAATGATGTAAAGCACTTGTATTCAGAAAACTACAACTCATTGTTAAAAGAAATAAAAAAAGACCTAAATAATTGGAAGAGCATTCCATGCTCATCGATTGGAAGACTAATTATCATTAAGATGTCAATTCTACTCAAGTTGATATACAGATACAATGCAATCCCAATAAAAATTCCACCAGCATTTTTTAAATAAATGGAAAACACAATCCTCAAACTTATTTGGCAGGGTAAGTGGTCCTGAATAGTCAGAAACATCTTAACAAGGAAAGGCGAAGTTGGAGGACTCTCATTTCCAGACTTTAAATCATATTACCTATCAACAGTGGTAAAAACAGCATGGTACTGGCATAAAGACAGACACATAGACCACTGGAACTGAACTGATGGTTCAGAAACAGACCCTTACATCTATGGTCAAGTGATTTTTGGCTAGCCTGTCAAACCCACCCAGCTCGGGCAGAACAGTCCATTCAACAAATATTTAATAGTGCTGAGAGAGCTGGATATCCATAGCCAAAAGAAGGAAAGAGGACCCTCAGCTCATACCTTATACAAAAATTAACTCAAAATGGATCAAAAACCTAAATATAAAATCAAGAGCCATAAATCTTCTAGAAGAAAATGTAGGAAAATATCTTCAAGACTTGGTGGTAGGTGGTGGATTCTTAAAGGAGATAAGAGGAGGACTGAGATGGTCTACTGATATGTAATGGATGTAGAAGTTTTAATTAGCTTTACTGTAAAAGTGTGGAAATGTACAGAGTTGATGGTAACACATTATAGTGAGTAACAGCTGGTTTATAAATGGGAATGTGGCTGAAAATGGTAGTCTAGGGATGTAAATGCCAATTGACCGAAAGCTAGAGAATAATTTAGGGACTGAATAGCACAGTAAACTCAGAGGTGGATAAGAATTGTGGTTGATGGTACAGATGCAAGAGTATCCTTTGTGAGCTAGAGCAGATGCACATCACTATTGCAGGGTGTTGGGGATGTGGAGAAGCATGGGAAAAATACAACTGGAGTGACCTATGGACTGTGGTTAGGAGCAATACTGTAATATTCATGCATCTATGCTAAAGATGTACTGTGTTGATAATGGGGGAGTATGGAAAATGTGTGCCAAATATATGCTGTGAACCTGGTAATAATCTAATGATATCATCTCATAATCTGTAACAAATGTTCCACCACAGTGTGGTGTGTTGATAGAGGGGTGTTGTTTGGGAATTCTGCACATGTGCATGATTGTTTTGTAAGTTTAAAACTTCTGTCATAAAAATATATTTTAAAAATAATAATAGGGTGGGTTGGGGGAAAAAAACACCAAATGTAAGGTAAGGAGTATAGTTGGTAGTAAGATTTTGACAATATTCTTTCATAATTTGTAACAAATGTCTCACAACGATGCAAGGTGTTGGTGGTGGGTTGATGTATGGGGCCTCTGTGTGATGTTATGCCTGTTTGCTTTGTAAGTTCGCAACTTTTACTATACACTTATTGTTTATGTATGTTCATGTATAAGTGATATAAAAATGATAATAATAGGGTTGGTTGGGGGAAAAATACTTTGGTTAATAATAATATTTTGAGGATGCTTTTGAATCATTAAAAATGTTTCACAACAATGCAAGGTATTGGTGGTAGGGTGAGGCATGAGAGCCCTATACGATGTTATGTATGTTTGTTTTATAAGTTCACAACTATTACTATACATTTATTGTTTATGTATGTTTATGTATGAGTGATATACTTCAATAATTTTTTTAAAAGCAATATGAATATTTTAGGATATGTTCAAGCAGTCGTATTCAAAATTATTATGATGATGCCCAGATTACTTACATTCTGCACAGAGGAGATATAAGGAGACAAGTGTGATGCTTGTTTTCAGTTAATCTGATTGCTGAAGTCAACTTGGGGAACAAGGTGAAGCTGGAGTCAGAAAACAGGGAGGGAAGTGATATTACTGAGAACTTCCATATAATAGGCAGAATTCTAGTTGCTTTACCTTATCTAATATAATCTTCTCAATCCCCCAATGAGAAAACATTATTATATCCATTTTGTAAATAAGAAAACTGAGGCTGAGAGAGGTTAATTATTTTAAGGTCATAGAGCCAGGAATTCATAGAGCTGGAACCCTGGCCCAGATACATCAGAATCTGAAGCCCATGTTCCTTGGGATCCAATGATTCTCAAACTTTCATGTAAATATGAATCACATGAGTTGCTTTTTACAAGTACAAATACCTGAGTCTTTTTCCTAGAGACTCTGATTTGTTAGGTGTGAGGTGTGGCTCAGGAATATGCATTTTTTAAAAAGTACCACAAGTAATTGTGATTCAGATAGAATAATGATCTTATTTTGGGAAAAAAAAGGTGAAGCCATTCCTAATTTAATTAATGAGCACAATATTTATTTATCGCCTGTGAAATCTCTTAATGTTTAAATACTCTTGTTCATATGTACCAGTACAGAATAATTAGGGCTTAATTGTAATTTCATGCTTACATATTTATTGAATGAGTGATTGAATAAATAAGTAAATAAAGAGTTGCCCACTTTCTCCGTGCTAGGCAATGTGCTAAGTCTTGTTCTCATGAAGATAGGTGACATGATTACTAATTTTAAGATGCTTATAGCCCAGTAGGGATAGAATGTAGTAAGAAAAACCAACTGGCATAGAAGATAAAAAAAAATAAGAGTAACCAAGGTGATATAAGGCAGTTTGAGCACAAAGGAAACAGTAGGCAATTCTATTGAGAGTGAGTGGGAGCATGTAATGCTCAAGTCTTTAATAATAAGTAGGAATTTGCTAAGTAAACAAAAAAGGTCAAGCCAATCTGGACAGAGGTGGCAGCATGGGCAATATCGTGGAGATATGAAATGCCCTGACACCATGGTCAGGGATCTGCAGTTGGAATGGTTATAGTATAGAGATGAGTCTGGAAAGATTATGGAGGGTCTTTCAGATTTCTGGGCTTTGCCTAATTTTCTTCTCTATTCATTTGACTAGAGCAACCTGAAAGATTCTTTTCTATACAGGCATACCTTGTTTTATCATGCTTCTCTTTATTGTGCTTCACAGTTACTGAATTTTTAACAAATTGAAAGTTTGTGGCAACCCTGCATCAAACAAGTCTATCAGTGCTATTTTTCCAATAGCAAGCACTCATTTTGTGTCTCTGTGTCATATTGTTAGAGAAAAATGACACTCACTGGGACACAGAGACTGACGATTGCAGGCAGAAAGTTTATTGGGAAGCTCTCCCAAAGGAGGGGTTCTGAAGAGTAGACTTCAGCCCACCTGTGGAAGGTGGTGGATATGACTTTATATAGTACATCAATAGGTGGGGAAACCAAGTACAGCCTTGGACTAAATGGCTCGGGGGGTGGTGGTGGTAGTGGGCTAGGAGATCTTGGAATGTGGGAGGGGTTGGTGGTGCTTGGGCTGGGAGGGGGTGATGGCCCTTATCTGCTCAACTTTGTTTATTCTTGGGAGGGGATGGGCTCTGATGGCTTGCTCAGTCTGTCAGGTGGGTTATAGCTGGAGGCTGCCTTTCTTCAATTCATGTCACAGGGGTATTGATTCACGATCTTATAACCTATTAATCATTGCAAACCTCCTAAGGGGGAACCTCTAAGACATATCTTTGGTAATTTTTGCAATATTTCAAACATTTTCATTATTATTATATTTGTTATGATGTTCTGTGATCATGATCATGATCTTTGATTTTACTATTGCAATTGTTTTAGGATGCCACAAACCACATCCATATAAGACAGGAAACTTAAGCAATAAATTTGTGTGTACTGACTGTGCCACTGACCAGCCATTCCCCAGTCTCGGTACCTCTCCTTAGGCCTCCCTACTCCCCGTGATTAGGCCAATTAGTAACCCTACAATGGCCTCTAAGTGTTCCAGTGAAAGGAAGAGTCACATGTTTCTCACTTTAAAACAAAAACTAGAAATGATTAAGCTTAGTGGAGAAGGCACGTGGAAAGCCATGACTGGCCAAAAGCTAAGCCTCTTGCACCAAACAGTTAGCCAAGTTGTAAATGCAAAGGAAAAGTTCTTGAAAGAAATGAAAAGTGCTACTTCACTGAAAATATGAATGGTAAGAAAGGGGAACAGCCTGATTGCTGATATGGAGAAAGTTTTAGTGGTCTAGATAGAAGTTTGAACCAGCCACAACATTCCTTTAAGCAAAAGCCTAATCCAGAGTAAGGCTGTATATCTTTTCAGTTCTGTGAAGCCTGAAAGAGGTGAGAAGCTGCAGAAG
Source organism: Tolypeutes matacus (assembly GCA_026826555.1). Classification (NCBI taxonomy): domain Eukaryota; kingdom Metazoa; phylum Chordata; class Mammalia; order Cingulata; family Chlamyphoridae; genus Tolypeutes; species Tolypeutes matacus. The sequence goes on from JAKSZT010053881.1 coordinate 2,985,254, forward strand.
AAATGTCTGAAGCTAGCAGAGGTTGGTTCATGAGGCTTAAGGAAAGAAGGCATCTCCATAACATACAAGTGCAAGATGAAGCAGCAAAGGCTGATGTGGAAGATGCAGCAAAAGAAGACCTATCTAAGATGATTGATGAAGGTGGCTACACTAAACAACAGATTTTCAATGTAGACGAAATAGCCTTCTCTTGGAAGAAGATGTCATCTAGGACTTTCATAGCTAGAAAGGAGAAGTCAAGGCCTGGCTTAAAAGCTTCAAAAGAAAGACTGGCTCTCTTGTTAAGGGCTAAAGCAGCTAGTGAGTTTAAGTTGAAGCCAATGCTCATTTCTCATCCCCAAGATCCTAGGGCCCTTATGAATTATGCTAAATCTATTCTGTCTGTGCTCTTATAATGGAACAACAAAACCTGGCTGACAAAACATCTGTTTAAACATGGTTTACTAAGTATAATAAGCCCACTGTTGAGACCTACTGCTCAAAATAAATAAAGATTCCTTTCAAAATATTACTTATTACTGACAATGCATTTGGTCACCCAAGATCTCTGATAGAAATGTATGAGATTAATGTTATTTTCATGTCTGCTAACACAACATTCATTCTGCAGCCCGTGGATCAAGGAGTCATTTCGACTTTCAAGTCTTATTATTTAAGAAATACATTTTGTAAGGCTGCCATAGATAGTGATTCCTCTGATAGATCTGGGCAAAATCAATTGAAAAGCTTCTGGAAAGGATTTACCATTCTAGATGCCCTTAAGAACAATTGTGGTTCATAGAAGAAGGTCTAACAGGAGTTTGGAAGAAGTTTCAAACCTCATGGGTGACTTTGAGGAGTTAAAGACTTCAGTGGAGGAAGTAACTGCAGATGTGGTGGAAATAGCAAGAGAACTAGAATTAGAAGTGGAACCTGAAGATGTGACTGAATTGCTCCAATCTCATCATAAAACTTGAACGGATGAGAAATTAATTCCTATGGGTGAGCAAAGAAAACTGTTTTTTTGAGATAGATTTTCTCCTGGTGAAAATGCTGTGAACATTCTTGAAATGTCAACAAAGGATTTAGAATATTATATAATCTTAGTTGATAAAGCAAAGGTAGGGTATAGCAGTTTGATATTATTTATGAATTCCAAAAATAGATATTGGATTATGTTTGTGAACTGGACTTTTCCTCTGGGTATATTAGATTATATTGGATTCAGAAGTTTCACTTTTACTTGATTGGACCATGTCAGTAGGATGTTGAGTCCCTACCCCCTTGGTGGGCAGAGACTCACAGAGAAATTGCACTGCAGAGAAGGAAGTTTGGAGTTTTAATGCTGGAGCCAGGGAAGTAAGCACACAGAGGAGCAGAGCAGCTTAACCTGGAGAGAATCAAGACCCAGGGAGAGAAACAGAGCCAGTCACCTGATGGTCTACAGCTGGCCTTGTGGAGACAACAGGGCAACTGAGCCCAGAGAGAAACAAGCCTGGGAAGAGAAGAACCCAGGAAGCCTGAACTCTTGACAGACATAGGCAGCCATCTTGCTCTAACATGTAGCAACAGACTTTGGTGAGGGAAGTCACTTATGCTTTATGGCCTAGTAAGTGTAAGCTTCTACTCCAAATAAATACCCTTTATAAAAGCCAGCAGATTTCTGGTATTTTGTATCAGCACCCCTTTGGCTGACTAATACACAAGGTGTGAGAGGATTGACTCCAATTTTGAAAGAAATTCTACTGTGGGTAAAATGCTATCAAACAGCATAGGATTCTACAGAGAAATCTATTGTGAAAGGAAGAGTCAATAGTTGCAAAAAACTTCATTGTTGGCTTAATTTAAGAAATTGACACAACCAGTCTAACCTTCAGCCACCATCACCCTGATCGGTCAGCAACCATCAAGGCAAGATCCTCCATCAGCAAAAAGATTCCAACTTTTCTGAAGGCTCAGATGATGGTTAACATTTTTCTAGCAATAAAGTATTTTTAAATTAAGATATGTACCTTGTTTTTTTAGATGTAATGTTATTTCACTCTTAATAGACTACAGTATAGTGTAAACATAACTTTTATTTGCATGGGGAAACAAAAAAATACATGTCACTCACTTTATTGTGATGTTAGCTTTATTGTAGTGGTCTGGAGCTGAACCTGCAATATCTCTTAGGTATGCCTGTAATAGCAAGTGGCCATGATTTTTTGTCGTAGAATATTATGAAACACTTGTGAGGTACATGCTTAAATTTTACTCATTTCAAAATATGGATCCTGGGGGTTAAGCTGTGTTTAGAATGCAAGGAACCTCCATTAGAGACGCAGACTTTATTAAAGTAGTAATATGTGCTTACTCTGGCTGCTATAACCAGTTAGCAGGCCCATGCTAATAGGTGGAAGGATTCTTTAACTGGGCACTTTAAAATGTGATAAAAGTGATTTAAGAAGGGGATGGATGTGGCCCAAATGGTTGGGCCTCTGTCTCCCATATAGAGAGACATGGGTTCGATCCCCGGGACCTCCTGGTAAAAAAAAAAAAAAAAGTGATTTAAGATTCGCTTTTTTTTTTTTTTTTTTTTTTAACATAGTCCACTAAGGCGCATTTATATACAGTGGATTACAAATGATAAAATCTCTCAATCCTTCTTCCACTAGGGAAACGAGTGGCTAGGAATTTTTTTCTGTTCTGATCAATCTGGATTTCTTTTCTTTTATTATTCAAACCTTGTTGATCTTTGATTCCAACATTTCCTTTCTAAGCAACGGTGATTGAATCACATGCCCCATAAAGACATGTTCAAATCTTAATCTGTGTTTTTGTTGAGTGTAAACCCATTTGTAAATAGGTGCTTTGAAGATGTTATTACTACTTAAAGTGTGGACTCATTTGTGAATAGCATCTTCAAAGATCCAGTTTAGGTGAGGCCAAATTGAATCTGGATGGGCCTTAATCCATGTGGCACAGAGGAAATCTAGGCAGAGACACAGATGACTGAGCAGGAGAAGTAGAAGCCCGAGGGGGAAGCCGTGTGACAGAGGCAGAGATGCAAGCCAAGAAACCTCAAGGATTGCAGCAAGCCAGCACTGGGAAGCTATAGACTCCAGGAGAAAGGATGGCTTCTTGGGTCCTTGATTTTGGACTTGCAGCCTCCAAATCTGCGAGACAATAAATTCCTTTTGTTTAAGTGAACCCATTATGTGGTATTTGTCATAGCAGCCCTGGCAAACCAAGCCTATTTATGTTGGGATATTTTTCCCTTGTTCTGCCTTTATTCTTAGCCTCAGTTTATGAATTTACTCAAATATGCACCTAAAACAGTTGATAGAATGCTCTTCCTCTCTTGGTTTGCCTGGTCCTGTAGTTAGTGAGCCCTGAGTAATGTATTCTTCCATGTGGATGCCCCTTGTCTTTGGACCATATGGGCCATGTATTGCAAGGGGTATTTTATTTAGTAATTTTTGGTGGGAAGTGTAACATATTAATTGGGACTAGCGCTGAAAACCAGTGCCTCCTTAAACAGAAACATGGACGCTCTTGCCACATTTTGCATCATATTAAGAGTCTACCATTCCAATCCAACCCAAACACATTCCCTCTCAGCAGAATCTCAAAGTTCTCTAGTTTGATCATTTTATACTTACTGAAGCTAAGTGATCCTGTTCAAACAAAACCTGAGATTGCCAAAATGAGCCCACCGTCTTTTAGTTATTTCTGCAATCTGACTTTCCTGCTTCTCATTCCTCATGGATAATGTCACAGTTCTAGTAATTTAGCCAGCTTGTTTATTTGTCAACTGAACTTAAATGGGAGGTACTGATTGATTTGAGGGCAATTCTCTTTACTCTGGAAGGAGACCATAATCAGCTTTACAGTTGTAGTTAGGAGCCCAGAATAATCTGAGTCTAAACACCAAAAATAAGTAAATAAACAAACAAACAAACAGGAATCATACTATAGTAGATAGTCCCACTGGCTACTCTGATACAAGTGCATGTGTATATGAAGTTTAAAAAAATAAAATTTGGCCACGGGGATGTTTGATACAGTGGGTATCATGCCTGTGTAGGTAAGTGTTACAGAGGCACCACTCATCCTCAAGTTCACAATCTATCGGTATTTCTATTTTAAATCCCTTCTGAATGAATTCCAAAAGCTCCAGCATTACTGGAGAGCCCATCAATTTCCAAATGTATATATAAAGTTAAATTAAAACTGATACTTTGGAGTTTACTTTTTGAACTTTAGGGATTTCCCTCCACCCCGCAGTTCCCTCTTCCCATTAAAAAATAATTACTACAAACAATATGCAACTGATACCAGATGTTGTAGCATATTAGAGACTGATTGTGGAAAAACTCTACAGCTTTTTTCTAAATCTGTTAGTGTATCCCCACCCAAATTCCTTTACAGAACTATTATTATATAGCCATTTTATGGTAATAATAGGCATTACAGGAATGAAATGAGAATTTCTACCTAGATTTACTTTTCCTCTGGCAATTTCCTCATTTTTCATAGGACAAAATTCTATTCTAAAGTTATGTAAGACAAGTTTAATGTTATGTCTTATAATTACAGTATGATACTGTACCAGATGCACATAAATAACATCATTTTGAATAGTAGTTTGAAGATATGTTCAAATAGATACATATGTTCAAATAGATAATTGAGGTGCTTAGAATCATATTAGCACACTAAATGTCTTCTGAAAAATCATCAAGAAATATATCACTGAAAAAGAATACATCGTGTGTATGTAAAGTTTAACGAAGAATAAAATATCAACACCATATAAGAATATGATCAGTACCCTTGAAGCCTCTGTGTGCCCTTCCCTGGCCACATCTAACATTTTTTTGAAAAATTTAAAACAGGGTTTAGGTCACAACAATTTTGTTCTTTATTGTATGAAGAATTGGTGTTTACTCAAAGAGCATGACAGAGTAACAGAGTGTGGCAGGAGTTATGATATTTCTTTCCCCAATGACAATAAGGCCTTTGGTTTTCAGCTTTGAACACATCTGCATTTGTCTGGTCTGGCTGTCCATGACTCCTTCTGTATGGCTCAGCTAGGGCTTGGCTTGGAAAGAGCTCTTCCATTTCTGATCACTCTGTGCCAGCCTGATCTGTCTGCCACAGTTTCCTGCCAGACCTGAAAATAAGAAGAGTGTGATTAATAGCAGGACTCAATATAACCACACTTGATTCCACTGGCTTTCATCCAATAGGGAAAATGCATCCAAATTATTATATGTGACCCTCTTGTGCTTTAAAATAAGATTTCCATCATATGCATGCTTTTATTTACCAAATACTTCAAATGTTTACCACTGGCAAGCATTCCAAGATAAAATTTTCTAAATTCATCCTTTGAATTGTACCTTTAAAAATTATTTTTCCCAGACCTACAATTCTTAGGCTTTAACATTTACCAGGATATAGTATATCTCCCATCTTTGTTCAAACAAAAACTGAAATGCATACTAACCATATGAACTAATCATATAGTTATTTCTCTTTTATTTTGTTTTGTTTTAAGGATTGTGTACAGATGATTAAATCAGGATTCTTTTCCTGTGGACCCAGTCATTAGTGTGTGTGTATGCATGGTGTGTGTGTGATTGTGTGTGTATGTATAGAGAGAAAGAGAGAAGATTCAAGAAACAATTTCTTTCACTTTCATTGGTGCTATTTATTTTAGGTGTGTCTAGTCAACTCATATTTTCACATTTTAATTTAAGAAGTAAATGGCCTGAAAACTTGGATAGCATACAAATCACTTCTCTCCTCAGAGGAAATTTTAGTTATGTCTAAAGTCTTTACAACAATTCCTTATTAGCAGAATAGTTTATGTTAATACTGAATAAAACATACTAATAGAAATGCAAAACTACCTTGATGTTTAAAGTGTCCTGAAATTAAAGACTTAGGATTATATCTGCCCATCGTAATCACTGGTCATTTTCTTCTCAAAGGGTGTTTTGTTTTTTAAGTTTTGCATCCCCATCACAACCATATCCAACGTGTAAAGCAATATATATAGCTGTAGCCTAGGACCAGAAAAATACATTTTGGGATGTATATTCAAGGGGAAAGTATTTATAATCCTATTAGTGGCATCCCAAAAGTATGGAGCATTACTTTGGTTAAAGAAATATTAAATATGGAGAAAACATATTTAGGAAATGTAAGAAATGGAACGAATTAGAGTATATCTTCAAGGGTAACCAGATTCATTCTAGGAGATGTATGTCCTTCCTAAAGATCTTTGGTTAATACCAAGTTATTCTTAAAACCCAGTCTCTCCCCAGAGAGAATGTAAAATTTGCTTGTACTCATTTAATTACCTCATCTTGCTTCCCTATACTAGGGTTACTTATGTTTTTTATTTTATTACTTGCTAAGAAAGGCTACATTTATTTTTGTAACAGTTCAAAAAAAAACAACTTTGGTTTGAATAAAATGCAAGAGAAACAGTGTTAGACTACAGTACCTAAGATGAATTTTTTCCTTGACCAGTATGCTATAAAAGAAGGAAGGAAAAAGGAAAAAATTTCAAGCTCATATACGAGATTGCAAAAAGGATTGTTTCCATTATATATAAGTTAAGTAGTGCCTGAATACCATGAATGGATAGCTGCTTTGTGTGTTCTGCTTCTTTTAAGTGCATGGTGATATTACACACATTTAAGTAAATAATGGGTGATGATATTAATATCATATGCATATCATCTTTGTTATGTGATATTTCTCCTGAAAGATTCCCCTAAACCCATTAATTTTGGCTCAAGAAATCAGTGAAATCATATAGACATTTTAGGAAATCCATTGGAATGCACATAATTACCCTCCCACTCTGAAGGAGAGAATCAATGCTCTCTTTGGAAACCTGCATTTCTGTAAGTAAGATAGCATACAGTTGAAAAAGTTCATTCTATTTATTTATGATGTGGTGGGGTGAACTTAGACTGATAGGGGATAAAATCCTAGCTTTGCTACTTAGAAGCCACAGGACTTCAGATGCGTTATTTGATTTCTCTCAGCCTCAATTTCCCTGTTTGCAAAATAAGAAAAGTACTTCTGTGTTCATGGGGAAACACGAATATTCATTAGGAATACAGGTCTGTCTAATAATAATAATAGTAATAATAATATCTTATAATTACTAATACTATTAAATAACGACGTGCTAGTTGATGGATATTTTACTCTATAACTTAAAGAATATACCTCAGAAAATGTGTCAGTGATGAGGCCGTTGATTCCATTCATTGTGTCATAATGAACAAAACAGACATTTGTGGAATTGAAAATAATGAACAGCTAAACATTTCAGTTCCAAAGATTTCTCTCATACATTAAATAATGTCTTTTTTTCCCTTCTCCCCTGTCTCTAAAGATTTTGAAATATCCTTATTTATGACTCTCATGAAGCTAACATTGCAGGCAGTGAACATACTCTCCTCTCACAGGAGGAAAAAGACTCTTCCCTAGCTTGCATGGTCCAAGCCAGCCAGAAACAGTCCTATTTTAATTTAGATATAAGACAAAACAAATGCTGCAATTACTTAAGCTGTTGGTTTGAGATGCATCAGCTTCAATCCTCTCCAAATAGTAACAATTACTGGCTTAATGTTGATGACTTGTCACTAATCAATCTCTGTATTTATATCCTTATAAATGAATGTGTTCTCACACAGCAGTTTACATGTGAAACAAACATTTCTAAGAATCCTAGAATTTGTGTTTGCTTCAAACTCCACCAGTTCACCAGGTATTATTGGTAGGCGGAGTCCATGTCCACGTCATGAGAGACACATTTCAGTAACATAGACAATTGCTTAATAAGAGTTGTGTCTGCATCTAATATGGTCAGGAGAAGAAAATCTTTCATTACCCCCCCCCTTTTTTTTTGGCGTCAATATTTTTGAAAACCTAGGAAATATGTAGCAATGTGGGTATAATATACCTTTACTTTCACACATGAATCAGTATTGACCCAAGAGGAGACTCTAGAAGGGATATTGACAGAATTCTTTGTTCACACACATATACACACAAACACAAGCTGTGACCACAAAGAACAAGCCCTGACAAATTTTTTTTTGGACTGGCTGGCAAAGGAATGGATTTCAATACAGTGTATCTGGATCTTGGAAAGGCATTTGACTATATTTTTTATGATATTCTTTTGGAGAAAAGAAAATATGTTTTAGGTGATAACATCAATGAATATATATATATATAGCCAATGAATATATAATTACTCAAGCCATGTTAATTAATGAATGGATAGGAACCTGACAAATATTTTTTAGTACAACATAGAGTTCTCCTGTTGGCCCTTGGCAAGTCAAAAAAGTTTTCAAGTTCTTGGATGAGGAGCTAAAATTTGTTCAAGATTTCTGGAGCATGCATTGGTAGACAAGGACAGATAGCATAAGCATCAGGTCATTTAGGATTTCAAATGCCATCAAATGCATTTAAGGTTATCCTTTCACAAAATGGAATCATTTAAGAATTTTAAACTGATACTGTCAGGAGATTTAAACTTTAGGTGGTTGACCTAAGAGAAAGATTGAAGGAGAAAAGTCAGAAGCAGGAAGACAATAAAGAGGCATTTATAACTATCAGTCAAGAAACAATGTAGACCTTTGGTAGTGGAGCTGGGGAGGAAGAGATACACATGATATTTTTAAAAAAAACAAAGACTTTTATTGTTGTAGCATATATACCACTCAAAACTTCCCATTTTAACCACTTTCAAGTGTACAATTCAGTGGTACTAATTAGATTCACAATGTTATACTATCATCACCAACATCCATTAAACAAAATTTTCATCAACCAGAAACTCTGCACCTATTAAGTAATAACCCCTCACCCCCTTTCCTGGGCCCTGGTAACCTGTACTCTACTTTCTGTCTCTATGAATTTGCTTATTTGAAATATGTGAAGTCATACAATATTTTACTTTTTGTATCTAGCTTATTTTGATAAGGAAAAGTCACTGCAGCCCTACCCCTCCCCCTTTTCCTGACAAGAATCTCCCACCTCAGAACTGGAACCTGCACTTCTGGCTCTGTAACCCTGCCCGCTTGATTTCATAACCTGCAGTTCTGCTTCTGTAACCACGCTTGCTTAGTTGCTTAAGGTAATGGAAAACTCCACCGGCCAACTTGCTAGCCAATGAACGGGAGCCTGCAGACCCCAATAAAAACTCCAGAAAACTGGGGCTGGGGGTCCAGAATTTAGAAACCGAACTTTCCTCTGGTCCTGTGCGCATAATAAAGCCTGGTTCCTCCGCTCTCTCTGAGTGCCGTTTTGGGTTTCTCATCACGACAGCTACAACAATTTCACTTAACATGAGGTCTGCAAGGGTTACTCATGTTGTAGTATGTATCAGAACTTAATTCATTTTATTGGCTGGATATATTCCATTTTATATACATATTACATTTTGTTTATTCATTCATTTGTTGATGGATACTTAGGTTGCTTCCATCTTTTGGCTATTGTAAATAATGCTACTATGAACACTGGTGTATGAATATCTCTTTAAATCCCTGCTTTCATTTCTTTGGGATATATCCCTAGAAGTGGGATTGTTAGATCATATGGTAATCCTATGTCCAGCTATCTGAGAAAACACCGAACTGATTTCCACAGTGGCTGTACTATTTTACAAGCCCACCAACAATGGACAAGGATTCCAACTTCCTCACAACTCTTCCAACCCTTGTTATTTTCTGGGTTTTTTTTTTTTTTTTTTTTTTTTTGGTTCTTTAAATAATAGTCACCCTAGAGGGTATGAAATAGTATCTCATTGTGGTTTTGATTTCCATTTCCCTGATGACTAATGATGGTGACCATCTTTTCATGTGTTTATTGGCCATTTGTATATCTTCTTTGGAGAAATGTCTATTCAAGTTCTTTGCCCAATTTTAAAATTGGGTTACTTATCTTTTTGTTGTTGAATTGTAGGAGTTCACATAATTTCTTATCAGATATATGGTTAGCAATTATTTTCTCCCATTTTGTAGGTTGTCTTTCACTTTCTTGGTAATATCTTTTGGCGTACAAAGGTTTTCAAAATTTTGTTGAAGTCCATTTATTATATTTTTTCTTTTGCTTGTGCTTTTGGTGTCTTATCCAAGAAATCCCTGTCAAATCCAAGGTTGTGAAGATGTTCCCCTATGTTTTATTCTAAGAGTTTTATTCTTTTAGTGCTTATCAATTAATTAGTGCTTATTAATTTAGGTCCTAGATCAATTTAGAGTTTCTTTTTGTAAATGTTGTTAAGGTAGGGATCCAACTTAATTCTTTTACATGTGGAGTGCCAATTTTTTCAGCACCATTTATTGAAGAGACTATTCTTTTCCCATTTAATGTATTTGGTACCCTTGTTGAAAATCAGCCATAGATGTAAATATCTATACATAATTTTAATAGGGCAATATCAAAAGGGCTGGATGACTGATAGGCTGTTTATGGGAGAAATCCAAAAAGGCTTCAGGGTTTCTGACATAGGAGACTGGGTAGATAGTGACAGCATGTATCAAATTCAGGAGTTGAAGGAAAGGTTAAATCAGTTAATCTGTGAGGCAGCCACTAGGCAGCTGAATATATCTGCCTGGAGCTCAGCATTGAGATCTGGGCTTGAAATATACTTATTGCTCTGTAGGTGGACCCTGAAACTGTACATTGTCCAGGGACAGTGAGTGAAATAAGTAGATTGATTACTGAGGAACACCGTTTATGAGCTTGACAGAGGAAAAGTAGCCCAGAAAGAAGAGCAAGAAAGAATACCCAGGGAGGTGAACTCTACAAGAACACAATTTCAGATCAATATAAGAACTTTCTAAAAATTAGAGTTGTTCAAAAAATGGGGCCGGGGCGGGGGTGGGGGTGGGGGATTATTTGTTGCAGGTTAGCTCCCAGCCCCTGATTATGTTAAATCAGAAGCAGAACAACCACTTGTCTGGATGTTGCAGAAGAGATTCATGTGAAGATTTGGTTTCCCTGCTAACCGTGCAGTTTTTAATCACTAGAAATACCTACCATTTCATCAGAAAACAATGTGAACTAAGAAAACCCTGAGAGATCTTTACTTGTTTAATACTTGAGATTTCAGAACTGATTGCATTAAGGAGAAATATATGAGCCTTTTTTGGTCTTCCAAGTCAAGGGCTAGGCAAATCCTACTCAGAAATTGCTGCAAATATGTCGGGAATATAAAGCCAAAATAATAGCTAGGATTATCTTATAAATAATTCTTGTTGAAAGACTTAGACTTAATGGCCAAAACACTTTGGTTCCAATAAGATGAGTAAAAGAACTGCCAGCACCTCAGAAGACAACTCCCCCTATGTCAAAAGAAGGCTCTGTGTGTGTTACAGTTTTATTTACAGTTATTACTAATATTCTGAAGTTACGATAAGAACATAGAAGAGAATCACTCCTGTTCTCTGTCCTAACTCACAGGGTTGACAGAATCATGGGGAAATGGAAAACAACAAAGTAATCTCTCCATAGAGCCACTTGATAGATATTCTATCTTCTGGCTGGGAGGAGAGAGCAACCTTTGCCTTTGAGTCCTTTATTTGGTTCTGTAACTAATAATGAGGTCCACTTGCCTCAACATGCTGAGTAACAGCACAGCTGCATTCCCTCAGACAAGGTCTGCTCTCCAGGCTTAGCCAGACCTGGATGAAGTTCAGATCATCAGTTACTGTACTCCCACTGCAGATCCCCAGGGAATGATAATCAGCTTTCCAAACAAATGCTAATAGGCTGGGAATCATCTCTATTGTCTGCACACAGGCAAAGTTGTTTGGCAATTAAGGCAATAAATCCTTGTCCCAAAGCCTAAATTATTCATTATTTGACATTTGCTACCTCCCATCCCTGCCTCTGAGAGAGTGAGGGTTCTATTAAATCTGTACCGGTTCTATAGACATTATGTCTTTCATCACTGTAAGATCTGTTGTCTTTTATGTATAGTGACATTTTCAAATTTTTTAATTTAAAACTTAAAAAAATTTTTGTATTTTATTTATTTTTAAAACTACCATTATTATTTCATTTTCTTATTTTTATTTGTTTATTTTCTTGGCTTCATCTTTGGAGAGGTTTGGATCCCAGAAGGGTCACAACTGTGGCAGAGGATTATTGGTTCAGTGTGTCAATGATGGGGGGATGCATGGGAGGGTGTTCATCTCGGGCATGCCTCTAAGGGATATGAATGTGCTCAAGTGTTCATGGGGCATTGTCATGGTGGGTGGAGATCCAATAACCAAAAGTATATCATATTCCCATCCTGGGAGTTCTGCTGCATTCCTTAATGGGACAGCAAGAATCCCGCTAGTACAGGGGCTGTGCCTAGTGAAGGAGGATGGACCATTGTGCTGGGCCCTTGATATTGATGGTTGTACTTATGAACCTTTTCTTTTGAAATTGAAACTAGCCTAGTAGTATAGGTTGCCTAAGCATTACCTCCTGAGAGCCTCCTTGTTGCTCAAATGTGGCCTCTCTGTAAGCCAAACTCAGCATATAAATGCATTGCCTTACCCCTGGTTTGGGATATGACTCCCAAGGATGTGCCTTCCTGGCACTGAGGGATTATTACCAAGTGCCAACTAGCAATGTACCTGGAAAAAGACCTTGACCATAAGGGGGAAATGGTAAATACAAATGAGTTTTTATGGCTAAGAGATTTCAAAGTGAGTCGGGAGGTCATACCAGAGGTTAGGCTTATGCACATCTCAGCAAGATCTCATTGACTGCCACAGTAAATAGTGTCTCATATAGCGGGGCTGCTGTGGGCTCTAAAAATATCTAGACACTATAGGCAAGGCAGACAGCTCAGGAGTTTGGCACCCTGCCAGTGGATTTTACCTTGGAATTTATGCTCCCCAGTATGACACAGTTGGACTCAGTTGTGGTTTTCCTACACATGGCTCCTCTGCTCCTTCTAATTGAACCCATAGTTTGTATGATACTGGATAGATGTCCAAGAGACTTAAATCTTTAGTCCATCCATGTGCCAGCTGGGCCCTGACCTATTCTCCAGTTCATTGGATTCACCCAGGACAACTAAAAAGGAAATGATGATGGACAATGACTATCCCAAGAAATAGAGAGAGCCTGCAACTGTAAGAAGATAGTTTCATCCATCTGCCCCATGGGATCTGTAGCCATTGGGCAATTTGATGTAATTATGAATTCCAAATATATAATTGGATCATGCTTGTAAACTGATCTGTTAATCTGGGCATGATTAATTAATGATTAGTGCGTTGACTGGGCCAGTAGGGTGTTGACCCCACCCCTTGGTGGGTGGGGGAAGAAAATATAAAAGGCATCACAAAGAACAGAGTCGCAGCAGTCTTTGAGAAGCAGTTTTGATGTTGGAGAGAAGGCCCCAGGAGAAGAGAAGTGAGCCATTCGCCTGATAGTCTATAGCTGACCTTGTGGGGGAACCAGAGGAGCTAAGCCTAGAAAGAAACACAGCCCCGGGAAGAGAGGAACCCATGAAGCCTGAACCCTGGCAAACGAGGGCAGCTGTCTTGCTCCAACCCATGGCAATGGACTTTGGTGAGAGAAGAAACTTAACACTTTATGGCCTGATATCTGTGGACTTCTACCCCAAATAAATATCCTTTATAAAGACCAATCCATTTTTGGTATTTCACATTAGCACCCCTTTGGCTGACTAATACAGTATCTAAGCCCCATCTCATTTAGAGGCAGAGTGGACATCACCATCCCAAAATCCTCAAGATTGGGGAATAAACAATGGACTAAAGCAGACTTACTATTATTCTATTATAGACTTACTGTTATTCTAACAATGGAAGAACTTTTATCATTGATTAGGAGGCAGTGGCCACTGGAGGTTCTGAGGGGAGGGAGAGGGAAAAATAAGTGTAATAAGGGGGGATTTTTGGGACATTGGAATTGTCCTGCATGACGTTGCAATGACAGATATAGGCCATTATATATTTTGTCGTGACTTACAAAATTGTGTGGGACAGAGTGTAAACTATTATGTAAACTATAATGCACGATTAGTGGCAATGCTTCAATATATGTTCATGAATTGTAACAAATGTACGAAATCAACAAAGGATGTTGTTAATGTGGGAAAGTGTGGGAAGGGGAGGGAGTGGGGCATATGGTAATCCTTTATATTTTTTATGTAACATTTATGCAATCTAACATTTCTTAAAAAAACAAAACAAAACAAAAAAAACTGTACCATTCTTACATCCTTCTTTCAGAGTCAGTCAGTTAGGGTTTGAAACTTGCCTCTTTCATTTATCAATTTTGTAACCTTGGATATCCTTGCCTCTGTTTCCTTATCCATCACAGGGTGTGGTTGTGAGACTTAAAAGTTATAATATGTAAAGAATGTAGAACAGTGTGGGCACATAGTATAAAACAAATGTGTGCAGGATATGCAAGGTTTCTGATTTAGAAAACTCCTCCTGAGCAGGCAAGGGGTGAGAACACAGGATGCTAAATAAATTAATGTGTGGTTCAGAATTGAAGCAGGTGGCCTCACTTGTTGATGACTACTGGTGTGAATCACTTTTCAATACATGTTCTCCAGGGATTGGGGTCTCCATTCCTCCTGATGAGGAGCTATTTATGATATGCTGTCACCCCCAGAATCTTCAGGAAGCTGACCAGTGTGGGGTGCTTAGCGTTCCAGGTGATGAGAAGCATTTAGAAGCAGGAAACCAGTTAAAAAGCTGGTATCCTTCAACTCATTAACTCAACTTTTGAACTAAAGCACCTTTCTATTTAAGTTATTAAATCACAGAATTGTAGATATGGAGGGAACCTTTGGTTATTATCAATGCAATTCCTTCATTTACCTATAAATCAAGACATAGAGATGTTAAATCATTTGTTCAATATTTCTGAACAAATTAGTGGTAGAAGACTAAAATCTACCCCTCCTGGTCCAGTTCCCTCATTCATATTTGTGAGGCAGGTTAGTATATGGAACAAGGGGAGGCAACTGGTCAGAATAAAGCCATATTAGCTGGGACCTCCTCAGAACCTAGCCACAAGACCTCACCTGGAAACCCTCTGAGGGGAAGCAGCTACTTGAGAACAAAGTCATAACTGTTATAGCCAAAAATCCCACAAAGACCCTGGTCACAAGGTCCTGTTTGAAACTTCGGGGCTCAAAAGAAGCCCTGGGTAACTCCAAACAGAAAGGCTTCCCTATTAGTTCCCTGAAAGCTGACATGTGAAGGTATAAAGGCAACCAATCAGGACAGCAAATAGCTGAGATCCCTCCTTAATATGACAAAAGGGGAGGAGAAAGACCTTAAAAAGACCTACCCCAGGTCCCACACGAGTGTCTCACCCTGCAGCATGCCCACTCCCATGTCTTGGGTGTGTACTTTTTCTTTTCTCTCATTTCTTAATAAATTCTTGTTGCTGTCCTTAAACTGGCACATCTCCGAATTCTTTCTTGCAATAAAGCCTAGAACCTAGAAACCCAGAACCCAGAGCATTCTGCTAACATTTGCATTCAACAAATATTTCTTAGACTCTAATGATGTGTAACACTTTGAGAGTAAGGAGATGAATAAAACATAGTCTCAGCCCTCACGAATCTTATGGTTTAGAGAATTCTACCAATGAACTGATCATTCTAAGACAATGTGGCAAATGTTAAGTGGAAAGATGTCAGAGAAGGAGGTTATATTCTACTGATAATATCTTATCATCATGGTTACTGTCATAATATGTCAACACCATCCTAGCTCTAGGGATACAGGTGTGAAAACGTATAGATTCTGCCCTTTAAAGGTTGTAGAGACACAGTACAAAGTAGCACATTCCATGTTATGTGGGTGTTGCATTTGACCTCACCAAGAGATGTGACCATTGAAAGATGAAATGACAATGGCACTGTACTTTGAAGGAAATAAAAATCAGAAGAGGGCATTTTGGGCTCAGAATTTATTCCCTGACAGTAGAAATGTGATTCTTCCTTCTGTCTCTTCTAAATCAAGGCAATGGTTAGAAGGAAGAATTAAAGTGTGATTTAGAGCCTCACTTCTTCTGCCAAATGACTTGTTTCCACTATGCTTCTCAGTTTATCCTCTCAAGGATTTCTTTTATATTTAAATGCATTTTCAAGATTATCCCCTTCCCTCCTCTCAGCATCCAATTCTAGCTGTCCCTCAAGTCCTTCTCCAAATCCAGCCTCTTTCTTAAGAAAGATTCCAAAATAGATTTTTTTTCATATTAATTTTCTGACATTTTCCAAACATAACTCAATATGTGACTTCTAGGTAAAAACAGTTTTCCAAACAACAAATTGTCACAATATGTTATCATTTAAATATTTTCCAACCATGCTAATATGTGAATGTATGTATGTGTAAAATACATATCAAAGTCTACTCAGTGAATAATAAAACAGATTAATATTAAATGTCTAGACATTATTATCAAAACTTAGATGAATTGTCCTTTTTTTCCAAATCAATGTGAAATCATCAACCCAAGATTAGGAGAAAAATGAGGTAATAAAATAAACTTTAAAATAGCTATAGCATGTTACATATTCTGGGAATCCTCAAATGTTTGCTTAAGAATGGCCAAACAATTGAAATAAGAGATAAAGTATCCAAACAATTCTTTGAATTTCTAAATATAGATAATTTCCCCCCATTCTCTGCATTACTTAGGAAAAACATTACTTCCTAGGAAGGAAACCTCACCTTACAAAACCACTTCAGTGTTTCCCGTGCTGGGAAATAAGCCAGATACTTCCAACACAATTTTACTGGGGAAAAATTCAGAAATACAGGGAAACTTTAACTCTTTTAGTATTAACCACCATTGTGTAGTTCCCAGAACTTTCCTTCTTGATGAAAGATGAGATGATAGTTAATGTCTGCTAAAAAAAAAAACAAGACAAACAGAAAAAAACTGGAAACCTGGAGCAAGAGGTTGGGTGAGACCAGTATGACATTCTGGGAAGACCCTGGGATCAAGATGCTTGGATTTGTCACTTACCAAGAAGAGAGTAGATTCCATAGATAGGTATTTTTTGTTTGTTTGTTTTTGTTTTTGAGTTAATTTTTTTATTTTTAAAGCTTTAGATTACATAAATGTTACATCAAAAACATAGGGGATTCCCATATACCCCACCCTATCCCCCTTCCCACACTTTCCCCCATTAACAACATCTTTCATTAGTGTGGTACATTTGTTACAATTGATGAACACATATTGAAGCATTGCTACTAACCATGGACTATCATTTATATTATAGTTTACACTTTGCACCGCACAATTTTATAGGTTTTGACAAAATGTATAATGGCCTGAATCCATCATTGCAATGTCTGCAGGACAATTCCAATGTCCCCAAAGTACCCCGTGTTACACCTATTCTTCCCTCTCCCTCCCATCCAAACCTCCCCTCAGACTTAGGTCTACTGAAGTCCATAGTTGCATTCCCCCCTTATGTTTGTTCATTCCTCAGTCTTGAGGATTTTGGGATGGTGATGCCGACTCTGTTTCTGATTGAGAGGGAGCTTAGAATGGGACAGTTGGAACTGTCTTGCTTGAAATTGTAGATACTCTCTGTTTTCTGGGATGGGTGTTGTTCATCATAATCCTTTTGTTACTTGTCCTGAGCAAGTCCAATGAATTGGAGAGTAAATATTGCAACTCTTGCTGAGATTCAGGGCTCAACTGGCATATAAACAGACCAAAGATTCAAGTCTCTGGGACATACATTTAATGAGTATAGTGCTAATTATAGGTTCAAATAAAAGGGGCAGAAGAATCATGTGTAGGGAAATTGTAAATGAGTCTAACCATTATATTGGGGAGCATATATTCCAAAGTAAGGCCCACCAACAATCCTGAGATTGTCTGCCTTGCCTATAACATCTAGATATCTCTAGAATATAGATAGGTTTTAAAATATTCCATTTAAAAAGGGCCATTTAGTGATTCTGAGATATATATGCACACACATACACACACATATAAAACCATCACCCTAAACAAGATATGGAGCATTTCCATCACTCCCAAGTTTCCTCATGCCCCTTTGCAGTCAACATCCTCCCAATCCCTTCCCCCACTTTTATTTCTAAGAGTTTAGATTAGTTTACCTTTTCCATGGAGCCATTATAATATGTATTCTCTTCTGTCTAGCTTCTTTTTGATCAGTTGTTTTTGTGACCCATTCATGTTGGGTGCATCAATAGTTTGTTTTTTTTTCTCTTTTTGCTGTGGAGTATATTCCATTGTATGAACATACCACAATTTATTTATCCATTCACCAGTAGATGAGCATTTAGATTGTTTTCAGTTTGGGTTATAATAAATCAAGCTGCTATAGATGATCTATCATCTTGCTATTTGTTTTCCATTTGTCCTTTCAAATTTCGTTTCTCTGTTTCTCCTTTCCTGCCTTTATTTGGGTTAATCAAATGTGTTATTATTCCTTTTATTTCCTCTTTTGGCTTCCTAGCTATACCTCCGTAATACTCTTTTTAAGTTGTTGCTCTAGTGCTAACAATATGCATATTTCCTTTATCAAAGACTATTCACAGTCCAATAAGGTACCACTTTATGCTTTATACTTGACACTTCATACTTTCCATTAAATACTTCCCATGTCACAAATGTAATAATCTTACATTATAAATCCATTTACCTGCCCTCCCTTTGTGCTATTGCGTGCTATTGTGTTACTGTGCACTGACACCTACATAGCGATCAGTCTCACATTACAATGTTGTTATTTTGTCTTAAATAAATTTTATATTTACCCATTTATTTACCATTTACAGTGCTCTGTAGATTGGAGTTGCATCTGGTGTCAGCCTGAAGAATATCCTTTTAGCATTTCTTATAGTGTGGTCTTTACTATAAGACTCTTAGAAGGATATTTCCAAAATACTCAAAAACTGGATTGACTTTTCTTTTTTTTTTTTTTACTTTCAACACTTTAAAGATATTCCATTGCTTCCTGGCCTCCATTGATTTTGATGAGAAGCCAGCTATATATGTATCATTGTTCTCCTGTATTTAATTTGTCTCTTTTTCTCTACTTTCCAGATTTTCTCTATCTTTGCTTTTCAACAATTTGATTATGACATGCTTATGTGGGATTTTTACTTATGTTAACACTGCTTGTTTCTTGGATGTAAGTCAATGTTTTAAGTGAAATTTGGGAAAATTTCAGTCATTATGTCTTCAAATATATTTTCTTTTCCATTCTCACTCTCTTGACTTTCCTTCCCTCAGAGATTGCACTTTTGAGCTACCTATTTTCCAATGTTTGGGGACAGTTGCCTCATATATTTTTGTTCAGTTTTATAGTTGTTTTTGTCAGGAGGCTAGTTCTGTATCAGTTATTCAGTGTTACGTAGAAGCAGAAGTCCTCTCTAGGTAGAAAATCAACTTGATTTCCAGCTTGAATGACCAGATGGATAATGGCTCCATTAACTGTCATAGGAGATCTAAAATCAGGAGCAAGTTTGGAAGGAATGATAACGAGTTGGTTGTGTTGATGTTGCATTTTAGGTAGATAGAGACTGGAAGAGATAGTGATAGTTTTATTCATTTATTACATCTCCCACTTAACATTAATAACCATTTATACAGGCACATGCCATTCCTTCCTATAATTTTACCATGAAATATCCTCTTTAAATTTAAAAAAGGAAACATGAATAGCATTGATTTTTTACCTTTTCTTGAGGTATTTTGGAATTAGAACTTGTTTTAGTTTGCTAAGGGCTGCCAGGGCAGTATACCAGAAATAGGTTGGCTTTTTTTATAATGGGAATTTATTAGGTTAAAAGCTTACAGTTCTGAGACTGTGAAAATCTCCAAATCAAGGCATCATCAGAGATGCTGTCTCACTGAAGCTTGGCTGCTGGTGATCCTGGATTCCTGCCACATGGAAAGACATAATGACATCTACTCCAGACCCACTTTTTCCCCAAGGTCAGTTGTGGGCGATCAAATACATGGCAGGGTCCACTTATCTCTCCCTTCTCTTCCAGACCTCCTTGCTAGTTCTGCTTTGGGCTGCTCCACCTGTGGCTTTTTTCTCTACTGGGTTCCAATCTGAGCTCCTCGGTCCCTTCTCTCCGTCTCTGCAGCTTTTTCTCTGTATGCCTGCTTTTAGTCTTCCATTTATAAAGGACTCCACTAAAAGGATTAGGACTCACCATAGGTCCTGCAATCTAATCAAAGGCCCTTAACTGAATCTAACCTAAATGTCCCATATACAATAGATTTACATGCACAGGAATGGGTTAGCTTAAGAACATAATTTTCTGGGGCCCACAAAAGACTCAAACCAGCAAAGAACCAAAGCTGTGAAAGTGGCTTATCAAAACCTTGAAGGATTTTGTTTCATGAGGGGAGGATAGGATGTTTGAGCATCTAATTAATCTTGTGGTAAGACCATTAGATTGAAAGCTGTTTTAAAAGTCTATTTTATTCTGTTTTTTTTTTTTAAATCCTGATGCCTAACTCAGCACCTAACTCATAGAAAGTGTGCTTGAGAAATCTTCGCTCTAGAATGAACACCAGAAAAAGACATCTGTTCCAGTTATTTTGGCACAGAGTACTCTAAAGAAAGGTAATGTTTTGATTCTCTATCATCTTCAGTCCAAAATACCATATATACAAGTTTCCTACCTTAGCAGGATGAAGTAACCATTTGATGTTCTCTTTACCAAAGAAATAGTTATTAGCCAACCTTGGATCCTGAAATCTGTTCTCTTTACTTGTTAATTACTTAGCGGTGTGGCCAGAACAAGTTATTTATAGTCTATGGGCTTCAATTTTCTCATTTATAAATTGGGAGTAATAATAGTACTGACTTCATAGGATTATTGTAAGGATTAAAAGATTCTTAATCTGGACACAGTAAGATCTCACTATATAGCTATTATTATAATTATTGTTGCTTGTAAATACTTTTTCAGAAGATAAATTAAGAATGATCATATGTTTACAAATGCCAACCAGTAGCTTCATAAAAGCAAACTGGAAGCAATGAATACATGTACTTGGATTATTAACCAAAAATCTAATTATAAGTCAAGTTTCTATTCTAGAAAACAATCAATTACTCCTTAACTAAGTAAAAACTTTGAAATATTTGTAACCTATTTTCTTGCTTGAAATAACATGTACGAATATTTATTTTCTTATAACATAGAAAAAGGGGGACATTTTCCCTCCATCTTTTAAGTTCATTGTGAAACAAAGGTTTAAAAATATATTTAGTTGGAGTTTGTTTAAAATACATGGTTTGTAGGCAGGAACTTCACACTTAATTTTCCTTTTCAATTTTTTTTGAGGGGAATGATATTTATAAACTATGTAAAGACAACTACAGGAAGAGGTGTTTTAAACATGAGGATATATTTAAATAATGTTACTGATCTTTAAAGAGTGTGAGTTACATTCTAATCCCATGGAAGTTCTTTATAATGTTTTCCAGGAGACCAGGTTTTTGAACTCTATGTGCAGGAAACCATTACATGGGGGAAAATATTGCTTTTATGGGGGTCTAGCTGGGGCTGCTATGTAAGTGTTATGTGTGAGAAAACATCGAAATTCGGGGAAGGGAGAGATATTACAAAAAAAATGATTTTGTATTAAGTGCACAAACATCAAATTCTGGGGAGCATTAATGGGCGTCCTTCAAATTCATCCTTATTCAATTGCCTTTGTTCACATTTTTGGAGGTGATTTTATTTGCATTTTAAATACATATCTCATTCAGAAGTAAAAATAAAATGTAAACACAAGGCCTTTTAACCAAAAGTACACTGTTTTTGAGATACCACAGTTCTAGCTAGGGTAGAGGACTCTAAATTATGAACAAACAACTGAGGCCATCAAGTAGTAGGACACATCTAGGATTTGAGGCAGCAGGTAGCATGGGAGAGGAAAGAGATTTGTAGTTAGAGTCCAGATAGTTGTAGGACATTGGCCTAGTTAGTTATATTATTTTTCCTTTTAGTTTTCTCACCTAATATATACAAAGTTTATAGAATAATTTTTAGAATTAATGGGAGCTTAATAAATCTCCTTCATTCTTTTTCCTCACTGAATCTTTAACACACATTTGAGATTACCTGTCTGTCTTCACATCCTAGAACTAGGGGGAGGCTGGATGAAATTCTAAAACTATGTTCATGGAATGAAGTTATGGCACAATGACTAGGAAATCCCAGCATTTGCCTTAGCAGTGTAGAATTTGTTAGATTTCTCTTGGAAGGAGTGGAAGCTTTCCTTCATCCTGGAAGTTTGGGGAATTGCCTGTTCAGGTGTAATTACACTCTATCCTAGCACTTGAAGGAGATTTCTGCTCACTTTGCAATTCCAAAACTGTGTAAAGGAAAGAAAACTCAACTGGGAGCAATGCGTACTAGCATTAGATAAATCTCTCTAATCCATCTGGTCCTTGATTCCTTCAACTGTAAATCATCAGGTGGGAATAGATTTATCTCCAAGATCATTCATGGAGATATGTCTGCTATGGTACAGACTTGGGAGTCAGACAGCCATTGGCTTGAATCCCAGCTCCACTACTTAATTGCTGTTTGATCTTGGACTAGTCATTTAATCTCTCTGAGCCTTAGCTCAGAATAATACCTAATGGAAAGGTTGGTTTGAGGATTCAATGAGAAAATATATTGGGAGCGGTTGGCACAAAACAGATGCTCAATAAACATTAGTACCTATTCATTAAAACAGTGGTTCTCAAAGAGGCCCATGAACTTATTTTTTGTAAATAAAGCTATTTTGGAACACAGCCATGACCATTTGTTTGCAGATTGTTTATGGCTGCTTTCAAACTACAATAGCAGAGTTGAGCAGTTGTGACAGAGACTGTACAGCGCACAGCACCTGAAATATTTACTATCTGGCTGTTTACAGGTAAGTTAGCTGACCTGCTTTAGACTATACTGCATCATTCTTCCCAAGGATTTTGGGGGCTCTGTTATGGGTTGAACTGTGTCTCCTGCAAAGACATGTTCAAGTTCTAAGTCTTATTCCTGTGGCTGTGAACCCATTTGTAAATAGGATCTTTGAAGATGTTATTAGCTAAGGTGAGGCCAAACTGAATTAAGGTGAACCTTCGTCCCACTATGAATGGAGGTCTTAGAAGCAGGGGAAACTTGGACTCAGTCAGTAGGAGACAGCTGGAGAGACACAGCCACGTGACAGAGGCAGAGATTGAGTCATGGATTGCCGACGAGCCACCACCAGAAAACTACAGACTTCAGAGAAAGCATGGCTCTGCTGACACCTTGACTTTGGACTTCTAGCCTCCAAAACCGTGAGGCAATAAATTCTTATTGCTTAAGCCAACTGTCTGTTGTATTTTTTATAGCAGCCCTAGCAAACTAAGACAAGCTCTGACAGCGTTTTAAAAATCTTCCTATGAGGAGGGCTAGATATTTTCCCAACTATTAGAAAACATGACTTCTGTCATTAACTGAATCCCAGAGAGACATAATGGTGTTCTCTCATTACAGAGTGGTTGAGAGTCCCTTTTGGTTTGAACCCCAGCTCTACCACTTATGGGCTTTGGGACCTTGGATAAGTTATTTAACTTCTCATATGTTAAATAGATATTAGTACCCATCACATAGGATTACTATGAGGATTAAAAGAGTTAATACATTAAAAACCCTTAGAAAAGTCCCTGGCATATAGAAAGCCCTCAACTGGTGTTAGTTTCACCATGGTCATTATTATTATTACTAAAAATAAAAATAGAACCTTAAGGGTGGTTCTATTCTGAGACCTTATTTTCCATTCCCAAGTTTCTTAAGTTCTTAATTTGTACATGAGATCATTAAATATATTTATTGTGTGTTTATGATAGCAATGCAGCCACTTACTCTAGTTTAAAATATTTGATCACAAATCTTACAAATCTTGCTATCTCTTCTGATTATCAAAAGCAGAGACAGAATTGCAACTTTATAGGGGTGATTCATTAAAATTAATGATAAAATTAATAGGATTTTACCCAAATCCTTGCCTTTCCAGCAGTCCTTTGTGGAACCATAAAGGCTTTTCTGATGTGGGAAGGAGATCAAAGGTTCTTTAAATCAGAAAATCCAGTGTATCCTACTGAGGAATCTCTGTGGTCAAGCTTAAATTTCTATCCTGAGTTGTTTGTTCTGAGCCTGAGGCACTCCAGAAAAGCCCTGGGAAATGATAGTTTCTTTTTGTTCAGTCTTAGTGCTGTTTTGCTCGTAGAACTTTGCCTTCTAATAATATTTGAACTTCAGGCATGGCCACACAAATGAGAAAAATATAGCCGGCTCACTTGGTGACACGAACGCAATATCAACCAACTCTACTCTCTCGTTTGCATCTCTTCCAGACTCTTGCATTCTCACTCTTTCTGTGTTCTACCACCACTCTTTTCTTACACCTCCTGAAAGCATCTTAGGCCAATCTAGATTCAAATCCCAGTTTTCCTTCTTAGAATTTGTGCAACTAAATAAGCAAGATACTTAAATCCTGTGCCTCCATTTGTTCTTTTCTAAAATGGGATAATAGAATAACGCAGGTATTGTGAACATTAAATATGAGGGCATACGAAAAGTGCCTTGCAGAATTCCTGATGCAAGGTTAAGGCTCCATAAATATTATTGCTTTACCTTCCATCCCCACCAGGCCTGCTATTTTTTGAACTATATAATGATAATTTATAAAGTAATCTGTCTTTATTTAGTCCTTTAAATAATATGAATCTAGATCTTTAAGAAGAGTTATAGTCCTCGGGGAGAAGAGTCATCAGTGAAATAATTAAAAGCAGCTGTGGGCAGGCCTAGCTTTTCCTTTAAAAAGCAGTTCAGCCTTTACTAGGGAGAGCTGCAGAGTGCCAGAAGGCCAGAGAAATCACTTAGGCCAGGATAAATTAATTGCTGCTTGGGGAATCTTTAAATGATGTGGGAGAGGCCTTGTGGTGTTAATGAGGCAACTAATACTTGGGTTAAAAATAGTAGCTAAATTCAATTTGAAAGCAAAGACAATGGCCTGGGGTAGTTTTAGGTGGAAATAAGGTGAACAAAGAGGTGTTTAAAGAACTGTTAAATTAGTGAGGGCTCATATTAGATTTTTAAAAGAAGTACCTTCTATTACATAGGTAAGAGAGTATAGCAGCTAGATATATTATAAAATTTATTTTGATCAAAAGACATGGGTCAACGGAGAGGTTATTTCTACATCTGTATACTACTTCTCCATTCCAGCATTAAGTCAAACTATGTTATCAATATAGGCACAACTCTGTATTTCCTGGGAACAGCCTTGGAATTGCTGGTGAAACCTCCATAGATGTGTCCAGTGTTGCAAAACCATGATCTACATCTTTCTCTTGAGTCAAAGCCAAACTCTGCGTCTTAGACTTTGAAGGTAACTAACTCCCCACAATTCAGCCTTCATAACTCTCTAATTCTCTGCTCTCAACCAAATAAAACTTTTTTCCATCCCCCAGCAGTGGCACTCTATTCTTGGTCCTTGGATATGGATATTACCAAATTCTCATCGGCCTCATCTGTCCATCTCAAACACTGTCACCCCTTGCCCCAATACACCCAGAGAGCAGCGGGGCTTAGCCTGAGTTTCAGTGTCCCTGTTCATCAGGCTAGGCGAGAGGTGACCTTGTCATGTGTTACATGATAATCTGTTACAACTGACTTGTTGATTTAAAAAAAGCAAAATGATTAAAACATGAAGTAGCCATTTTTCTTCCAAACTGAAAAGTTTTAAAAATTGAGGGCAGAAATACTTTGAATTAAACATGAATTTTTTTAGCATGTTTTTAAATGTGATTTTATAGATAGTGTCTTTCAAAGTTTCCTGTAGCCTGGAAACAAATAACCAGAACCTCTTACAGGCACTGGAGAGCTAAATTAAGGATAAAAGGTTCAAACATATTTTGTCTGCTAGAGAACATGTTACTATGTTACTTACATGAATGCATCTGGTTTCAAACCCAATTGTTCCTAATTTATTCTAAAATCTTTTTCTCTGGAAAGGGTTTATGTTCACTCGGGCGTGAACAATACTCAATGGGACTGACAGTAAATAAGTTAACATATTTACTGTTTAGATGTTGTAGAAACATTTGTAAAATATGAATAACAACAAAAAACAACTAAGGATTTATCTAACATCCGCAGGGACTGATTTACGGTTTCAGAGGCCAGCTGGTGCTGGTGTTGTCACACCGTAGTGAAGGGAGACAGCACTGAGACGCCAGCCCTGAACAGGACTGATGAAGTACCTTTCCTTCCACTTCAATGTCTGGCTTGGCTATTAATTTATGGAAGTCACCTTCTATCTTAGAAGATTAAATAATTGGTGTTTAATTTCTCAAAAGAACTGGCTCAGTGGCAGAGGAGAACTTATCAAGAGGGTCAGACAATTACATAATGATCTTAGAACGATATGTAAAAAGCACTCTGATGACTACAATGATGTTTTTGTTTTATGCCGGAGCATCTTAATTTTATTTGGCCTCCTTGATGCTGGTGTGGAAGATCACAAACAGCTGTTTTAGATCAATGGTCATCTGGAACATTCCATGCAGTCTATCAGCAGTGAAGTGCAATCAATCAATCCCCCAATTTTCAACATCCCTCAAGGACCAGATAAGATATGCTTTCTTGCTTTCTTAAGACAAAACAGTTTCAATTCTGCCGCCGGCAGTATTTTACACTAGCCATATAACTTCTTCTTTTCTACAAATATGCTTTTTCCCATTGCCTTCAGCACCCATGACTAATAATACCATAAGCCTAATTTCAGGCTGTGTCCTTGTACTCATCTCAACTTTACTAGTTCACCCAAATCCTGTTGTCTTGAGTGAACATCACAGATGGCATCTTTTATAATTATCTCTTTGGTCATACAGATTGTCAAGTGGATGATAAGATAGAATTTTTGCAAAGTGGCACGAGTCCACTCCCTTCTCTCTCATTTACTCTGAGACCCTTACATAAAAAATTTTTATGCTTCTATTGTTAAAGAAGCTGAGAAATATTTGCCATCATGCATATACATGAGTAGGTTACCTGAGGGGAAAATTGAGTATGTAAATCCGTAATATCAGTACTGTTATAATGCAGTAAAGTTAAAACATTCTGAGAAACTCATTTGGTTTTCTTTTAAAAAAACTATTGTAGTTAATAATATATCGTTTAGATCAAGGGTTCTTAACCTTTATTGTTCCATGGACCCCTTTGCCAGTCAGGTGAAAACCACGGACCCCTTACTAAGTCCACACATACTGTGTATTATTTAATAAATATGTCACACCTGCACCAACACGTCCCCACAAGAATAATGTTTTTTTGAATTTCAATTCAAGCTCACAGACCCCTGGTTAAGAACCCCTGGTTTAGATAGCAAAATGTCTACTAAGTATATGTGTATCAATTGCCATTTACATTACAGTGAGTCAAATTCATTTTAACACCAGGTAAATTCAAGAAAAAAAATTAAAAATTAAAAAGATATTTTAGGTATGAATTCTTCCAAATACTGGTTAATATGACACTATATGGATAACTTAATCCTATACTTAACAGAAATTAATGAAGTTCCAAATAAATTTATGATATATGAATTTGGCAATAGGGAAGGAATAAGGATGAGACTGACAAAAATTAGCATAAATTAAGGCACATAGGAAAACAACTGAGATGAGTTAAAAAGCAATCTTCTGACAGTGAAGAAATCACACGGAAACTATATTTCTAATGAGCTTTAAATTGACTCCTTGTGTAGGGCTTGTAGGGTGAGGAGTACTGACATTGATGCTGGAGAGCTCAGAATGACCAAACTGGCCAATGACACATGTTTCATGGGAAAATAATATTATTAGCTATTAGTGGTGGGCATAGTATCTTTCTTCCATCAGTTAGTTACTAGAAAATGAGACAGAACCAGAATATAATGTAGTATTGGTGTTTCACCAAATCCATGCCACATTTAGATTCACTTTCACCTTGTATTCTTGAAGCAGTGATCTGAGAAATCTTCCTCTAAATTTAAAACTTCAATTCCCACTAATTGGGTTCTTATTTTGGCTCCCAAATGGCTCTATCTCCTAATCAAGTTTGGGTGTCATCTGTTCCTCAGAGTTTGGATTTCTTTTTTTAAGCTAGTCTTTATCTGTTTGCCATGCCTAAAAGAATTCTATTCCCTCCTCTACATCTTTGTACTTAAATGAAAAAAGATTTATTGTTTTTAATTGCTCAATTCAAACATGTTTTAATTGGCTCCTCTGATTGCTAGTGAGTAAAGATAGGCTTGAAATTAGCTATAGGCAGAGCTTGAGGCACCAAGTCGATTCTGAGATGGGTTTCTGCCATTGCAACATTGATTGGAATGAAAAGAAAGCATGGAAATAAAGGTTAAGGTATCATCAAAGTACAGAGGATTCTAGGGGGAAAATACAATCCCTCTCCTTTTTTATCTAGGATTTCTTTCAAGGATCTTTTTAGACTAGGAATCAAGACCATTTGCCTGGGTACAAAGGCCCTAAGGCAAAGGCACAGTGGACTTTCCATTCTAGAACATTATACTAGCAAATGTCAAGCTTTGATATTGTTATGTAACACATGTGCTAGGCAATTTGAAATAGATTCCTGAGGTCTCCGGTGTTTTTAGTGATGGACTTCTTGTTCCTGAATTTCAGCACTTATTACTGAAAATGGATTTTTTCTGACATCTACTGCCCCACTGTCTGGACCTTCATCAGATGATTTTCAAACCCATTTGGATGAAAATCTTGCTCTTGACCTGGGCTTAGACCTTATCTTTTCCCACTCCAATCCATCAGATACCACTCTCACCCATCAAACCTCAAAATCCCTGGAATGACTGATGGACCCTTCTCTGACACTGTTGGCCTACCTGGGCTCCCATTCCAGGCCTCCGCTCTTAGTCTGGGATTTCCTGCTGCTGCTTGGCCTCTCACCATAGTTACGGAAACATACCAAGCTCTGCAACACCTCAGTCAAAATTCCTACTTCAGAACTGAGTTGGCCATGCTCATTATCTTACCAAGTGATTGAAGACTTGCCTCAGTGGCTTCTGTCTCTAAGGAAAAACATCTCCTCTTTTAGTCAAAGCTAAAAGCATCAAAAAGGTTGGACTAGATAATTTCTAAGGTGCCCTCCAGGTCTAAATTCTGGGCTTCATATTTTATAGATGAGAAAACTGAAGTTCAAAGAAGTCAACAAAAAAATCCTAGAAGGAACACTCCCAAGTGACCATTCTGGTTATATTAGGATGATAGAATTATCATTTTTTCTCTACTTTCCAAAGTTTCTACTATGTAGTTATATTGTTCTTGAACTGCAAGAATATCTAAGTTAAAAATAAGTAGTAAAATAAAAAATGTCAAACCTTCTGGGTCTCTAACCAGGATGCTGACCACTGTTTCTGAACAGAGAAAACCCTTGCCTGGAGTGGGCCCTTCATTGTCCTCTTGCAAGCCTTATGGTGGCCCTGATCACCTTTCTGAGATCAGGAATATCACTTCAAATACCAAAAAGATTTGTGGCAAAGGCAGGACATTCAAGACAAGTTGCTATAATTAACATTCATTTCTCAGTCCTTTAATGAAAATCCAGGCTCCCTCCCCTATTCTTGACCAACCCTTCCCTTTTGCTAATGGCCTCTGATCTTTTATTCCAAAGCTAACTTCCTTTTACCTTCAACCTCTTCAAATCCCTGGGCCAAGAAAAGGCCCTGACCTTCTCTTGCCTTCCCTTAGTTGCTTCCACACCATTGATCCTTCCCATTCTAGCAAAAAGCTTATTCATTTTGAGGCTCATTTTATTCCACTGCCAATGTCTTTGGCAATGTCATTTACCATCTCCAGTCCACTTCCTCTCTATCATGAAGATTTTGACAAGTAGCTCACTATTTCCTGCTTTACCTCCACCAGTAAAACCCAAATATGGATCAATCCTATATCTGCATTCTCTATCCTTATACCTGGATGGCTAAAAACAGCTGAAAAAGCAAACTGCTACAAATTCATTATTCCCAAACTTAATTGCCTCCTCAGTTTCATCTCATTAATCTTTACCAAAGATAGAAATGTTTTTAGTAAATCAAGTGGCAAGGTGCATGAAGTCTCTGTCAGCTATCAACTTATTGTGTTTCAGCTCCAAATTCACCTTTCAATATATGATCTGTGAGACTGGATGGAATTCCTTTAAGCATTTCTCCTGTAAAGTGAGGATAATATTAAGCTTTCTCAGTAGAGCGTGGGTGGGACATTGTAGGAGGAAGGGGTCCTCCTTTGTGGTTTCTGATTACCGTATTTGTGGGTCAGCAGTGTGGGTGTGAAGTCTTGTGGTCCAGCCACTCACCCTGAAGGTGCTGTCCCTCAGGGACTTTGCAATCCAGCATGGCCTGGTGATCCCCTTCCTGTTTCCCTTTCCATATGGATATCCTGCTGTCCAGGCCTCCTGCCCTCACTGGCTTCCTGATTGCTTGCACCCATCCTCTTCCCCAGATGTGTGTTCCACACTCCTCTTGGTGCTGTGGTTCTCTCAATGCCATGGTCTCTGCCCGCTACCTGGTGTCCCACTCCTACTGCATGCCCATGCACTGGCCACCAACTGTGGCTTGCGAGGCATATGTGCACTGCAGAGGTTGATTTCTGATTACTTTGCAACTTCCATTCCCGTGGTTTCAGCACTGGCCCACAAATCAGCAAACCTCTCAGCCATCCAGTGAGCCTATACCTTCTCTGGTAAGGTCTGAACCTCAGCCTTGGGAAGGGATCTAAGTTTGCCCCTTTTCCTCTGCCCTATGGTACCATACAGAATATTCTTATATCCTATAGTTTCTCTATCATCATAGTTTAATAATTCTTTATATTAAACTTCTCCTGTTTAAATCACTTTGTGGTTTCTATCTCCTAATTGGATCTAGACTGCTACAGAGTTCAAGAACTAATCCCTTTATTTACACAGTGACGATGTTGTTCAAAGATTTGTCTACATTTGCTGCCTCCACTTCATGTCTGATCCATTCCTCATCCTGCCTTCCTTACTGCACTCTAGCTTCCACCATCACCATTTCACTGAAAATAGTCTCTCCAAGAACACCAGCGACGTTGTTGCTAATTCTAATTAGCAGCATTTTGAACCATTTTGAACCACATCTTATATGACTTATCTGCTGCATCTGACACTGACTGGTTGCCTTTATTTTGGGCTACTACATTTTCCTGGTTTTCTTTGTATTTATCTGGCAACTCTTTCTCAGTCTTCTTCGTAGGTACCGCTACTCTCTGCCTGTTTTTTCAGTGCTGGTGTTTCCCAGGATTCTGCCCCGGGTCCTTTTCTAACTCCATGTAATTCCTTGGGTGACTTCCTCCATTCCCATGGTTTCAGCTCTCGTTTACATATGGCTACATCCCAGAACTATCTGTTTAGCCTAGATTCCTGTGCTGAGCACCTTCTTTCCTCTCAGCATCTTTACCTTGAAGGCTGATGGGCAACTCAAACTCAATGTGTCCATCTTTGTCATCTTCTCTGCCAAATCTATCCTTTTCCCTCCATCAGCAAATGACCAAAGGAAGAAACTTGGGAACTGTCCCACATTTTCTTTCCCTCTTGCACTTTCCAAATCCATCAATCACAAAGTTCTATTGATTCTCCCTCTTAAATAGCTTTTAAATATTCACTCTTTCCATTTCCATGGCCCATTCTTTAGGAGGAGATTGAAATCTGAATGAACAATTAGGAGCACACAAAGTGGACACCATGAGGCAGGGCATGGTAGGTGGTGCTTATAGCTTGTAAAATGGTACAGAGTGCTCCCTTCGACAGCACATATAATAAAATTGGAATGATACAGAGAAGATTAGCATGGCTCCTGTGCAAGGATGCCATGCAAGTTTGTGAAGCATTCCATATTAAAAAAAAAAATGGTACAGAGACATGGAATGGTATGATTTATTTGAGTCCATGTTGTTCTTTGCTGTACCTGAAAAATTACTGCACTTGGTCTGCTTGGCTAGATTTCTGCTCTTTGATGGCTGATCCCAAAGATGTGTAATATCTTAGAGTTTCAGACTCTGCATCTAAATCTTTCCACATTCAGCTAAATCACAAGATAAAAAAAACAAAGATTTTTTTTTTTTTTTTTTTTATATTCCATGTGTGGAGGCATGTGGTATTTGTGGTGGGAACTGTACTTTTTCACAGTTGGAAATATGCTATGTTGAAATGTTTGGCTATGAGAGAAGAAAAAAAATGTCAGGAGAAAAACAGTTTTAGTTATAAGTCAATAAGTCTGCCTGACAGTTTCAGCAAAGATTGGTGATTAATTTCTCCTTTGAGTAGAAAAGGAAATCATTAACTAGTACAGAATATAGGAAGGAGAAGTCAAGAGCTAAATTCCATTTTTGGCTACCATCTCAATCTCCTTTAATTAAACAAAGAGAAACAAGGAGACAGCGGGAAATATCTTCTTGTTGGCACATTTCATTTAATTTCTGGTGTTGAGAAGTAGTAGAAAGAAAAGGCCTTGTCCAGTTGGCATCTGTAGCAGGCAGGAGAGCCTTTATTTAGGCCAAAGATCTGATGATCTGAAGGGGCTTAAACATTCTTGAATCAAATTGACCTTGAGAGATTATCTTGATTAATTCAGTGATCATCAATATTTTTGCAGACACAAAGACGATTTTCTCTATAATCAAAGCCCCATTTTGAGATGTTATATCCTATTTATACTGAGAGAGCATTTCAAAGTAGATGTGTGTTATTTCCTCAAGAAAAATTCAGCAGAACAAGTGATCTTCAGAAATGGTGCTGTAACTCCTGTTAATCCCACAGTTTCTGCATGGAACTAAGAGGAGTCATTCATTTGTCCGTTCATTCAAACAAATATTTTAAAGACTTTTTTTTTATACCCCACCATCACGGAAGAGAAGAAGGAGAAAATAACAGAAATTCTTTTAAAAGATTTTCACTTTTGGATAGAGATGTATCTGTTTTTACTCTTTTTTTTTTTTTTCTCACCGGGAGGTCCTGGGGACCGAACCCAGGTCCCTCCATATGGGAGATGGACATCCAAACATTTGAGCCACATTCATCCTCCCCATTTTTAATTAAACAGGTAGACTTAAAAAAAACACTTCAAGTTAAGAGTCTAGTAATGTATGACTTAGATTTTTAGCTCCTTAATGGTTCCTTGCACTTAGAAGGTGTATAAAATAATTATGGAACGCATTTCATAGAATGTAATCCAGTTATCAACTGCATTGCATGGGGAATCCACAAAGAAAGTTTAAGGAAGCTGTAAGAGTAGTGTAAGAATAGAGAACTGAAATTTTGGGGTGGGATTTAAAAGCATTACTAACCACACCTCAAAAAAGGCCTTCCAAATTCAGTTTTCTTGTCTGAAGTTTTCAAGTAAAATTTGATTTGACCTTTCTTTAAAGATCAAAATTTACCAGACAACCAAGTTTGTAGGGCCCTTGCCGGTCTTTATGAAAAATTTTAGTGGTATATGATTATAAAAGAAAGAATCTACACAAAAGCCAGGATTTTTTCTGGTTTCTATTGCAGAAAGTTCCATTTCTTAGTCTCATCTGAGCGTTACCACCACCATACCACCATTTTAATGTTATAAACATTCTGGAAAGGCACAAGGGAGTTTGTGAACTAAGGTTCCAAGCACTTTCTTAGCACTCAAACATTTTGTTAAATTATAAGAATTAATGAGATTCAGGTGGTAGTGGTGGTTCTAAAATGGTTTTAGTAGGGGCAAGATATCATTATCCTAAACTGAAATGCAGTTACCATAATATGCTTATCCCAAGACCCCATTCCTGGGACCTGATTCTACTCTAGACAAAGGCATAAATGCCTTCTCTCTTAATTTAAAAAATATATATACATATATTATTTTTATTAGCAAAGCTGTAGGTTTACAGAAAATTCATGCAGAAAATACAGAATTCCCATATGTCATCCTCCCTTATAACACTTTGCATTAGTGTGGTACCTTTGTTACAAATGATGAAAGAATATTATTATAATTATATTATTAAATGCAGTCTGTAGTTTACAT
Organism: Tolypeutes matacus; assembly: GCA_026826555.1. Classification (NCBI taxonomy): domain Eukaryota; kingdom Metazoa; phylum Chordata; class Mammalia; order Cingulata; family Chlamyphoridae; genus Tolypeutes; species Tolypeutes matacus. The sequence goes on from JAKSZT010053881.1 coordinate 3,019,400, forward strand.
TAGGATTTACTTTTTTGTGTTCTATAATCTTATGGATTTTTTTTAAAAATTGCATTCTAATAATATATACACAACCTAAAAATTTCCCCTTTTAACTATGTTCAAATATCTAATACAGTATTGTTAATGACATTCACAGTGCTGTGCTACCGTCACCATCACCACCATCCATTTCCAAAACGTTTCCATCACCTTAAATGGAAATTCTGTACCAATTAAACGTTAACTCCCCATTCCCTACCCCCAACTCAGCCCCTGATAACCTGTATTCTAGTTTTTCATTTTATGAATTTGCTTATTTTAATTATTTCATATCAGTGAGATCATACCATATTTGTCCTTTTGTGTCTGGCTTATTTCACTCAACATGATGTCTTCAAGGTTCATCCATGTTGTGGCATGTATCAGAATTTCATTCTCCCCCACCCCTCGACATGGCTCCCTTGTCTGTTTGCTCATTGTTTTGGTTTGTTGGTTTTTTGCTAGTTGTTTGCTCATTGTTATTTCTCATTTTGCTTGTTGTCTGTTTGTCTTCTTTAGGAGGCACCGGAACCGAACCCAGGACCTCCCATGTGGGAGGCAGGCACTCAACTGTTTGAGCCACATTCATTCCCAGAATTTCATTCTTGACCTGGGCTTGTGCTCTCTGGTGGCTTTAGGAATTAATGGTTTATAGGAATTCAAATGCCTCCTCTACTCCCAGGGAAATAGACTTTCTCCCCCTCCTGATTGCTCTATTGTATGACTTAAGCAGATAATCCTTTGACCTGGGCTTCTTTCACTTAATTGTTTCTTAAACTGCTTTAGCCTGCTACAAGTTGCTCCTGCCTGCAGGGCAATTTCTAGGAGGGTGAGTCCTAGATGAGTTCCCTAGTTCAGTCTTTCATGCTGCCACAGGATAGACTGGCACATACAGGTAACCCTGAGTGCCCAAAGAGCTACTCTGCTCCTGCTGGAACAGAATCAGGGACCCACACTGCGAGTGCAGGCTAGCACCACTGCAGAGGAAGAAGTGGGGGAGGAGCCAGATGGGTGCCTTGAGCTTCTCCTACCACTTTTTTTTTTAAAGGAGGTATTGGGGATTGAACCAGGGACCTCATATGTGGGAGGAAGGCACTCAACCACTGAGCTATATCTGCTCCCTTGCCTACCTTTTTAAAGATTTATTTATTTCTCCCCCTGCCCCCCCCTTGTTTTGTGCTCGCTGTCTGCTCTCTGTGTGTTCTTCTGTGTCTGTTTGTCTTCTTTTTAGGAGACTCCAGGAACTAATACTGGAACCTTCTGGAGTGGAGAGAGGATATTCAATCTCTTGCACCACCTCAGCTCCCTAATCTGCTGCATTTCTTACTTCTTTCTTCTGTGTCTCTTTTTGTTGCGTCATTTTGCTGCACTAGCTCTCTGCATGGGCCAGCACTCCACGTGGGCCAGCTCTCCACTCGGGCAAGCTTGCTGCATGGACCAGCTTGCTTTTCACCAGGAGGTCCTGGGGATTGAACCCTGGACCATCCTATATGGTAGACGGGAGCCCAATCACTTGAGCCACATCCACTTCCCTCGCCTACTGCTTTTAAAGCTGCATTTTCTTGACATGATGCTTGCTCAGTTACTGCAACCCTTCATCTCTTTTCTGGAGCATTGAGTAAGATGGCTGTGCCACTTTTTGCTAATTGTTCAAAGATTCTGTGGGAGAACAGCACCCTGGAAAGTCATGCCACTGTCTTGGTCAACCAGAAGCCTTCTGCCTCAGTTTTGGTATCTGTTCAAAGTAAATAATATTGCAAGAGATGAAATAAAAAGACACAGACTTAGTTATTATTATAAACATAGCAAATATTTTCATTAAATTGCATAATACATATTAAGTACCTAAAAATAGTGTCTGGCACATAGTAGACACTTGAATATTTGATTAAAAATATTTATTAAATAAACGTGATTATTTTTATGTGTTGGAGAAAACCTTCTGGGATTCTTTCATTATTTAGCAGTTGGTCACCTCTTGCACAAAAATTTTATTTCAGTCCGGTTCCAGTTCAAGTAACTGTCCAATATTTGAGGTCCTGCTATGCATTAGTTTTGTATTAGTTATGCATTAATAAGGGATTGTTTGGCAGTGTTATATGTTCTGGACCCTTAAAGAATCTATATGGAATCACTGTATCATCTGCTGAATTAAAAATGCTACAGATAGATTTGCAGCAGAAATCCTCTCTTTTTTTATGACTCACCCATCCCCAGAAACAAGGGAACTGCAGGGGTAGGATTTGCTTCTTGGTGGCAGCTGAAGCCTTGCCAATAGTCTAGCTCAGGGGTGGCTGCTATGAGAACTAGTCATCACCCCCATTCAAGAAGAGATGGTGGTGGTGACTAGGAGTCCTTCAGCTTGGTCCGTGTCCCAGGAGGAGGGAGGATACTGGAAGTGGAAGGAGTATGAAGGGTGAGAATGAAGCAAACTAACACTTCGCTGTGACTCTCGGGCTCCTAATGGTTTGGGCTTTTCTTAAATGTCACCAAAGGAGACACCAAAGGTAGCCTGACTGTCATGGTCTTCCTCTACACAGCAGTGACTGCTCTATAAAGTATTTTATTCACAGATGGGGGGTAACAATGAGACTTAAGGATTTATAAGGGTATAAACACCTCATAATTCTAGCAGCCTTGTATCTGCTAACGGCAAAACAAAGTGCACTTCTTATCAGTCCTCACTGCCCAACACAAATGCCATGCTTGTTGATAAGCTATAAGAGGACTCTCAGCTCAAATTCTTGAAGACTCCAAGACATAATAACAATTTCCAAACACACACACACACACACACACTCCCACACACCCCCCACATGCATACATATCCCTCCTGCAAAGATTTTGGCTTGAGGTAATAGATTTCAATAAAACAGCCAGCACTTTCTGGGGAAAAAAAACAAACCAGGAATCTGACTTGACCAATGTTTCCTGGAGAATTAGAGAAAAAAATAAAATAGTCACTACTTATAGAGGTGCTTCAGGCAGAGACCAATACTGGTAACTCAATGACAGTCTCCCTCACCACATCTTTCAGCCAATGGTGGCACCATTACAGAATAATATTAGCTTATGTCTGACATTCCTAAACCAGAGAAAGGCTAAAAGGAACCTGGAATCACCTGGTCCAGTTCCTATATTACTCCTGAGGAATCTGCCAGCATATAATCTTGATTTAGACAAAACTGGGATTCGAATCTATGTTTCTAACTGTTCCAGGATTCTCCCACTGGGCTTTGAAACAACACTGGTGCTTCCAGGTGCCAGAAAATGTTAAAATTCACTCTCATTTATTCTTTTTTTAGGAGATACTGGGGATTGAACCCAGGTCCTCGTACATGGCGAGCAGGAGCTCAACCAATGAGTTATATCCGCTCCCCTCATTTACTCTTAATTTTTCAATTTTCTCAAGCTAAGAACGCTGGCCCTATTCCAGCAGGGTATCTGTTTTAGTTTGCCAAATGGCTGCCAATGCAAAGTACCTGAAATGGGTCCGCTTTTATACAGGGTACTTATTTCAGGTAAAAGCTTACTGTTCCAAGGCTGTGAGATTTCTAAATCAAGTCACAATCAGAGGTGCTTTCTCACCAAAGTCAGCTACTGTTGATTCTGTTGTCTGGCTACGTGGCAAATCAAGATGGCCACTGATCTCTACCGAGATCTCTGCCTTCTCCTACAGAATCTGCTGTCTCCTGTAGCTCAGCTGTGGGCAAACAGGCATAGGGCTTGTCTCTTTCCAGGCCTACTCTATCAGTATCCGCTACCCTGCTTTCTTCCTGAGTTCAGCTGCAAGTTATTAGGCATATGGCTCATCTCTCACTGGGCCTCAGCTCTTTGAGCCTCTTAGGAGCTTCTCTCCTTGCAGTTCAACTGTGGGCAAAACTGGAATCCTTTCTTTCACATGGCAGGATCAAATATGGAAGCTCCCTTTTCCTGTGTCTCTCTGTGTCTCCGTTTATGTCAGACCCAGCAAGAGGGCAGAGACTCAACCTGAGTCATGCCTCATGGACATAGTCCAATCAAAAGCCCTAAAGCAATCTTATCAAGTAATCGAATCAAAGGCCTCTCAACCCAATTTAATACAATTAAAGGATACCTCACCCACAGGAATAGATTAGTTAAGAACATACTCGCTTTCTTTTTGGGATTCATAAAATAACTTCAGACTGTCATAGTATCTAAAGCCCTTTCCCAACTGTTCCCACCCTACATTTCCACCCCATCTCTCAGCTTTACTCTCCTATATCCTATGCTCTACTCCCACTATACTCCATTCTGTGTCCTGAACACTCCATTCATGTTCACACTTCTCTGAACTCAGAACTTCCCCATTGTCTAAACTCACAAGCTCCTGCTCATCCTTCAAAGCCCAGCTCAAAACAGTCATCTCTGTGACACCTTCTTCCAAACATTATGCTCATTGGCAGTTAATTTTTACCTGTAGTGTGGCATTTATCATGATGTATTGTGATTCCCTAATCCCAAAGAAATGCATATCCTTATTATATATATTGACATAAATACCAGTGCCACTCTCTCACCTCTGTGCTCTCCTTTTTTTTTTTTTTTTATTTTTTTATTTGACATTGGGGCACTTTCCAAGAGCCTGGAGATCTAAGAGGGCCCAAGTAGAGTTTGGAAGTTTCCAAGATGATCTCTTGGGATTTACAAGTCATGGGAACCCTAGGTTTCTATTTAGATAATTTTCCCAGGGTCAACAGACATGGAAAAGAGGCTACAGTTCAGTGGAGAAACCCAGAAATAACTGCTGCATTGTTCGAAGTGTCCTTAGAGTTGAATTAGAGCTTGAATGAGAATAAAAAATATTAACTCTGCCACACAGTTGGCATTTAATGAGTTGAACTGAAGAAAACACTTTGATAGTTCATACATTTAAGTTTTTTGTCCAGACCTGGTTTTAAATATAGCTTGCTTATGCAAACCCCCAAAGCTCCTTTAGCTCTGCTCCATTCAATTCTTTCGGCTAAGTCCCTGAATGGTTAGGCTATTACCAACCATTACCTGCCTGGCCTTAATTAGTTTCTTCAACTGGTTGGTTAGTTAGCCAGCAGCTGGGGAATAATGAAAGCAAAATTCAGATACTTGGGGAATAGATGTGGAAATGCCTGAAAGCTGGGGCATTGTCTGGGGAAGGTAGATCTACAAGAAATGTTCTGAGAAGCACTAATGAGAAAATTCTGCAATGTGCACAAGTAGAAGAAAGGAGGTGAAACAATGAAAGACAAAAAAATGAAAACTAAGGGTGCACCAAGTTTGACTTGACTTCTCCAATTTTCTCTAGGTACGTCCCTGCTCTTACCAGCCTGTGCCACCTAAACCACTGGCCATCAGTCAGAGAACAGGGCACGTGACTTAGAAAAGCCTGAATAAGTCTACTCTCATCTAAGAGTCTTCTTGAAGCCTATCAGGGATCCTGGAACCACAGGTACTTATTGTTGCCTGGGATCTGAGCTGCCATCTGGTCCCATCCTTTTGGGGAAAGACAAAAAAAGCCAGGTTCCAAAGAACTTAATGGACTTAATATCATTCCAGAGCTGCACACCATGCTGTCTTTCAATGTTTTTACAGAAAACCCAAAATAAAAATTATTTTCCTATAAATTATCATATTTTCAAAGGTAATATTCTTCCTCTCTTTATAGGTCCCAAACACCCTTTTGCCCCCAATAAACCACCTCAGCCTGAAGCGCCCTGAGGAACATGTTTTGCTGGCCCTGTCTGAGAGTTTGAGGATGTGTTTCAGTGAATTCACATGCATCATAATATGGTGACCTGAATTCAAATTCTGACTGAACTCTCTGAAAGCACAACTCTCAGTTACCTCTTATGTGAAATGGGAGTAATGATAGTTACCTCATGGGTTTTTTTGTGAAAATTAAACATGAAATGCATAGAGATCATTTAGTACAGCACCAGACATTAATCCCCATTACTGCTACTGTCATTCACATGCTCTTTCTTTTGCTTATGCTGCTTCAAGTTTTCCCATTTTATATTAGGTATAGGTATTTAGTTTCCACCCATTCTTAGCAGCCTTGCCTGGCTTGCTTTGAATCTGTCATTCATTAAGTTAACCGTAATCTATGAGGGCCTACTATGTGCCTGGCACAGCTCCAAGCAACAGGGATGCAATAACAGAGCAGACACAGCTCTGTAATCTCGAATCTTGTTTCGGGTGACTGTGCTCACTGATGGGGGCTCTCTACTTTCAACAAGAAAGGTCCACATCAAAACAAGGATTTCTGACACTGCCTTGGAGTGATTATTGGCTACTTTAACAAAACCAAAATAACAGTAGTTTAACAGAGAAGTTTATTTCTCTCTCGTGCAAATCTAAGCTTTTAGGTGGTTTGGGGGTCATGACTCTGCTAGGTAGGGTGGTCTAAGGACCCTCTATTTTATTGTTTTCCCACCCCCTAGGGTGTGGCCTTCATCTAATGTTCAAAGCTGGCTCTCACAACTATATCCATTCCCAGAGGAAGTAGAAGGCAAGCAGTACCTTTTAGAAAGCATGACTTGGGAACTGTACACTTCCCTTCCACTTCATCCCTCGGATCATGAACTTAGTCACATGGTCACACTTAGTTACTCTAAGGGGTGATGGGAAATGTAGTTACTAGGTATGTAACTACAGCTGGGTAGCCACATGCCCAGCCAAAACTCAAAGGGAAAGTGGGTACTGGAGGTCAGCTCTTGATGACTACTGCAGACAGAGAAGTGGCTCTACCATGAAGGAAATTAGCCAACCAGCTAGGACCTCGTGGAATACGGGAGCCTTGCTAGACCATGAATGAGAATGGCTCTACTGTTGCAGTGAACATGTTCCTGCATCATTCATACACACGTTCTTTGCATAAGCCATGTTATATAGGGCATGCATTTTCAAATTCTGTTAAGGGGGAGTTATTTATGTTTCAAACAGCAAAATACATTGACTGGTCATTGCCCAATATTTATTTAGAACAAAAAAGGCTATCACAGATATATAAAATCTAAACTGCCCAACATTACCTCATTGCAAAGAGCAATCACAGCAACCTGTATTCTTGTCAAGCGGCATGACTGATTGACTCCTTGGCCATTGGGCCACAAGTAATTTCCACAAATCACATCTCAGACACACAGAGAGTTGTTGGTTCACTCCATCTCTCAGAAAAAAACATAGTAATAGATGATGTAGCATTTTATGTGAGCAGATGAAATGAATTAGTTGATCACTAATTAGTGAAATTAGATAGCAGCCTTTACAAAAATATCTCTCAATGGCGATGACCATTTGAAACACAAATTCAGGTGACTTTGGACAAATACAATATGGCCACATATGTAATCTTCTCTTAGGGTTTTACTAGCCTCAGGGTTGCCTTATTCTGGATAGTATTATTTAGCTATAGACTTGAATTTGAAACTGTATAGCTGCCACAGAAACACTAAGTTTCTTATTATGGCCCCATGACATAATCACTAATTAACATTTATTGGGCTCTTACTATTCTAAGCACTTTACATAGATCACTTTATTGAATTCTTAAAATAGCCCCTATGAGCTATGTTTCATTATCCTATTTTACAGGCAAGGAAACTGATGTGCAGACATAAGATAATTTGCCCTGAGTAATACAGCTAAAAAGTGTCAGCATCTGGCTTCATAGCCCATGCTTTCAACTACCACACAATATTGCTACTGTCGACCCCCATCACAAAGTCCAGGGTGTGTATGTACTCTCATTGTGCCTTGTCCTACCCTTATCTTACCCTCATTATGCTGGGTGAATTTTCCCCTTTATTTATTGTATGCTCCCTGGGACAGTGAGATTCTTGAGTGCAAGGATTCCGTCAGATGGCTTTGTGTTCCCTCTGCCCAGCATCGTGACTGGCACACAGGAAAGGATGGAGCTGGGGACCTGACACTTAAGGGTGATAAGTCTCACACGGTAGGAGATAGTTTTTATTTTCCCAACAAAGACTGCTCTAGAAGAAAATAAGTTTCATAAGGGCAGGGGCATTTGTCAGTTTTATTCATTGATATATCCCATAGCCTAGAATAGTGCCTGTTATATAGAAAGAACTCAATAAATATTTGTTGAATAACATAAGAAAACAAAACACAAAACCCATAGATATCTTTGTTATTGATGTTATTTAGTTGGGAAAATGTTAAATTGAAAAGCATTTTTATATTACCATTCCTCTGAAGTTTTCCAATACCCATCCTTTTATTGGAGATAAATTAATTTTATTCATACATGAACATACATAAACAATAAATGTATAGTGAAAGTTGTGAACTTACAAAACAAACATGCATATCATCATACAAGGCTCCCACATCTTCCTACCACCACCATCTTGCATTGTTGTGAAACATTTGTTACAAACTATGAAAGAGCATAGTCAAAATAGTACTACTAACAATAGCCCATATCTTATATTTGGTGTATTTTTCCTCCAACCATTAACACTCTGTATTAGTAGTATATATTTATTGTTCAGGAGAAAACATTCTTATATTTGTTCTGTTAACCACAGCCCATCATCCACCACTGGATTCCCTGTGTTATAGGGTCCCATGCTTTGTACAATACATTCAAAGTGCACACTCAGTGGCTCTAATTTTCATCACAGAGTTGTGCTGGCATCACCTCAGTCAATTTTAGAATTGTGTTCATATTCTTATAAAGAGAACACTGCTTAATATCATTTAAAAATGTCCTCACAAAATTTATTCAGGTCTTAGTGTAGCTGATATCACACCCAGAGCTGAAATAATGGACCAGCCTGTTAAGCATTTTCCAGGGCAGTAGTTTATAAGGTACATTAAGACATTGCCTTTGAGAAATTGGAAATCCAGTTCCAATTGACTTGATTTTTATATGACTTTATACATATCTGATAAAACATAAATTGTTTTTACCAAATGGGAATCTGCTGAAGAAAAAGATGCCCTTGTGTCAAAATAGGGAAAAAATCCACCTTATCTCTAACTCAGTTTAGTCTTTTGTGGTACATAAACATGTTTTATGGTAAATAGTAGCTGTACTACCAGCTCTGAGACCAGTCTTCTCTCAAACACCTGAAGCTGAAATTCTGAATTTGAATAATTCATGAGTTGAAACTGTTTACTGGGAAGGACGTATTTTATTCACATTTTAAATTATTTAACATGCCTCCCCAGAAGCTGTTTAATTCAGAAAATTGCATGTAATAAATGCATGCTATATATTCCTTATTTTAAATATAAAGTCAATAGAATTCTGCTTTTATCATTAGAAATCAGCATTTCACTATCTCCACTAGGTAGTTATTGAAAAAAAATTTAAATATTGATTTGACAGGGTGCCCCATTATTGTCTTACCTAGGACATCCACCTGTCTCAATCTAGACCTGATTATACTAAGACTCAATTCAATAAAAGTAGCTCTACAGGGGTATTGATGACCTTACTGTGTGCTTCTCCCAGAAGAATCTAGGCCAGCAGAAAGAAAAGAGAGGCTCACACATTCCTGTTATACAGCTGTGTCCTTATATCCATTTATTTATGAGTCCTGAAGTCTAGATAGAATGTAACTTTTGTCTATGATCAAATATCATAAACATTGTAAGGAAGGATAGTTGTCTTTTTGAAAAGTTCTCTGACTTCTTGGAAGAAAGACCAGATGTTATATTTTAAAATTTAGGGTGATACAATAAAAGTAAAGTTTCACAGAAAACCTGGATGTCCAGAAAACATTTCATGGCCTCACCAATAAAATTCTGCTAATAGGGAAGTGTGAACTGGTTTTGGAATAGGAATAATTTCCCAAAAGTTTCAAGAAAATGTAACCACCTTGTTTTAGTTTGTACATAAAGGAGTACAAATAAATACATTTTAGAAAAGTATCTGGGATCAAATAACTGAATCTTCATCCCTGAAAGGGCCTTCAAATCTTTTAAAAAGTGCTACCACTCTCCTGAGAATTGCTACCTGCAATAACATGCTCTGTTTTCACACACCAAATGCTGAGAAGAAAAATAAAAACACATGTGTCTGGGATTTTAAGAAAAGAAAACCATATTTAAGATTTCCTGTCCAGATGTATCAGTGAGACACATTTTGCTTATCTGCCTCTATAACATCCGGTCATGGAGCTCGATTTTATGTGAACTGACAGATTTTACCAAAGGAGGAGGGAACTCAAGCTCCTGAAATAGGAGTTAATTTATGCTACAAAGTATATAAAGGTAGGTTTAGTATGGTGATTTTTAAATTCCCATTTAAGTCTTCTAATTTAATTTAATTTTATACTCATCAAAGTTCTTGTTTGGATAACAGGCAGAAATAAATGTGGCACTTTGGGCCCAAACCTAACTCAGATCACTTAAGCAAATAGATAAAATGTGTCTTTGCTCTCTCCTTCCCTTTCAAATTGTCTAATACCTAAGACTGCCCCTACAGGGTGCTTGGTTCCTAGGCTGTGAAGGTTAATAGTGGAATACAGCACAGTGTAGTGTTTTAAATCCTAGGTTTTGGTGTCAAATGGACCTAAGTCAACCTCTGTTTATTGGCTGTGTAACCTTGGACAAGCTGCCAAATTTCACTAAACTTAAATTCTTCAACTGTAAAATGAGGTTAATAATATTATCTATTTCACAAGGTGGTTGTAAAGACAATAGTAAGAATTTAATACACATTAGCTTAAAAATAAAAAAGCTACCAATATAAGTCATTTTCCCAGTAATGGCAGACTAGGTAACTTGGCACAACCCTTCTATTGATAATAACTAAAAGGGAGGGACAAAATATACTTTTTTAAAAATTGCTTGATTACATCAGAGAGTAAAGAATTATAGGGAAATGGATGTGGCTCAAGCAATTGGGCTCCTGTCTACCATATCGGAGGTCCAGGGGTTGATTCCCAGAGCCTCCTGATAAAAGGCAAGCTGGCCTGCGCAGTGAGCTGACCTGAGCAGAGAGCTGGCCCACGTGGAGTGCTGGTCTGCACAGAGAGCTGGCGCAGCAAGATGACAACAAAAAGAGACACAGAGGAGAGATAATAAGAGATGCAGCAGACCAGGGAGCTGAGGTGGTGCAAGAGATTGAGCGCCTCTCTCCCGCTCCAGAAAGTCCCAAGATCGGTTCCTGGTGCTGGCTAAAGAGAAGACAAGCAGACACAGAACACACAGAGAGCAGATAGCAAGCACAAAACAATGGGGGAGGGGGGAGAAATTAAAAAAAAAAAAAAGAATTATGGGGGCAATATCTGGAAGAAGAAGGAAAATTCAGAGAGCTGAGCTTGGCTTTTGGGCCTTTGCCCCCCAAGGATGTCTTCCAATTTTGAAAGAGGTGGCTTAGAACCTAAAAAGCTGATCAAAGTTTTTTGTCAACCTCCTGAGATTAAGAGAACAAAATATGAAGTCCAGGTACTTCTGAAGAGTGGGGGTGGAGATGGCTTTGGGTTAGAAACTAGGAGTAAGGGTCAACTTGAAATAGGCCCTTATAGTGATGGAACCCAAGTTTCAGACACCCAATTACAAGTCTGAATTAAAGTGAACTGGCATTGCTAGTTCCCTAGCTGCCTGCAACAAAGCAAACACTCTCTTGGGGAACAGAATATCATTCTACACTGCAAAGTTTTCTATAATATTTCATGTGTAATTCCTAGCATTCAGTAGAAATTAGATCTTTCTTCCTTCCAGAATAATTCAATTCTCCAGGTAGGACCTAACAAGGTAGGTACTTGTGAGGGGGGAGGGGTATTAGTTTAGCATTGGTGATGGAGACTGAGTAGGGTAAGTAGGGCATCTGTGAAGGGGGGGGTGATGAAGATTATAAAGGACTGGTTACATACAGAAGGAACTTATTCAATAAGTAAATGTATTGAATTGATAGGAGTCAGGTTTCTACTGTAAGAGAAAGGAGTTACAGATATGGAAAGAAAGAAAACTAGAATAAATCCTGTGATGCTGGATTAGAAGGGGGTTTTCAGTGTGAACCCATGATTTTCAATATATATAGGTTGACATGGAAATAAATATCGATCTAAATGTGAGTGCATGCACACACACACACACACACACACAATTTCCCTAGCTCTGTCCAATGAGAAGGCTGGGAAAAAGACACCCAATAGAATTGAATATACCTAATACCTAGATCTTGTTTTCTAACTTCCATCCTCCACTAAAGGATACCAGAGTTCCAAGTATGTTCAGGGAAAGTATAAGCTGAGTCTGGAATATCTTCTTAGACCATAAAGTAAAGAATTGCTCAAAGAATTATGAGACATGTCAAAGGACACAGAAAGTATATCAATTTTCTATTGCTATGTAAAAGATCATCACAAACCTAGAGGCTTAAAAGGATACATATTTACTGTCTCACAGTTTCTGTTGTCCAGAAATCCAGGCACAGTTTTCTTTAAGTTCTCTGTTCAAGGTGTCACGAGGCTGCAATCAAGATGTCATCTGGGCTGTATTCTCATCTGTAGACTTGACTGGGGAAAGATCTACTTCCAATCTTCCCTTGGGTGTCAGAAGAATTCATTTCTTCCCAGCTTCAAGACTGAAATTTTGGTTTCTTGCTGGTGGCTGCCCTCAGTTTCCAGAGTCCACCCATAGCTCTTCCCATGTAGGTCACTTACTTCATGGCAGCTTACTGCTGCAGGGCCAGGAGGAACATGAGAAGAGTCTGCTTGGAGTCTTATGTACATGCATCATATTGTAATCATGGCAGTGACATACCATCACCTTTGCCATATAAAGAAACTTAATCCCAGGGGAGATATCCTGTCACCTTTGCCATATTATACTTGTTAGAAGCAACTCACAGTTCCCACCTACTCTCAAAGGAATAGGATTATGCAAAGGTGTGAACAGCAAAGTTGGGAATTGTTAGGGGTCACCTTTGGGTCTGTCTGCCACAGAAGTGTTTCCTACTAGCCACACTGGTCCAAATTGAGCATAAAAATAAAACACTAGTGATTTAAAACCCACCAAATAAAATAGGAATTGATGAGTTTATACTGATATAAACCAATAAATGAGGAGAAAAAGAAAACTTCTTTACAGTAGAATGACACCTACTAAATAAATGTAGAAGAAATTATGGAATTAGAAAATCATTATATCAATAATTTACTCATCCAATAAGCAACAATGGATGGTAAAATTAGTGGATAAAAGTTTGGTGACAAATGTGATCTTTGCATAGGCTCAAAGAACCTCCCCCATAAAATATTTATTCATTACAAAGGGAAAAAGAATAACTTTATAGTGGAGAAACCTTGCCAACACCACCTCAATTAAATGATCAAAGTTAACACCATCAGCAATGTAAGAAATTATAATTGAGTAACATCTGATAGGATGCAATGAGGACACAGCTCTTCTATGGTATTCCTACTAAAAATGAATAGCCTGTGTCTAATCAGGAGGAAGTATAAGACAAACCAAATTGAAAGACATTTTTCAAAATAACTGGCCCATACTCTACAAACAGTGTCAACATCATGAAAGTCAACGAAGGAATGAAGAACTATTACAGACTATGGAGACTAGAGTCACTTATGACAACCAAAAGAAACATATGATTCTGGACTGGATCTTTTTGCTATAAAGGACATTGTTCTATCAATTGGTGAGACTTTAATGGGGTCTGAAGATTAAGTACTATTAAGGTTTCAATGTTAATTTTCTGATTTTGTTGACTATATTATAGGTATGTAGGACAACGCCCTTTGTAGAAAACACAGGCAAAAGATGTTTTTGTCATTCCTGTCAATGGAGGGTCTAAGTGAGACTCAGGGAGAATGTGGCTAATTGATACTATCACTGCTTTTACCACCACCAACTTTAACTTTTATATTTTTGCATGACACAATTTTCTTCCTAATTGGCACTGCCTAATTCTTTGTAAGCAAAGTACAACATATAAAGTTCTAGAGAAATTTGAAAGCAGATTTACCAAATATAAATGTCCTGGAAAATAGGCAAGGGAAATGGTGCAATAAAACTTGGGTTTTTATTATCAGATTGATCAATTCGTTCCTGTTTAAGCTTGGGGGAATAGCACAACTTGTTGGAGCTGAGAATAATATTTACCTTCTTCAGCTAAAGTAGTGGGAGCCAACTTCTGAATAATGTAATAATTTTAAGGAAAGATTATAAAGATATTTATAACGCAATCTCTGCACACCCTTTATCCACATTTACTATCAGTTGAATACCCTTTTGAAATCCCTTATCCATTCGTTCAAAGTTGAACCAATGGGGTGATACCAACATCCTCATGCTATAAGATTCTACATTTCTTTTTCAGGCACTTCATTTTTGCCAAATCTGCCTCACTGTCAAATCTCTCAGGTGACAGCAATGATTCTCTTCAACAAATATATATTGCCCATCTACTATATTCCAGAAACTTTGCTTCAACCACTTTGAGAAGGCCTGTGTCCCACTCATATGCACAGATATTAGACTTCTTTCCATAGGAATTTCCTGGTGACTACATTGCCAAAGCTTAGTTTGGGACTTTGCCTCCCTTCACGGTGAACTCTAGAATGAGTGTTTTCACTTAAGAATACAAACAAATTGAAGCAGGGCTATATTCTACATGTACGCATTTTGACTTTCATCTCTCACAAAAGGGGTTGGAGGCACAGGGTCAATGGGAAACATGAGAAACGAAAGTTGAAAGAGTATGGCTTTTGTACAGTTTAGTCAGTAAAGTGTAATTGAAACCACACAATGAATGCATCGAGTTATACAAACTAGGCATCTGTGATTGCACCATAGTATACCTATAAAATGGCACAAAAGAAATAGCTGCCTAATTTAACATGATTAGGGCTAATTGAACTGGATGCCTGTTCACATAAATAACTCCTTTTATGGCAGGAAAATACTTTTGGAATTTTCTAGATACTGTAAGTAATGAATGTGAAACAGAAACAGGAGAACAAATATATTTGATTACTTTAGGAAAATATTTTAGCATAATCAAAAGTGTATAATTTTGAAAGCACTGGGTAATGTATGCCAGTAACTACACCATTTTTATAATTTGACAGAAGTATGAATTCTGACAATTACGAAATAACCTTGCAAATATCCAGATGTAACCTAACTAGTACAAGCGGTCAGATTAAAGTTTCTGAATGCAAAGCCACATGAGACTAAAAGTCCCCAACAACACAAACTAAATAGTAAAATGCCACCACTAACTGCTACAAGCTTCATGGCAGAAATAGTTTTTCCATTTCATTTCCTGATCTAACAATCCTGAGTTACATAACATGCTTAAAATGAATGAATTTGTCTTCTTGATGAGTTTCCCAGTCATCAGTTTTAAAGAGGAAATGGAAAAGACTGTGGTTCCCACATGAAAAAAAAAAAAAAAAAAAAAAAAGATTTTATGTGTAAGCTTCTTAATGCCTCATTTTTATTCAATCCAAAATAAACTTTGACCCTCTGATACTGTAGGTGGCTCCTTGGGGAAGGACTGCTGGTTCAAAACAGAAGGTAAGGGGGTTGGATGTGGCTCAACTGGTTGGACGTCCGTATCCCATATGGAGGGACCTGGGTTTGATCCCTGGGACCTCCCGGTAAAAACAAACAAACAAACAAAAAAAAAAAACAGAAGGTAACTGTGGCATGTAAATTAATACCTTTGGTCAGGCCCTTTCAAAACCACAGAATCCTTACCCCTTCTGCTGAATGCAGGTCAAAAATACCTATGGGAAGAATTGGCATCCTTCCTATTTGTTTGGCTGCCTAATTAGGAAAATCTATTCAAAATAACTTATCCAGACCCTACTAATCATAAACAATTAGTGATTGATTTTAGAAAAGCCTACACTATTTTGACCATTCAGTTACACAGGCCAAAAATGATTCAGAGGAAAATTAATTCAGACCGTTTTCCATTTAGCTTTGTCTCACTTTGCCTTCTCTTAGGGTATATTTATATGCATGGGGATTATTAAGCTTTACGTTCCATAGATGTTAGTGAGTTGTGTTAAACGTCAGTCATCAGGACTGTTGTTTAGTGCTCTGCGTTTAAGGCAGGATGTGTCCTGGGGTATTTTGAACCAGTAAGAGATTGAATTCCTCACCTTGTTCCTGGCATTCTCATGAAATCATTGCTCCCAGCTTAGCCAGTTCACAGTCTCTGCCTCAGCATCTACAACTGTAGAGAGGTACTCATTTTCCTTTGCAAAGAGAATATTCAACATGTTGTCTGAGATACCATAAAAGATGACATAGTGTTGTTAAGCCCAACTGAGCAAGACTGATATTAATTTTATTTTTCTTTTCTCACTGTCATTTCCCTTTTCTTTTTTGAATTTCTCAAAAGCAATACTTTCTGGATTACTGGCTCCAGGCTTGACTTTAAGTGTTCTCCAAAAGGCTAGGAGAACCACCAAAGTAGCTGGAGTTGCTTAAGGTTTTATTTTGTTTGTTTTAGGATGATTGCAGTGATAGTAATAATTATAGCTAATATTTATTATTTACTATGCATGAAATAGGTACTAATATTATTCCCAGGTGAGGAAACGGAAGCAAATTGCGAAAAGCATATTCTTAACCATCATATTTTTATCATCTTACATATTCCTTTATTCTTCTTACTTTTAATTGTATTTCTTGCCTTGTTCTAAAAAGAGGATTTGATGTAGAGAGGTTATTTTCAGTAGCAAGTTAATTAATTAAAGCAGTAGTTTCCTCAAGCAATCCCTCATAAACACATTTAAAAGAATATTATTGTTGGTTTTAGATTACCATTTTCAGATTACTGGATTTGAATAAATTGTAGCAGGAAAAATAGGGCAGAAATTGTCAGGACCTTAGTTTGAGGCCTGCATTGTCACTTCTCACTGCCTGGCCTTGTGTCTTTGGACCTATTGGAACCTCTATTTTGTTATCAGTAAAATGAATATAAAAGCACCTGTCCTGACCACATCACAGGGGCTAGTAATTATAAGCATGTTTTACAAACTCTAAGTATAACACAGGCACCAGGTGGAATTATTACTACCTGTAGGATCCTAACTACTAGGAAAATGCAATAGGTATTGCTCCTGCCACGGAAGGGCTAGCAATTCATTGTGGAGGACTGGACACAAGGCATAGTCTAAGTTACGGGTGCACAGGGTTAGTGTGGGGAGTGCGCTTTCCCCATGGTGAACTGGTCTGTTCTCAATTCCATGTCTGAGGGGCAGGGTAGCATCCCCTGGGAGCAGGGATGATACTTTGCTCACCTTGTATCCCCAGCACCTACTGGGCTTAGCACATAGTAGGTGCTCAGTCATAATGAGCTAAATTAAACATACTAGACAAATGAAATCTGATCATTAATCCAGAGGAGTAAATTAGCTTTCTCCCCAGACTCTTGAGTGGGAGGCCTGTTCATTCATTCCCTACACATGTTAAATTTGGCATAGTTTTGAAGATTCGGGATTTTATTCCTGACCACTCTGTTGCCTTTCTCTCAAATCCAATTTGGGCCAGTTCCATGCCAGAACAAGTCTGATATTTTAGCCTAAGCAAATACCAAAAATAGCAAAAGCTATTTTCCTAATGAATGTAACAGTCAAGCAGAAAAGAGAGCGAGCCACACTAAGCCGTGGAAGCAGAAGAAAAGGTGATTGTGAGAAATCCTGGGAAACTGTCAAACCCACAGCTTTTCCGGAGAGCCAGAATTCTCCTTGCGAAAATAAGGACAATTGACACCAAAGCTGCCTTTTTACAGCTGTGGAGACAAAAGGCATTTGTGCCTAAGAGCACAAGGGCTGGAAACGGGAGGGCAGCGCAGGAGGAAGCAGGACGGAAAGTCGTGGAAGGCCACCACGGGCTCCGTGGCATGGCTTAATATGGGGTGATTCGGGGTGGGGGGGATGTCTTGGTCCACAGTTTCCTGATGATCCCTTCAGGTGAAGATGCTCTGGGGTTTGGAGACTTCCTCTCAATCCCCTAAGTAGCCTCTGATCCTGGAGCAGTCCTCTGGGCCTCCCAGGACTAGATAGCGTTTGTCTAGCTCAGGTTCCCTTTCCAAACTGAACTTGCATTAGTCAGTGGGGTGGCGTGAGGTTAGGGGTGGTGGAGAGAGGAGAGCTGGGGAGACCGTCCACGTCTGATAAGGTATTTCTCTCATGTTTGACATTTGGTTAGACTCCAGAAAATCCTCTCCAGGAGAGAGGTTAACAGGCTCCAAATGTCCTTATGTTCTCTCTGTCAAGGACATGCCCCATAGTCAACATCACTGAGAAATAAGAAAACGGAAATGAAAAGGCAGAGAAGCACAGAGAATGCAAATACCCATTCTCTTCTGGAATGTAATGATCCTACAGCATTTCTAGCCCTGTAACAGCCTCTTATTTAGTGCAACATGCATGCCTGCTACATATACGAACATGATCTGTATTTATGTTTCTAGCCATAGCTATCACTAAGCTTAAAATAATTTTAATAGAGTTGTTTCCTAAATGCACAAATACTAATGTAAATATGATTTATACTTTCTTACTGATAGCCTAAAACACCTTCTCTCCCAGCTTCTTTCACTCTATGAGGTAGGCCCTATTTTTGTCTCATTTTTAAAGATGAAGAAACTGAGGCTGAGCAAGCTTAAAGAACATGGGGACGGGATTTGAATTTGGATTTCCAGAGCACACTCTCTTAACCACTCTACAGTATTGCTGTTGAAGCCTGAGAGACCTGACTTACATTTTACAAATATGGAAACTGAGACTCATGACCTGCCCAAATTTGCCAACCAGAATTATAAGGACCAGAGTTCAAACCTATGTCTTTCTGACTCCTGAACATGTGCTCTATTCACTGCATTACTCAAAATTGCCAAGCTTCAGAGTGGAAATAACAATTCTAACTTCTAAAACTACCTTAGAGCGGCCCATATATTTTGAGTAGACATATGCAAATTAAGCATTATTGTTATGTAAATTTCCCCAGTGTTAAGAATTTCATACAAACCTGGCTTTTGCCCTTGAGAAAATCCTGGTTAAAAGCAGTGCAGTAAAATAGAATGTTCCTTATTTCTTCAACGTCAAACATTGACAAATGCCGAGGTAAGTGAGGGAGCTCTGGGGACAGACACCCTTAAGACCTTAGTGGTCTTTTTCTCGACAGTCCAAAAATAAATGCCTGGCAGTTTCTCTTTCTTCTCTCTTAATAACCTCTGAGCCATAGTCAGCTGGCTGTTATGTGAAATGTGAATGGCTTCTATCACGAGAGACATGACCTTGGCAAACAGATTAGACAGGCAGATAAAATAAGACAGACACCATCTCATTTCCATTTCGAGGACTCGTTCGGAATAGCACTTTTTCATCTTGCAGCCTGAGACCTTGGAGGTGATAGCAAGCATTAAGTCCAGGTGAATGGTCAATACTGCTCCATAAATATCAATAGAGGATTTCTTTAATCATGGAAAGCTTTGCACTGTCACCATTGGGTAATGTCTCTTTTCCATTTCACTGAAAAGAGGGGTCAGTTGGGAGGGAAAAGAGAAACAAGGAGCTCAGCAGAGAGAATGAGATATGTTTCATACAGTTGCATGTCTCCACCCAGTAGTATATCTTTAATATAGAATGAGGTTCTATCACAGAGAAAATAGTTTCTTCCTCTTATTTCTGGCATGATTATTGTGGGTTCAGTCAGAACCTTTGGGTTCAGTCAGAGGCATTGGATTCAGCCCATCAGTATTGTGGTTTCCCAAAGCTGTAGCTCTCATCTTAATGAAATACAGCCAGTGTTCTATCTGTGGTAGAAGCCCTGAGGTGTCAGTATCACAAAGGAGGGGGGCTTACAGAGCTGGGGCACACCTGGGCTTCCACAGGGTTCCCCCCACTCCTTTCTCCAACCGTCCCTCCTCACAGGACCCCAGGAAAACTTAGTGGGCATTAGCCCCACTATTCAGTTTACTAAATCCCTACATATCACAGTTTAAATTCTAAAACTATCAATTCTAGGCTGTCTGCAAGATTCTTTATTCCTATTACTAGTATTTAATCTTTGAACTGTCAGTAACAAGCTCTACAAAGGCTAGATAGCCCCACTCTGGCTTTTAAAAGACTGTGTTCATGTGTTTATGATCATGCTAGTTTTAACTAAAAATTTCAAGGAGGAAAGGGGAGGAATTTATACTGTAGGCATGTAAAAGACCTTAATTAGAAGAGTAATTTCCCTCATGGCAGTTCACTGGCTTTTCCTGTTACTAGTCACTCTGAAGTTCAGAGTCAACCCGAAAACCCCTCCAGCTGACAAGGAGCATGAACCCAAGAAGAGATTATAAAGTATGTGGAGTTAATGCAGGCCTCAGATGCTTGGAGAAAAATATATGCTGCCTCTCTTTTTCTTAGGTCACTGTTAATATAAGTTGCAGGACCTACATATTAAGAGAACAAAATGTTGCCCTGATGTTCCTTAATCTCTCAAACTCCAAACTCTGAGCTCCTGACAGGCAAGGTTTTTTTTTTTTTTTTTTTTTTTTGCTTTGTTTTGTTTTTACCATTGCAGGTGGCTTTAATTTGAGTTCACACTTTAGCAAATTCAAACGCTGAACTGGCTCTAATTGGTAATTTTACTAACTCTAAAATTACCAACCACTAATTCATTGGAGTTTTCTGATCCTCACTTGCTAAAGCCATTTTTTTTTTTTTTTTTTTTTTTTTTTTTTGCAAGGTCCCTTGGGGATAGTTGACCCCAGGAGTGAAATGTTAACACTGAGTCACACATTTTATGGCATCATCAAAATTCATCCTTTATACTCCATTGACCTCATTTTCCATTTAAAGCCAGTTCAGTTAGATAAGCATCCCAAAGCTTCCACTCATATACAGAGATGGAACATTAAGTTATTTTTTTTTCTTTCCAATACTTGGAAGGCTTTTTATTAATAGGCCACAGAGATCTCTTCATTTCCCCAAATTATTACTGTTTAAATTCTTTATTTTCTTTGTCTTCGATAAACTGGTATATTTCTTTGTTATAGCTTCTGCATTAATGTGTATATTGTTGATTATTAATTCAACAGACTATATGTCAGGTACTGAAATAGATGATATGAAGAAAGCAGTGAATAAGTCAGAGAAGTCCCTGAGATTTATAGGACTTAGGGCCAAGGCAAATTGTTGCAAACTATTGTAGCCAAATCCAAATGTAATGGTAAACTACTTGCAGTGGTTCTCAATCTCAGGTACATTTTAGAATCACCTTGGAAGTTTAAAAAAAAAAAAAAAAAAAGCCCAGTGCCAGGACTTCTGGTATCAGACATAATAGAATAGCTTGACTTGGTGCAGTACTTCCATTGAAAATAACTATAAAAGCTAAACAAAGTGCACAGTGTAACTCTTGGAAGATGTTTGTGGGCAACTAACACTAGTAGAACATGAAGAGCTATGTTCCTGAGAGAGAGATAGCACACTTAGAGGAGCTCCATATTCACCCTGACTTTTTTTTTTTTTTTTCCGTTGAAAGGCAAAATCCCTGAGAAAAAGGAGCTGCAGAAAAGTGTCATGCAATTCCCCCTCGAAGATGTTGGATGACTGCTAAGCTGAATGTACACAGGGTAAGGCCCCAAGACATTCCGCAGAAAACAGCAGCTGAAGTCTAAATTGCTAAGCAGAGACTTCAGCAGCCACATGGTGCTGGGGAGACAGAGGGTGGAGTTTCATGCCCACCAGCTCCTAGGTAAATAAATACCTTGGGCTTTCAATTTAGGCCCAGAAAGACCACACCAGGAGTACAGGCAAAATGGAAATAGACCAACCCTAACAAAGCCTAAAATCAACCCTTGACAGGATTGCTATGACCTTCAGGTTTTCTGTCAGCCAGAAGATAAGAAGGTTGATTGATTATCTTTGAAGGAAGATATTTTTCATACTAAATGTCTGGCACTTAATTTTTAAAATTCAAACAAATAATTAAAAACTAGAAGAAAATAAAAACAGGCTTATATGATTCAGATATTTTAAAGTACCTACCTAATAACTCCGATATCTATGATTAATATCTTCAAGAAAATAAAACTACAGAGAATAATCAAATGGGAATTCTGGAACTGAAAGATACTATAACAAGATAAAGATTCAGCAGGTAGATTTAATAGCAGATTAAACACAGTTGAATAGAGGATTAATGAACTAAAAGACAGATGAGTTGAATATATCAATATTGATACTCAGAAAACATCCTGATGCCCACGCTACATTCCAGACCAATTATATCAGAATTTTTGGGGATTGGGGACCAGGCATCAGCATTTTTTAAAGCATCCACTATGATTCTAATGTGCAGCCTAAGCCAAGAACCTCTGCACTGAAGGGTTTTTAGCAGGGGAGTGATGTGCTTTGGATTTGTTTTTAAAAGATTACTGGCTCCTGTGTGGAGAATGAATTAAAGGAGATTAAGTGTAGAAGCAGAGAGATCAGGTAGGATGATTTAGCAGTCTATTGTTATGGTCCAGACAAGAAATGCTGGTGGCTTGGTAGTGGTGGAGGACATGTTTCATGGTACAAAATAAGATCCATGGTAAGCAGGGGCTAGATAATATAGGACTTGCTGATTGATCAATGTGGGAAATGAAAGAAGAACAGTTCTTGTTTAACCCAGTGACTCCCATCCAGGAGTATTTTGCCTCTAAGGGGACACCTGGCAAAATCTGGAGACAGATTGCTAAACATTCTTCAGTGCACTAGACAGTCCCACACAACAAAGTTGTGTGGCCCAAAATGTCAATAGTAATGCTGTTGACAAACCTATTACTTGTCCCTGCAAATTAGCTTTTCTCCTATGTATGTATGAGTTTTCAAGAAAACTGTAAAATTCTAGAGAACAGAGATCATATCTTTTATTTAATCTTTGTCTGTACTGCTTTGTTCATTTTTATGCAAAAAAATAGTTCTCAATAAATAATCATCAAATATTTAGTAATCAAGGGACATGATGATAAAATGAGAAGAAGGAGGGAACTACCAATTATTGAATGTCTGTTATGTACTATGCACTATATGCAGTGCTAGTCAATTTATATATAAATATATTTAAATGTATATGTAATTTTTTTTTTTTTAGGGAAGCTGGTGCTCAATCACTGAGCCACATCAGCTCCCCTGAGTTGGTTTTTTCGTTTTTGGCTTGTTGTTTGTTTTCAGGAGGAACGGGGAACCAAACCCGGGACATCCCATGTGGTAGGCAGGCACTCAAATGCTTGAGCCACATCCACTCTCCTATATGTAATATTAACTGTAATCATTTCAGTAACTGTGAGTTGGATATTATCATCTCAATCTTAAAGATGAGGAAATTTAGACTCAAAGTTTATTTGCACAAAGTCACACAGCTATTAAGTGAAGTGTGGATATAACATCAGGGACCACATTTATATAGTTACACTAAATCCCCCTCTTTTCCCTTTTTTTTTTTTCCTCACATGAGGACTGGTATTGCCTAATTTTCCTGTTTTAAAATGTCTCCACCTGCTTCTGGCACATCACCCCAAAGAGTAAGCAGCCCATGAGTCCTTTTCCAGGCTCTTCTGCCAAACCCATCACTGGAGGTCCATGTGGTTCCAGTCCATGCCAACTGGCTGCCCCGCCCCTGATACTTTTAAGCCAGGCTAACACACTCACACAAACCCATAAAATCAACCTGCAAATGCTAGCAGATGTTCATCTGTCTCTTAGCTCCCACTTTCACCACCCTTTTGATCCTGGCCTAATTATGCACACTCTTACCTATCTAGTTCTGAATCTTGAATTTCCCCCTACCCGTTCCCACTCCAGACTGGGACTCTTAACTGGCTTTTCTTTAAAGTCTTTTTACTCTGGGTTTCCCTGCATGATTTTCTGGTTTAGTTCCAATCTTCTTCTGTGTCGATGTGTCAGGGAAAGATATCTATTTCCTCCAAGCTCTAGATTTGATCTGAAATTTCAGCCCAAGTTGAGTCTTGACCCTCAAAATGATATGTATGTTAAAATTGGGTGGGGCTGACCTATCAGATGAAATGTGGGAGAGCAATGGAAGACCTGTTCTAGACCAGAAATAGTTCATAAACCTTCTCTCTGCCCTCAGCCTCAGAAGCCTCAGGAGAATGAACTATCATTAACCACATGCTGGAATTTAGAAACAGCCTCCACATAACACCAAGGCTCTAATTTAAACTTACTGCTTGGGTAGTTCCATATTCCCACCCACCTCCTTCACGTCTCTGCTCACATATGGATTGGCCTTCATCTAAATTATAAATTCGTATGGGAGTAAGACTAATTTTCACTCCCAAACATGGTTTCCTTTCCTTAAAATTCCAAGATCTCTATAAATCTTTTGAACTCCTATGAAGCACATTTAAAATTTCTTTAAAGCATTGTTCTGTTTCTTTTAAATGATATCAAAAACCACAATTCTTTGCCCCTCTCTACTACATAATTTCACTGTAAATGGATTCACCAACATCACTGAAAGGGCTTTTGAATACAGGCATACCTCAGAGATATTGCAGGTTTGGTTCCAGACCACCACAATTAAGTGAATATCATAATAAAACGAGTCACATGAATTTTTTGGTTTCCCAGTGCATATAAAAGTTATCTTTACACTGTATTGTAGTCTATTTAGTGTGCAATAGCGTTATATCTAAAACACAGTGTACATACATTAATTAAAAAACACTTTATTGCTAAAAAACGCTAACCATCATCTTAGTCTTCAGTGAGTCGTAATCTTTTTGCAGATGGAGGGTCTTTCTTGATGTTGATGGCTGCTCATCGATCAGGGTGGGTGGCTGTAGCAATTTCTTAAAATAAGACAATGAAATTTGCTGCATTGATTGACTCTTTCCCTCATGAAAGATTTCTTTGTAGCATGCGATGCTGTTTGATAGCATTGTACCCACAGTTGAACTTCTTTCAAAATTGGAATCAATCCTCTCAAACCCTGGCCCTGCTTTATCAACAATTTTTATGTAATATTCTAAATCCTTTGTTGTCATGTCAACCATTTCTGGTAACTCATGAGCTTGGGGGAAAATGCAATAGGAGAAACTAGAAGCAGAATTTTCTTTTTTAGTGAAATAGATAAGAAGGTAAAATTCTGTTAGTTGGGCTGCTGAAGAAAAACAAACCCAGAGCTAGGAGGAAACATGTTCTCTTACATATATTGCTAAATATACTAGACACAAAAGTGTATAGAAAATAATATACATTTATCTAATGATGTTCTGGCCAAAAACCTTACAGTCATCCTTGAGTCCTTTTTCTCTTACACCCACATCCAATCAATATGTCAACAAATCTAGTTAGAAGAAACGAATCCCTTCTCTCTACTCCCACTATACCATGAAGAGTCAAGCCACTATCATCACTTGTCTGAATAGAAGATCTCCCTGTGGTTGACCCCCTGCTACAATCTACTCTCAGCACAGTGAACAGAATGATCCTTTTCAAGCCCAAGTCAGAATCTGCCACACTTCTGCTTAAAATCTTCAATGCCTCTCCATTTCTCCTAGCAGAGCAGATGACAAATTATGGCCAAATCCACAAGCTGTTTTTAAAATAAAGTTTTATTGACACACAACCACATCCATTCATTGCATATTGTCTATGACTACATTTAAGCTCAAGAGCAGAATGAAGTAGTTGTTACTGAGATATTTACTATCTGGCCTTTTACCCCTGACATAGTGTATTATGGCCAACAAGGCCCTACTAGTACTTCTATGTCTCTGACCATGTTTCTTATTCTGTTTCAGGTGCAGTGCCCTCCCCGTTGTTCCCCAAAGACATGAGGCACACTCCCATCTTAAGACCATTGCACTGGTAAATTCCTTTGCTTGGAATGTTACTCTTTCAGATATCCATTTGGCTCACTCTCATATCCCCTTTGAGTCTTGGCTCAAATGTCACCATCTCAATGAAGCCTATTCTTATCATTCCATTTAATTCTACTATCTATATATACAGTCTGACCCCCTTTAAGTTCCTTGATTTTTCCCCATAGATCCTATCATCTTCTAACACAATAATAATTTAATAATTTATTATATTCTTTTTTTCCCCCTTTGTCTTTCCTTTAAGAATAAATGCTCCAAGAGGGCAAGAGTCTTTGTTTTATCTTTGTATCTCAAGTATTTGTATCAGTGCCTGGCACATAGTAGGTATTCAGTAAATATTGGTTGAATATAATGATAATGAAGAAATAGAACAGTAATTTTCCTTTGAATCCACCTATACATGCCTCTGTGATCACACCCCCTACCTACCCTCCTCCCTGCAAATACTCTTCTCTATTTTTTGTTAATCATGTCTTTGTTTTTCTTTGTAGTTGAACAAAGGTTATATATCTTTACAAAATATATGTTTAGTCTAGCCAGCTTTTTAATGTTATATAAATATAACAATATTTATATATATCCTCCTGAAACTTCCTTTTTTTTCAACATTGTTTACAGGATTCATCCATATTGATGCATATAATTACAGTATAATGTTCACTGCTAGATGGGATTCCAGTGTATGACTATGCTACAATTAAGTTCATCTATCTCTTCTACAGCACATGCACATTTAGGTCATTTTCAGTTTTTTTGTTATAAACTATGCAGTCTGGAACAGTCTTATATACATGTTCTACACATGTGTAAGATTTTCTCCTAGGTGCACACCTCAGACTGGAAATATTGGGTTGTAAGGATGCATATATTCAGTTTTATTGGGTAATTGTTTTTCATAGGGTTATACATATTTACACTTCTACTCGTAGTGTAAATGTGTTCTTACAGCTCCATATATTTACTAACACTTAGTTTTTGTCAGACTTCTTATGGTGGTGATATATAGTGGTGAATCATTGTGGTTTTACTTTGCATTTCTCTGATTACAATGAGATTGGTCATTTTTTCATATTATGAACCCTTTGTTATTCCTTTTCTATGAAATGCCTGCTCATTAAAAATTTTTTTTTTCTATTGGGTTGTTTTGCTTTTCCTTACTGAGTTATAGGAGGTTTTTTCCCCTCAAAAAAGTCTAATTTCTTAAAACACAGAGTGTAGGCCCAACTGCACTGCATTTAACTTCACAGCCTCTGAGGGCACAACTGTCTTGAAGCTTAACATAATCATTAATGTTCCTGACTCAGCAATAAAAATGTACATAATTATTGGAATACTTGTTAACTAAGTAAATAAAGTAATAAATGTGCAGCAAAATATGTTAAAAGTGTGGTCCCAGTTTAAGTTAGGCAAATAAATAATATCTTTGAGGAAGATTTTAATTAATATAGGTAATTTAAAAAAAGAATAAAGGTGTTGGCATAAAGTTATAAATATCAGTTATGTAAAAATTTGTTTGTGGAACTGATATTTCCTAGAAGTGTCCAATAAAGGAAGTTGGTTTTTCATAAAACAATTGGCCTCAAAAGCATAATTTAAGAGAGTATATGCTAGATGTACTAATCTTTAACTATAGTCTTTTTCATTATGTTAGCAAGTCTTTTTTCTTTCACGATTCCAGAGAGAAACAATGATGAATAACTGGTACTAATAAATGGTTTGTAAAGTAAATACCAACATTTTTCTAATGGTTATATTGATGCACACCCCAGCCCAATGCATTTACGACAATTCCAAAATGCAAATCTAGTCATGCCTTAGAGTGAATGATGCCTATTCACTGCTAAAATGGTAGATCGTACCAAAGAACTGAGAAATAAATCCTATGACGCACTGTTACTGGACATACTATCCTCACTTGGGAAGCATATAATCTGCACATTAATTATAATTTTTTGTTTCGTGGAAAAGGGATATCCTGCCTATATATTTATGTTAGAAAACAGGATGGGCCTTTTTCATCACAGGGCCTAAACCAAGGAATTTTTAAAATTTTTATGCTGAACACCCAATGAAACTCTTATTTTATAACAGGTTAAAGAGCCTTGTCAAGGAAAACTAAATATCTCAGTATTTACTGAGAAATGCCTTTTTTATCCCCTTAAATCTAGTGTCTTCATCCGTTTAAATGTATTGTCAAGCAGTGATTCTAATGAAAAATAAAACATACCTGGAAATGACTTTTTAACTTGTGACTTTAGAACATATTAGAAAATATAAAGAAAATTATTTTAACCATTTTAGAATGGAAGGATGAATTTCTACCTTGGAGGGCTCACTGAAATCCAGCACAATAAATGAAAAGAGATGTCAAAACATATAATTGTGAAATTTAAAACATGAGGATTAACAGAAGATTCTAAAGGGTTCCAGTGGTTAAAATATAAAACAAAGCAAAAAAACAGTCCACCTTAGAAGTATGGAAAATCAGAATAGCAACTGACTTAATAGCCATACTGGAAACCAGAATACAAGAGGGTAATTCTTTAAAATCTGGGGAAAATTTATTTCTGACCAAGAATTCTATACCAAGTCAAGTCATCAATCAAATCTGATGACAGAATAGAGCCATTTCAGACATTCAAGTTCTCAAAAACAAAACAAAACAAAACACCAAAAAACCAAAACAACTCCTTTTAGAAAACACTACTGAAAAAGGTGTTCCACCAAAACGAAAGAGTAAAACAAGTAAAAGAAAAACCCAGAAGCCAGGAAACTGAGGATTCAGTTTCATTACCAGAGTGAGGGGAAGAGTATCCCGGGGTGATGGTCAAGGGAGATAGATCCCAGGAATTCACCTGCATGGCAGATCTAGAGAGCAGCTGGTTCAGTTTGGAACAAGAGAATAGAGGGCTCTGAGGGAAATGTTTATCACAAATGGAGAGTTACTAAATGTGCTTAAATGTAGTGAAAGGAGATTTACACATTTGGTGAAGATTTTGAAATGAATTAGTGATGCTATAGAGAAATCTAAGCAAACAATAAAGCCATGAAATTATTAACTCCAAGGAAACAAAAAAGTTATGCAAGAAAAGAAATGCAATTATATCTAATCATATTCATTACATGATTGTGCAAATAATAATGTAAAATTCAAGTATCTAACCAAAATTTAAAACATACGGGAAGGAAGGATGAGAGGATAGGAGAGAGGTATGTGTGAGTGTGTGTCTATGATGGGAAGGTTAAATTCTTCTTTCCCATAGTAGGAAGTCATTAGATAATTAAATTTTTTTAAAAATTCAAGAAATGCAGTGTGAGGAAGTTATTTAGAATTATGAAGAAAAATTCCAAAAACTGTTAACAATATTGAAAGTGCTTGACTAAAATTGGGGTTCAGAATGGAGAAGGGGACTACCATTTCCATTGTTAGACTCATAGAATTAAAGGTCTTTTAAACTTACACATGTTCAACTTAGATACAACTAAAAACTAAATTATTCAATAACAGCATCAGCTAAAATAAAAGAAGTATTATATAATGGCAAGTATAAGGGTATCATCTTTCAACAAGAGAGTTACAGGGGACTGGAAAGATGTAAGTCCAGGATTGAAGATAAATAATGGATGAGCAATCAGTGTAAGAGGTTTTGCCTGAGGTTAAATTACTCCCTGGAGACAGAGACATGACTAGGACCCAATGTTCTGACTTCTAGGTTAGGGGTATGATTAAATATTCACCTATAATTCTCGCTGTCCTGATTTTGTGATAATCAGGGTAGGCTAAACATTCGCTATATTAGAAACCATGCATGTGTCCCCAGACCTACTTTTTCTCCCTAGGTCTGGTTTTTAGAATGCTGGTGATAAACTAAGCCTGATTTATTATATGACCATCCTGTATGGGAAAAGACTGTAACTTTGGGTATCTTTGGTCAACCTTAAGAGATATAGCAGGGGGATGGATGTGGCTCCGGTGGTTGGGCGTCCGTCTCCCATATGGAGGGACCTAGTTTTGATCCCCGGGACCTCCTGGTAAAAATGAAAAAAAGAAAAATATAGAAGGTGTGTGGACCACCAGGCCCCGTGTGCAGGTGAGCCGCCAGACCCCACATGCCGGTGCTCCGCCCGGCCCCGTGAGCCACACAGCAAATGATGATGTAACAGGAGAGTGACTCAAGAGAGAGCCAAGACGAGATGCTCTGAAAAAAACAGGAACTAAGGTGGCACAGGCGGTAGGACGACTCTCTCCCACATCAGAGATTCTGAGGATTGAATCCCGGTGAGGATAGGAGGAGAAGGATGAGAAGAGAGGGCAGGAAACGGACACAGAGAGTTGCCCAGTGAATGGACACAGAAACAGCAAAAACAGAGGGAGGTGGGGATAAAAATGGATAAAAGGAAATAAATAAATAAATCCTTTAAAAAATGTATAGTAGAGGAAGATATGGACTATCATTAGGGTGGTAATACTTTGACGATGCTCTTTCATGATTTGTTAACAAATATTTCACAATAATGCAGGGTGTTTGGGGGGGAGGGTGATGTGTGGGAGACTTGTATGATGTTATGCATGTTTGTTTTGTAAGTTCATGATGTTTACTGAACACTTATAGTTTATGTATGTTCATGTATGAATGATATACTTCAATAAATTGTTTAAAAAAATATTCATCTATAAAATTTTATTACTCCTGGATGGCACTTTATAAACATTAATAAGAAAGGAGTATACAATCTCGGAAGGAACGTTTCTTGAATGCCTGCTATAGATATCTACTTAGCATATGTTAACTAATTATATTTTCCTGACAACCTGATGAAGTGGTAGTCATCCCCATTTTATAGATAAGGAAACTGAGGTTTCAAGGGATAGATTATCTTGCTCAAAGACACACACATAATAAATGTGCATCTGGAACCAGAATCCAGATATGTCTACTGCCAAAGCTTAAGTCCTCTCCGCTTCTTTTCTGTACATGACTATAAAGAGGCATGGAGATTGCAATAATCAGGAATCATGTCTTTGATATTATTAATATTATATTATTATTATTAATAATAATATTATTATTTGATATTGGGTCCAGTGGCAGGTGTAGCACTATCTGATCTAGACTGGTGGTGGATGATAAGGGTGCCTTGTTTGTATACCTTTATCGTAGGATTTATCATGTTTTATCACAGTTACCCATTTATACATCTGTCTCTCCAGACTGAAGAGCTTCACCAGGACAGGCAGTGTATCCCATTCTTCTTTGCAGCTTCAGCACCTAGCACAATGCTTGCCAGAGACTAAGGGTTCAATAAATATATGGTGAAATTCGCCGTTGTCAGTTTCAGGCTGAGGCTTTAGAGGTATTTCCTGTTCTTTCTAGACAAACTTGGGTATTCCTTACTTTTTATCCTTTAGCCAATCCAGTCAGTTGATGGTAAGAAGGCATTGGAGGGACATTATTGATCAAACATCAATGTTTATAAATCCTTTCTCTGAATTCGTCATTTTCATAATTTTAGTGTATAATAATCAGCTTCTTTTATTTTTACCTGAAGCCAGTAGTTTCGTGGACAACCAATCTGATCTACCTGCTCAATTTCAAATTACCCATGCAGAAACCTGGAGCTCAATCTTGATTCCATCTTCTCCTTGCCCTCCACATCCACTCAGACTCAAAGCCTCATCAATTTTACCTCCTAAGGCATCTTTAATATGTCTCCTTTCTACAATGCCACAGTCGTAGCTCAGAAGCTCATATTTTACCTGGATGGATGCAATGTCTTCTTTTAAATCTCCCTTTCTCCTAGGTTATCCCCATTCTATTGTTAAAAAAAAAAAAAATGTAATGGGAGACTGGAGGAGACCAATTAGTTCATACTGGGCATGATTTATATGGGAGAACCCAACATAATATCTAGTATATAGTGGGTTTCCTAAAACCTCTGAGAATTCTGTTTGTTTTGGTGTGGGGGTCAGTGAGTTAGTCTGAAGGTGAAACAAACTTGAAAGATAAAATTCCTTTGCTTAAGATGTTTATTTTATATTCTTTGATAAAACAGGTGCCATTTGCCAAAGGTTGAATTTTGTTTCTTGACAAAATGAAATATATAACCCTTACAAAACTGAACTGCCATAGCCTAATATTATATCACTTATAACAAGTATGCTGTAATTTTCTACTGAACAAAGTTTTTCACATGCATGAGAGTCATAAACCATAAAACAAGGATTCATTTCAAAGGCAAAGTGACAGTCTACAATTTAAAGGAAGTGGCATTCAGTTTAAGGGAGTGGTAGAAAGTGAACAGTTACGAAAAAAGTTTTCGTGTGGGAGGTTGCTATTTGTCCACACTCCTTTCCTGTTACTCTGGCATAAACATCAAACCTTCATTTGGTCATTCATCTCTTCTTCCTGAATACAAATGTTCTGTCTGTCCTCTAAATAGTTCTCGTAGTGTCCTGAGTAACCCTGGGAACAGATAGACATTGAAGCCAAAACTTCTTTCTGATTATAACAAGGGAATTGAAAAGGAGTTCTTTCTCATTCTCATTCATCTTCCCACAAAAATTATCACATAAGGGTTTATGCACCAGGAAGGCTAAAAGAAGCATGTCAAATCATAGATGGGAAGTGAGCCAGTTGAGAAAGGAAAGTTGAGATTATGAGCCAGACAAAATATAAAAATGCATATTGTTGTGAAGGGAGTGGTATTTCTAGGACCTGGGGGTGCCCCTGAGCCGATGAGCTGTCAGCCAACCTGAACCGTGGCTGGATTACCCACTTCTTCTGCATATCTCTACAGCTGCACATCTGTGCTCCTGACTTCCTAGAACATGAAGTGTCATCATCAGTAGAATTATATCAATAGTAGCAGTTGTAGTAATAATTAACATTTGTTGAGTGCCTACTATGTGCCAAGCTTTGTGGTTATGTCTTTAAATGCTTTATTTAATTCTTAAGATAATTCTATGAAGTTTATGTACAATTATTATTATTTTTCAGATGGGGAAATTGAGTTTCAGAAAGGCCAGGATCACAGAACAATCAGTAACAGAATCAGAAGCTGAATCCTTAGGATTTTCATTCCCCTCGTCCATATGAGTAAAATGAATGGAATCACTGAACATTGAACTTGGAAGATTGTTACCCCTGTTCCTGAGCACCTGACTCTGACCTCTGGAAAAAAATTTTAACCTGGCTTTAAAAAAAATGCCACTGGCATTCTCTAGCCATCTAAAAGCAGGCAAGGTTGAGTGGAATAATGTTCATGCTGATGTGGAAGGATTAAACAGAGGTAGGCTCTAGAAGAATGGTTAGGTTGGGAATCAGCAGTACTTAACTAAATGTTTTGTAGAAGAAGTATGACATCAGGGCAGGTTCTAAGATAGTTATGAGAACAAGAGTGGGCTCATGTGGTAGGAAACTTGAAAGCAGATGCAAAAGTCAGGGCACCAAGGCTGAAAGAAGAAATAAGAATTATGTATCTCTAAATAATAGAGACATTTTAACTTTAAAGCAGTGGTTCTCCACTTTGGGCTCACAATGGAATCACATTTCTAGCTCACCCATCTGGGGACCTATAAAAAATCCAGTGGTGTGCTGGAGCCAGTTTGCATTGGCTTACCAGACTAATGTTAGCAACTTTTCACAACTGCATCCACTGCCATCTTGTTTGTCACTTGAAATGGAGTATTTACACCATGGAAATCAGCAAAAGCTACAAATCAGTTTTCCCATCCCCCACCTTTGGGAGAGAGAGTTTTAAACATTTACCAGCATACCATTGCCTTTGTCCCACTCTCACATATTCTGATCTAATTGGTCATGGATGCAGCCTGGTCATCAGGATTTTTTTAAATTGAGATGACAACATAAAATTAACCATTTTAACATGAGTAATTCAGTGGCATTTACTACATTCACAATGTTGTGCAACCACCACTTCTCATTCCAAAACATTTCAACACTCCAAAAGGAAGCTTCATACTCTTTAAGAAGTTGCTCCCAATTATCACCCCTCACACACACACCTCCTCCCAGCCCTTGCATTCTGCATTATGTCTCCATGGCTTTACCCATTCTGGATATTTCATATCAATGGAATCATACAATATATGACCTTTTGCATCTGGTTTCTTTCACTTAGCATAATGTTCTTGAGGTTCAGCCATGGTGTAGTATGTATCCATACTTCATTGCTTTTTATGGATGAAAAATATTCCATTGTATGTGTATATCACAATTTGTCCATTCATCCACTGATGGACATTTGGACTTTTTCCTCCTTTTAGCTACTGTAAATAGTGTTGCTACAAACATGCAGGTTCATATACTTTCAGTTCTTTACAGTGTATACCTAGGAGTAGAATTGCTAGGTTATACAGTAATTCTATGTTTAACTTTTTGAGGAACTGCCAAACTGTTTTCCCCAGCAGCTGCATCATTTTACATTCCTACCAGCAATGCACAAGGTTTCAGTTTCTCCACATCTTCACCAACATATGTTATTTTCTGTTTATTATTATTATTATTATAGCAATTCTAGTGGGATATGACGTGGTACCTCATTGTAGTCTTGATTGGCATATCCCTAATGACTAATGATGTTAGTTTTTGTTTTTCCTGTGCTTAATGGGCATTTGTATTTCCTCTTTGGAAAAATGTTTATTCAAGTCCTTTACCCATTTTTAAATTGGGTTGTTTGTTTTTGCTGTTGTTGAGTTGTAAGAATTCTTTAGATATTCTGGATACTAGACATTTGTCAGATATATAATTTGTAAATATTTTATTCCTTTCTTCAGGTTGTCTTCTCACTTTCTTGATAGTGTCTTTTGGTGTACAAAAGCTTTAAATTTTAATTAAAATTCCAATTTATCTAGTTTTCTCTTTTGTTGCTTGTGCTTTTGGTGTCATATCTAAGAATCCACTGCCAAACTCAAGGTCATGGAGTCTCACCCCTGTTTTCTTCTTAGAGTTTTATGGTTTTAGTTCAGGAACCTGAAAGTATCCTTCACTGGGAAAAGACTGTGTAATTGGACCAGCATTTCCAGTGGCTGCTTATTTAAAGAATTGGATTGTATCATTTTAGCAGAAGAAAAAAAAATCATTTTTAAAATAGTGGAATGAATTCATGAAGCAATAATGACTCAGGTTATTTCAATAGAAACATTTTTAGGGGGTTGGCCAAGTGTGGCAGCACTGACCTCTTAATCTATAGCTCCATTTTCAGATTGGAAAGCATAAGTCAGCTTGTCTGACATTTTTGCCCTAAAACAAATTCTACTCAGCATAAGATAGCTTGCAGGACCAGAGGTACGTGATAGGCAGGAATCCATTCTGTGAGTGGGCTCTTCTGCCAGGCAGGTTTAGAAGCTAAAGAAAGAACCAACCAAAACACAAGAAGGTTTTCACTTCCAAAGTGGAAAAAATAAATAACATTCTGGTTTGTCACTACAGTCCTTTCAGATGAATGATATCAGAATTTCAGCAGCTTTCCACATGAACACAATATTGAAAACATTGCATTGATTTGTGCCATCAACAATGCAATTTGACTTGAGAAAATGCCCTTAAAACTTAAAAACAGATCAGTCCTCTAAGACTGTTCTATTTATTTACTTTCTATAAAGTCCAAAATTATTTTCTCCTTCTAGTGACCTCAACCTTATATATTGGGCCACTTAAGAAGGAAAACTGTGAGATCCCTTTGTTAAAAATTAGAGTCTGCATTCTTGAGTAGACAGAAAGGAGTGGGCCAACTCTTTCCTCTTTTTTGCACACAGTTCATTCAACAAAAACAACAACAACAACAAAACTCAAGGTTTTTTCCATATGTAACCTCAGGCGTGACTATGGATTCCCAAACTGTTTACAAAAAATGTGAAATGGTCTGCAAGCCTGTCCAAATGCACATCGCCTGGATCATGTCAAATCATATTCTTTCCCCCGTGGAGCAGAGGCTCTAACTTAGCCTGAAGTTTGGCTTGGCAGGGACAGGGGACTTGTTGCTCCAGCTGTGTCTGATAAGCAGATGACAAGATAAAACTTTTGCTTCACTTGAGTTCTTCACCAATTAGCAAAGTGTAGGAAATTAAAGGCCTCATTGAACTTGGCCCTGTGTCTGTGGAATCTTGATTTAAGGCAATGAAAAGAAATTTTAGCAAATTTGTGAAATAATCTTGTAATTTTTCTTGTGTATAACTCATATTAGTTATAAACATATTGAATATGTGTCTCAAAGTCCTTGTAGGTGTCTTCTTGAAATCTGGAATACTGACCTTTTTTCCTGCTTAACAAGTATGTACAGATATAGTAAAAAATGAGATTAATTCACTGACAATGAATTATTATTACCACATACTATTTTTCATTGAGCTTTACTTTTTGTATCTATTACTTCTCTTAATTTTCACAAACCTGTGAAGTGGTACTTGCCAACTGAGTGACATGAGGCAAGTTATTTAGCTAGCCAAGGCTCAGTTTCCTCCTTCATGAAATGTGGATTAATAAAACTTACCCCATAGGAATTCTGTGAGGAGTAAATGAGATAGTCTTTGCTAAACTATGAGTATTAAATGAGATAGTTAAAGCTTTTAGCATAGTGGTTGTCACATGGCATGTGCTCATTAAATGGTTATTCTTACTTATTATTACTAGAATGGGCAGAGTAGACAACTGGCATTCAGAGGGGTTAAATGACTGTTCAAAGCTACGCAATCAATTATTCCAAGCACAGGAGCTTAGAGCCCAGACCTTCTGTTTCCTAAGCCTCTTGTACACTTCATCTGTACATACAGAGTTTGTCTCCATGTGAATGGCACTATACTAGATACAGCAAGGGATGAAAAGATATGTTAGAAAACAGTCCAGACTTCCACTTCTGGCAAAGATGAAGTAACAAGAAACAGATTTACCCTCCTGCCTAAACAACCAAACCAAACCAAACCAAACAAAACAGACAGAATGTTTGAAACATCAATTTTCAAGACACTAGACATCAGGCAACAAAGGACAGTGGTCTCTGAGTTATGGAAACTGAACAGGTCAACCCCACTATCCCACTATTACCCCAACTCATTACCTTCAGAGATTTTCCAATGTGAGGTACAGTAATCCATGTGGTGCCTAAAAGACATCCTGAGTTGAGGAGATGTAGAGGTCAGGGAAATCAAGGCAGTGAAATTTCATAGGACAGAGTGCTGGAGAAGAGAAAATTGCCCAGAAAGAGAACTCAGGGGATGTGCAGAATATTCCCCTTGAGAACCCTTATCCACTGCTGGTGGGAATGTAGAATGGTGCAACCATTGTGGAGGACAGTCTGGCAGTTAGGAAGCTAACTATAGCACTGCCATATGACCCAGCAGTCCTACTGCCAGAAGAATTGAAAGCAGGGACACGAACAGATATATGCAGATATATGCACACCAATGTTCATAGTGGCATTATTCACTCTTGCCAAAAGTTGGAAACAACCCAAATGTCCATCAACAGATGAATGGATAAGCAAACTCTGGTATATACATACAATGGCATATTAATCAGCTGTAAGAAGGAATTCAGTATTAACACACGGGATAACATAGGTGAACCTGGAAGACCTTATGCTGAGTGAAGCAAGCCAGGCCCTGAAGGACAAGTAGTCCATGACCACACTGATATGAATTAAGCAAATTGACCAGACTCACAGAGCTAGAGTCTGGAAGATAGTTTTACAGAAGACAGAAAGAGAGTAGAGGGTTGTGAGCCAATGCCTATATGGGCAAAATCTATGATCAGGTGGAAGGGCATAGTTGTACAGTGGATGGGCATGACAGTGGTGCAGTGATTCTATTGGGTTGGGTGGTGCTGACTTGTGAGGAGGGTGAGGTGGAGTTGCACTATCCATGGAACTGGGGGAGGGTCGGGGGAGGGAGCAGATGAACTCTGGGGATTTGCGGATATGTGGTTGAAACTACAACGTTGGGAATGTTTTTTTTTGGCAAATACAGCAGGGGAGGGTTACTGGTTTAGGGTGTTGGATGTAGGGGGCATGCAGGACAGGGATCACCAGGGGCAGGCTTTCAGGGTGTATGTGAGTGTTCATCCTGTATAGTGCATTGTATCAATGGGTGGAGACCCACACAATGAATGGGAAGTCATTGGACTCTCATCCTGGGGAGTCCTACTATGTTCTCAAATAGAAGGACGGGTGTCTCTTGAGAGCATGGGCAGTGCCTAAGAGGGGAGGACAGGCCAATATATTAAGCCCTCAATGTTGTTACAAGTAACTATGAATCTTGTTCTTCAAGGAGTTAAGCCTGGTGGTTGCCATGAGTCCTGAGGGGAGGGGGACGGAGGAATAGAATAGATAGACCATGGGGCATTTTGGGGGCATTGGAATTGTTCTACATGATCTTGCAATGATGGATACAGGCCATGTTAAATTTCATCAAAATTTATAAAAGTGTATGGTCAAAAATATAAACCGTAATATAAATCATTGACCATGGTTAGTAGCAATGCTTCAATATTTGTACATCAATTGTAACAAATGTACCACCCACATGTAAAATGTTATTAATAGGGGAAAGGGGAAAAGGAGGAGGATGCTGGGTATATGGGAACCCCTTTTTTCCTGTATGTGACTTTTCTGTAAACTAAAGCTTCTTTGAAGTTAAAATGAAAAAAAACCAAAACACTGGGGGATTAAATGGAAGAAAATGTCACTGTACATACAAGACAACAGGTCTTACAGTGATGAAAGACATAATGCCAAAGTTAATTTTTAAAATTTTATTTGTAATTTTAAAAACTATCATTATTATTTCATTTTCTTATTAATTTTGTTCAGTTATTTTGTTGGCTTCATTTTTGAAGAAGTTTTGGATCACAGAAGGGTTACAACTGTGGCAGGGGAGGATCATTGGTGTGGGGTGTCAGTGATAGGGGATGCATGGGAGGAGGTTCACCTGGGGCATACCTACAAGGCATATAAATGTGTTTAAGTGTTCATGTGGCATTGTCATGGTGGGTGGAGATCCATACAATAACCTAAAGAATATCCAATTCCCATCCTGGGGAGTTCTGCCACATTCTCTAATGGGACAGCAAGAATCCCCTGAGTACAAGGGCAGTGACTTGTGAAGGAAGATGGGCCATTGGTGGGCCCTTGATACTGATGACTGTACTTATGAACTTTTTCTTTTGAAATTGAAACTTAGCCTAGTAGTATAGGTTGCCTAAGAGTTACCTCCTGAGAACCTCCTTGTTGCTCAAATGTGGCCTGTCTCTAAGCCAAACTCAGCATATAAATGCATTACCTTCCTCCCTGCATGGGACATAACTCCCAAGGATGAGCCTCCCTGGCACTGAGGGATTCCTACCAAGCACCAACTAGCAATGCAACTGGAAAAGACCTTGACTAAAAGGGAGAAAGGGTAAAGACAAATTAGTTTATATGGCTAAGAGACTTCAAAGTGAGTCAGGAGGTCATTCCAGAGGTTACACTTATGCATGTCTCAGCGGGACCTCATTGACTGCCACAGTAAATCATGCCTCAAATAGCAAGGCTTCTGAGGGCTCTAGAGACATCCAGACACTATAGGCAGGGCTGACAGCTCAGGAGCTTTTTTTTTTTTTTTTTTTAATATATATTTTTATTTTTTCTAAAAGATATTTAGATTACATAAAAAAAAAAATAAGGGATTCCCATATGCCCCACTCCCCACAACTCCCACTTTTCCCCACATTAACAACTTCTTTCATTAGTGTGGTACGTTCATTGCAATTGATGAACACATTTTGGAGCATTGCCACTAAGGATGGATTATAGTTTACACTGTAGTTTACACTCTCTCCCATTCAATTCTGTAGGTTATGGCAGGGTATATAATGGCCTGTATCTGTCATTGCAATGTCATTCAGGACAATTCCAAGTTCCAAAAGTGCCCCCATATTACACATTTTTCCCTCTCCCTGCCTTCAGCACCTCCAGTGGCCACTGTCTCTACATCAATGATATAATTTCTGCCATTCCTAGAATCACAACAAGTCTATAGCAGAATACCAGTAAGTTCACTCTAGTCCATATTTTATTCCCCAGTCCTGAGGACTCTGGGATGGTGATGCCCACTCCACCTCTAATTGAGAAGGGGCTTTGATCCCATATGGCTGATGGATAGGACTCTCTTGCTTGCAGTTATAGTGTCTCTCGGTTCCTTAGTATGGTGGTTGTCCATCCTCACCTCCTTGTTAGTTGTCCTGGGTGAGTCCAATGAACTGTAGAGTAGGTGTTGCAACTCCACTCAGGCTCAGGGCCCAGCTGGCACATGGACAGCCCAAAGAGTCAAGTCTCTTGGGCGTACACCTACCAACTCCAGCACCAACTATAGGTTCAAATGGAAGGGACAGAAGAGCCATGTGTAGAGAAGTCACAACTGAGTCCAATTCTGTTACACTTGGGAGCACAAACTCCAAATTAGGGCCCACTGGCAAGGCACCAAGCTTGGAGCTATCTGCCATGACCGTAGGACCTCAGTGTCTCCAGAGCCCTCTGGTGCCCCACTATTTGGGGTAATATCTGCTTTGGCGATCCTGCTGAAATGTGCGTAAGTCTGGGATGACCTCCCGACTTACTTTGAAGTCTCTTAGCCATATAAACTCATTTGTCTTTACCTTTTCTCCCTTTTATTCAAGGTCTTTTTCCGGTTGTATTGCTAGTTGGTGCTTTGTAGTAATCCCTTGGTGCCAGGGAGTCTCATCCCTGGGAGTCATGTCCCACAGTAGAGGGAAGAGAATGCATTTATATGACAGCTCAGGAGTTTGGTGCCCTGTGAGTGGGCCCTACTTTGGAATTTATGCTCCCCAGTGTGACCGAGTTGGACCCAGTTGTGGTTGCCCTACACATGGCTCTTCTGCCCCTTATATTTGAACCTCTAGTTAGTACTAGAGTTTATAGATTTATGTCCAAGAGACTTAAATCTTTGGGCTTTCCATGTGCCAGTTGGGCCCTGAATCTCAACAGAGTTGCAACACCTACTCTCCAGTTCATTGGAATCACCCAGGACAGCTAACAAGGAAATGATGATGGACAATGGCCATCCCAAGGAACAAAGAGAGTCTACAACTGCAAGCAAGATAGTCCCATCCATCTGTCCCATGAGATCTAAGCCCCCTGTCAATTAGAGGTGGAGTGGGCATCACTAACCCAGAATCCTTAGGATTGGGGAATGAATGATGGACTAAGGTAGACTTACTGTTATTCTACTATAGAGTTATTGTGATTCTAGCAATGGAAGAACTTTTATCATTGATGTGGAGGCAGTGGCCACTGGAGGTTCTGAGGAGAGGGAGAGGGGAAAAATAGGTGTAATATGGGGGCATTTTCGGGACATTGAAATTGTACTGAATGACTTTGCAATGACGATACAGGTCATTACATATCTTTTCTTAACCTACAAAAGTTTGTGGGAGAAAGCTTAAACTGTAATGTGAACTATAACCCATACTCAGTGGCAGTGCTCCAATATGTATTCATCAATTTTAACAAATGTAACACACTAATGAAGGATGCTGTTAATGTGGAAAAGTGTGGGAGGGGTAGGGAGTGGGGCATATGGAATCCCCTACATTTTTTATGTATCATTTATGTAATCTATGAATCTTAAAAAAAAAAATCCCCCTTTTGTACTCAGCTGAGCACTGGTCAGTGCATGCATCTAAGGAAATCAGTAAGAGCAAGGTATTTGAAAAATCCCTAAATGTTTGGAAACTAAATTCTACACTTCGTAATAACCTATGGGTCAAAGAAGAACTAAAAAAAAGAAGTTAGAAAGTATTTTGAACTGAATGAAAATGGAAATGCAACATGTCAAAATTTAGGATGTTGCTAAAGCAGTACTGAAAGAGAAATTTATAATACTAAATGCCTTTGTTAGAAAAGAAGAGAGGTCTCAAATCAATAACTGAAGCTTCCACTTAAGTAGAGTAGAAAAAGTAGGTAAAATTAAACCTAAAATAGAAAAAAGAATATAATATAAAGATCATTTTAGAAATCAATAAAATAGAAAATGAAAAAACAATAGCAAAAATTCAGTGAAATCCAGCGCTGGTTCTTTGATAAGATCAATAAAATTGATAAGCCTTTAGCAAGACTGATCAGGGTAAAAAAAAAAAAAGAGAAGACACAATCATCAACATTGAGGAGAGAGGGTGAGAGGTGACATCATTACAGATTATGGAGATATTGAAAGTCAAATAGGGAATATTATGAACAATTTTATGCTAATAAATCCAACAACTTAGATGAAATGAACTCTTTGAAACTACCAAAATTTACTTAAGAAAAAGTAGATAACCTGAACAGCTGTATATTTATTAAATAAATAAATTTTGTAATTAAAACCTTCTCACTAGATAAACTCCAGGCCCATGTGTCTTCACTGGTGAATCCTACCAAACACGTATGGAAAAAATAATGTCAATACTGCACAAACCCTTCTAGAAAATTGAATAGGAGGCAATACATTCCAACACATTCTATGAGGTAAGCATTAACCAAGTATAAAAAGGAGACAAAGACATTACATGAAAACAAAACAATAGACCAGTATTCCTCATGAAAAACTAATTTAGCAAATTGAATCCAACAATATT
Organism: Tolypeutes matacus; assembly: GCA_026826555.1. Taxonomy (NCBI): domain Eukaryota; kingdom Metazoa; phylum Chordata; class Mammalia; order Cingulata; family Chlamyphoridae; genus Tolypeutes; species Tolypeutes matacus. Next base: position 3,061,895 of record JAKSZT010053881.1, read on the forward strand.
TAAAATGATAATACATATAACCCAAGAATACAAGGTTAGTTAACATCCAAACTTGATCAGTATAGTTCACCATGTTAACAAACTGATAAAGAAAACTCCATGTTAATCTTAATAGACTCAGAAAAAGCATTTCACAAAATCCAACATATATTACTGATAAAAACTCTCAGAAATCTAGAAATAAAGGGAACTTTCTCAACTGGATAAAGGACATCCACAAAATACAATGCTTTAGATAAAAATCTACTATATAAATAGATAAAAGCAGAACTGCTTTGACCAGGGGAAGTTCAGCCACCCCTCCCCACCTATTCTTTCATGGTAGAGCCTTAGACATTGCTACTAAACTCTGAGTCTCCTGGGGGGCCATGGTCTGAAAATCAACTTTATGGGTCATGGGCAACCATGGAACCAGTCCATCAATAAATAGTAATTGAGCCCCCATAATGTGTGGCAGCTGTGCCAACAATCAGCCTTGGGGTGATGGTGACAAAACACCCTGGGCCAAGACTGGCTGGATTACAATGAATAGCTATATAAGAGTAAAATCATAGAGTGATGACTTCTGGATCTCATACTAAGGAACATTACTCTGCAGTAGGGGTGCATGAAGCCATTGAATAAATCTTAAGTTTGAAAGCTGAATAAACTTTCTTGAGTTTCAATTTGACTTGAAGATTGGGGCAGAAACTATTTTGCTGTACAAACAAGTAGATACGTTGTAGAAGAAAATGCAAATTTACCTATAGCTTTAAGGCAAAAATATAAGATTTAAAAGAAAATTCAGGCTTGCAGGCTGATCAGCTCTCTTGAGCTCCAGGGAGTAGGTACTCATTTTCTTCTGTCATGGAGGGTTCCTAAGTGAAGAGGTTTAAGAAGCACTAAACGAGTCACACATCTTTACTTTGCAGACAGGAAACTCAGACTCAGATTTTTTATGAGACTTGAGATCAGAGCTAGCTGGTGGATAGGTCTTTATGAGGTAGCCTAGAGCCTACCCCTTCAGAAGTGTCTGGAAAAATTATGACCTGTTCAAGGAGTAAAAACAGATTTAAAAACTATCCATAGACAAACTGACCAAATGAGGGAAGGACCAGGGGGGGACCAGTGCAGCCGGGGTTGATACACTTACATCTTCAATTTAGTTAGGAGGATTATAAGTGCACATATAAAAACCTACAATCAAGATCACATAAAATAAACGCCAAATAAGTATTAAATACTCTCAGTACAGAGGAGTACAGTGAAGAGAGAGAAAGACAGCATTGCCAGCTGGGATGGAAACTTGCAGTTTGGTAGCCTTCCAATAAACAGAAGAAGGGGAGAAATTTACATTTTTCTTCCTTAAAACATGCAGAGCTGATTTGAAACACCACATGTCCAGAAGCACACTGTCTCTATTTACTTAGGCTGGAGATATTCTGTCCAGGTAGAACAAGGTTGCCATGGTGAGGGCTGGAATACGTGCCCTCCCCTGTACCTTTCAATTCCTAACAGTGAATGATTCTACAATGACACAAAATTCTCCATCTGTGCTATGTGACAGTGATTTACAAAATGCATTTGCTTAATGTTTGCCTTGTGAGATGGTAGAACTTAATTTAATTTCAGATGAGACATTCATTACCTAGTTTAAACTCTGAGAGGTGATATACCTGCCTCATATACCTGCATATGAATGTAAACAATGACAAAATTCACAATAGCTCACAGAGGAACCGAGGCACATCAACAGGAACTGAGAGGAAACCGCTTTTAGAATTCCCTCACCAAGAAGTTCTTTGGTTACCTTTCATGGATGAGAGCCATTGGCCATATAGCTGACCCTTATCAACACTGAAATGAAACTTTTGTTCCCCCAGACTTATTCTTAAAGGGGTTCAAAATCACTTTCAATTAACAGAGTTTCCCTGAAGGCTTACACTGGGCATCTTGTTCAGTCTTCTGTCATGCAGATGTTCACTTGGTTAGTACTCAAGAAAGAAGCAGACATATTCATTAAGAGACAGGCAAACACACAAATTCCTCTTTGGAAAATTCACCACAAAAATTTTCAAGTGCTTTCCTTTTATGATTACTGTCATAGATATTTCGCTTCAGATTGAGGCCATGCTGCTCTCATTTTGAACGCTAAGGAGGGACTCCAACATTTTCCATCATATGCCAGGCTTCCCCAAGTTTAAAGTGTAGGGTAGGGCAGGGTTGAAGAGCAGCAGGGAGGGTAGGTATTCTGGCGCCTGAGCCTTGTTCTTACACTATATTTCATTCTTCCTGGCATTTCTCCCTTTACTCATGAGTTGTCATTAATTCCTTCCAGCTTCTACTCAAGCAAATCCTACCTCCCTGATCACATTCTGGGATTGTTTGCTGGGCCAGCTCCTAGCTTGGTTACACATGTGTAGCTACTATTGAAACCCAGTATCGCACAGTAGAATGTTGGATGATGAGTTGGCTTTTCCTTCTGTAGGATGATTAGGCAAGGAAGACAATGGCTGACTCTCAACTAAAGGCTTGTGTTTTTTATTATAGGATGAAGTCCTTCTCTAAAGAACCTAAAACCTGAAGGAGGAAAAATAAGGATAGTTAAGCCCACTAACTTTCCCAAACATCAGCACATTCTCCCCCAGAGTCAGCAGACCTCTGCTTTATAGCTTCTTTTTTTTTTTTTTTATTAAAGATTTTATTTATTTATTCATTTATCCCCCCCCCCCCCCTTGCTGCTTGTGCTCGCTGGGTCAGCTAACCACGCCGCACGGGCCGGCTTGCCTTCACCAGGAGGCCCCGGGAACCAGGCCCGGGGCCTCCCATATGGTAAACGGGAGCCCTACTGATTGAGCCACAGCCGCTTCCCTTTATAGCTTCTTAAAACTCTCTCTGAATATAGTCAGATTCTGTGTGGCCTCAGGAATCCCACAATAACCTGTGGGCTTCTAGGGAGATGGGAGTGATAATTGATAGGAGAGAGAATAGGGCCACCTGCAATCCACATAACAAGGGGGTATACCAGTCTGATTTAGGCTGGTGATGATATCCCAGGATTCTCCAGGCAGATGTGGGGTTCATACTCAAGTGGGTGGCAGGGTCTTGTCACCAAGTGCTGTGTCCAATAGAAGCAGGAAGCTTCAGCTAACTCCTGGGGGAAGGGGACTAGAAGAAGTGGGGCAGGTAAGACATTGAATCCAAAGCAGGAAGCTGAGAAGGAACAGAACCATATGAACCCAGAAATACTTGGACTATGAAGGACAGCCAAGCAGGATCCCAGGCACCCATGGACACATACCATACTAATTCTAGAATCCTCCTCTAGGTTCAGGCTTCTTGTAACCTTCTGGACTTGTTCACAGGATGTAGATTTTCTGTCATTACCATGGGGTTGGACTTGGGCAGGCAGGATCTGATATTTTAAAAATTTTCAGGTTACAAGGAGCTGTTTTTCCAGAATATAATCTAGGTCTGTGATTTTTAAACTTTCTTAAGTAATCTTGGTTGGCATCCTTCCTTTTGTGTTTTCCTTGGCAAAAATTTGACATTTGGAGGGCTTCCTGAAAAGCTAGGCCCACAACCTGTAGACATGTTATCACCCTATTTTTCTTGCCACATTTCTGGTACCATTTGTCAAGTTATTATGCTTTAAGTAGTACCAGACTCTTTCTCATTTATTCAACCTCAAAAATAAGCCCTTGATGGAAATTAGCTTCATCAGTAGCTCTTAACTGATCCTCAGAACAACAGAAAAGGATATAATAAAAAACAGGCTTCCTCTAGAAGTTTGCATACTGAGGGGTAAGGTGGCTCTCTTTTATTTTTTTATATGTTTGAATGTATGTAGAATGTTTAATAAGGTCAATTGTAAATATGTGGAAATGGATAGAGCTGATGGCAGCACATTATAATGAGTATAACTAACACTGCTGATTTATAAATGTGATTGTGGCTGAAAGGGGTAGTCTAGGGAGGTTACTATTAATTAAAAGACAGCTAGAGGATAATCTAGGAACTGCATAACAGTAATTTGGGTGGTAGATGAGGATTGTGGTTAATAATATAAATACAAGAATGTTCATCTATTACAAGGTGATAAGAATATGGGAATACATGGGGAAAACACAACTAATGTAACTTATAGACTATAGTTAGCAGTAATATTGTAATATTTTTGTAGCAAAGGCAAAGAAGGTACTATATCAATGCTAAAGGTAAAAAAAATGTGGGATTTAGTTTCATGAGCTATTAATATGATTAAGCATTTTTTCTTCATTTATTTCATTAATAAGGAGACCTTGGACATGTCATTTAACCAATCTGTGCTCATTTATGTATCTTTCTGAACTTTGGAGAAACAATTGAGTTTGTTTTTAGAATTAAATGTACCTGGACATAATTTTTTTAGTTATGCTTCCATAATTTGTAAAGCTGCCTTTTGTCTGTTATTTTATTTTTTGAAGTTGAATTAAAGTTGAATTTTTTTAAAAAGCACAAAGAAATTTAACACAGATTTAGTCATTATTACTGCGGGTATGAGCACGCAATTGCGAGTGTGAGCAAAAGTTATAAACAAGCATTTTTTAAAAATGCCCATTAAACGGAAATAAAAAACATTCCTCCATTGCACAAATGAAAAAGCCAACTGTCCCAGTGTGATGCAAATGAGTTTTTACAGCTGAAGATAACATTTCCAGCTGCTGCATAGACATAGGTTCTCAAGGCCTTGATCTCTAACAACACAGTGTAAGGGAAGGGAATTCTCTTGAAAACCATGTTAGATGATTCAGAAAGTGGCTCAAGACTAAGACATTGGTCCAAGATTTTGTAATGAATTTGAATAAACTTTTTTTGTGAAATGTGAATGGAAAAGATATTTAAAGAAGAAAAAATTTCAATGCTTCACAAACTCTCAGAAAATAGAGAAGAAAATACTTCCCATTTCATTCTATGAGGCCAGTATTACTTTGATACCAAAGTCAGACAAAGACATTGCAAGAAAAGAAAACTACAGACCAATGTCCTCCATGAACATGGATATAAAATTTATCAAACGGAATCCCACAACATATAAAAAGGATTATTCACCATGACCAAATGAGATCATACAAGGAATGCAAGGTTGGTTTAATAGGTGAAAAACAATTAATATAATGCAGCATATTGACTGAACAAAGGACAAAAACCAAAGAGTAGTCTCAAAATATGCAGAAAAAGCATTTTAGAACTCCAACATCCTTTCATGATAAAGCAACAACAATTATAACAACAGCAAAAACTCTCAACAAACTCAGAATAGAAGAGAATATCCCTGGCCTGATAAAGGGCATCTACAAAATATCAATAGCTAACATGAAACTTAATTGTGGAAGAGTGCATCAAAATTTAAAAATTTTGCACTTCAAAAGACTCCATTAAGAAAATGAAAAGGCACAGACTGGGAGAAAATATTTGCAAATCATTTATTTGTTAAAGGACATGGATCCAGCATGTATAAGGAACCCTTACAACTCAGTAATAAAAAGTAAAACAACCCAATTAAAAAATAAGCAAGAAAATCACACGCATACACAAAGAAACACACACACACAAGCAAAGGTGTTGAACAGACATTTTCCGAAAGAGGATATGCAAATGGCCGATAAGCACATGAAAAGATGTGCAACATCATTAGCCACCAGGGAACAAATCAAAACCACAATGAAACACGACTTCACACCACAAGGATGGCTATTATTAAAAGCAACACAGAAAATAACAAGCGTTAGAGATGATGCAGACAAATTGGGACCCTTCTGCATTGTTGGTGGGAATGTAAAATGGTGTTGCCACTATGGAAAGAGGGATGGTGGTTTCTCACAAAGTTGAATATAGAATTACCAGATTGCCTGGCAATTCCACTCTTAGGTATACACTCAAAGAAGTTTAAAACAGGAACTCAAACAGATATTTGTATAACAATGATTATAGCAGCATTACTCACAATAGCCAAAAGCTGGAAACACCCCAAGTGTCTATTAACAGATAAATGGGCAAACAAAAAATGTGGTTGGTACATATACACAATAGAATATTATTTGGCATTTTAGTGGGTGTGTAATGGTATCCACTGAGCTTTTAAGGAATGGTATCCATTGAGCTTTTAAGAAGGAATGAAGTTCTCAGACATGCGGCAAATTGAATGAAGCTTGACAACATTATGCTGGGTGACATAAGCAAGGCACATAAGGACAAATACTATATGATTTTGTGTATATGAAATATCTAGAAATAGCAAATTCATAGGAACAGAAGTTAAATTAGAGGTTACCAGGGGATAGAGATAAAGGGGAGCTGTTGCTTGGTGGGTACAGAGAATGTGCAAATTTTGGTAATTTTAAAATAAAATTAATTAAAAGGGGGGGCTGTATTTGGAAAGTGTAAGGCCATTGGAGTGGTTTGGATAAAACCACAGAGAAAAATGAAACCCAATAAGAGAAGTTGGCTGAGGAGAGCACTTGGAGGGAAACTGACATGCAAGGAATGAGGAGAGAAAGAAGAGGGTGTAAAGAGGATGGGGATCAATTGTCAGAGAAATAGGAGGAGAAATATGAGGATCAAAAGAAATGAAAAGAAAGTGAAAAAGGAGCGAGTGGCCAATAGTGTTAACTGCATTTGAATGGGCAGTAAAGAGCCAAGGTGGGAAGTGTAGATTTAATGGAGCTATCTTGGCTTCCTGCCAAGAACCACACCTGGCAGGCTTGAGGAGGAAGTGGGAAATGAGAATTCATGAAAAAGTTATGAAATATTTAAATAAATATGACCACTTTTGTTCCATTCCAATTCCCACCTGACCCACTGACACCCAGATTGGCAAAAGATTTGAAAAGATATTTCACCAGTGACGATATACAGACTGTTAATAAGCACGTGAAAAGATGTCCTACATCATTAGTCATAAGGGAAATGCAAATTAAAAGCTCAATGGATATCATTCACACCCACTAAAATGGTTATAATGAAAAAGACCGACAATGCTAAGTGTTGGTGACAACAAGGAAAATCTGGAATCCTCGTACATTGCTGGTGGGAATGTAAAATGGTAAAACCACTTGGAGAACAGTTTGGCAGTTTATTAAACAGTTAAATATAAACTTATCATATCACAAGCATTTCCACTTTCAAAAATCTTCTCAAGAGGAATTAAAACATATATCCACACAAAAACATGTGTATGGATATTCATAGAAGCAATATTTATAATAGGCAAAAAAAAAAACTGGAAAAATCTAAATATCCATCAACTTGTGAGTGGATGAACAAAATGTGATCTATCCAGACAATGCAATTCTATTCAACAATAAAAAGGAATGAGGTATTGATACATTTACAAATGGATGAATCTTTAAAATAACACTATATAAAAGAACTCACATGCAAATGACTATATAGTGTATGATTCCATACATATACATGGTGTATGATTCCAGAAAAGGGAAATTTATAGGCACAGAAAGCAGATTGATGTGGTGGTGGGTGTCTGGGAGGGGGGATTCATGGGAGTTAGTTCATCTGAATATACATGAAAGATATACAAAATTGTTCAAAAGATCAAAAGATGGGGCATGGTCATGATGGGTGGACAATCACACAATAAATGAGGGAATCTGAATTCCTAGTCTGGCGAGTTCTGCCACAGTCTCCAAGAGAGCAGCAATAGTCCTCTAAGTGCAGAGACAGTGTCTGTCAAAAGAGATGACCCACTGATGAGTTCTTTTTATTGATGACTACCCTTGTGAGTCTTTGCTCTTGTAACTGAGACTTAGCTTGCTGTTGTGGGGTGCCTAAGGGTTGCCACCTGAGAGCCTCCTTGTTGCTCAAATGTGGCCTCTCTCTAAGCCAAAGTCCCCCCAACGTGGGACATGACTCCCGGGGATGAGCCTCCCTGGCAACAAGGGATTAATACCAAGTGCCAACTGGCAACACAACTGGAAAAAGACCTTGAATAAAAGGGGGAAAAGGTAAAGACAAATGAGTTCAAGTGGCTAAGAGACTTCAAAGAGAGTCGGGAGGTCATCCCAGAGGCAACTCTTAAGCACACCTCAGTAGGAGCTCATAGAACGTCAAAGTGCCTATCACCCCACACAGAGAGGCTCCTGAGAGCTCTGGAGACACCCAGGTCCTATATAAGGGGGGATAGCCCCAGAGACTGATGCCTTATCAGTGGGTTCTATTTTGGAATCTGTGCTCCTGAGAGTGACAGAATTGGACTCAAATAAGACCTCCCTGCACATGGTTCATCAGTCCCTTCTATTCAAACCTATATGTGATGCTGGAGTTTTTAGGTATACTTCCAGAGACTGGAGCCTCTGGCCTACCTATGTGCCAGGTGTGCGTGGAATCTCGGTGGAGCTGCAACTCCTACTCTACAGCTCAATGGACTCATCCAAGTCACCTGGCAAGGAGACAACGATGGGCAACGGCCAGCCCAGGGAATGGATAGGGCCTGCATCTACAGGCAGGATCATCCCACCCACCATATCCATGGGATATAAGCCCTCTCTCACTTGGAGGTGGAGTTGACATCACCATCCCAGTCCCCTCAGGATTGGGGGAAGAACTATGGACTAGAGGGGACTAGATGATATTCTGTTGTACACATATGGTGATTCTAACAATGACAGAAATTATACCAATGAGGTGGAAAAAAAAAAAAAAAAAGAAGTAATTATTCCCCTCTCCTTCCATTTCTTAACCCTGACCTACATTGGTGTTTTTCTGTATCTCCTTGAACAACTCTTTTTGTTTATCAGTTTTATTGACATGTGATGCCATACTACATGATGTGGACAAAGTGAACAATGAATGGCTTTTCTAAAGCTGTTGAAAAATCTTTATTTTAAAATTATGAACTGAAACGGATATTAGATTGAAAGAAAATGTAAATTTTAAAAGGTAGTGTAGGTAAATTGATAATTCTGAGGAGAACTTGTTGCATGATTGCATGATTGTTTCCTGAATGTTTAGAAGGCTCTGGATTTTGTTTCAAGGAAACCATTCCTGATTTTCTGGACATCATTGGGTTGTTCGCACATGCAGAGAGAATGTGATGCTGGTATCCATATGTAAATACCTGCACTTTAAAAAAAAAAAAAAAAAAGAAAGCAGATTGATGGTTGTGTAGGGCTGGGGATGGGAGAGGGGACCAACTATAAACAGCATGGGGGAACTTTTGGGATGATGAAAATGTTCTAAAACTGGATCTGAAATGTAGTGATAGTTTCACAACTTCTACCAAAAATCATTAATTATACACTGACATTGGGTGAATTTTATGGCATGCAAATTTCACCTTAATAAAGTTGTTAAAAGGAAAACAAGGGTAAATAGTTCTATAGTTCTTAGCTCTAATAAAACTGAAATTTGCAGGACTTCTTCCTATTTATTGTTCACTAATAAGCATCAGGTGATATGTTAAGGACTTTATGAAAATTGTTTTATTTAATTATCATGATAACTCTCTTAGTGTTTTAGTTTCTCAGCTGCTAAAACCAATACCATACATTGGGTTGGCTTAACAACAGGATTATGTTGGCTCACGGTTTCAGAGCTAGAAGGCTTGCTTCTTTCAGTAGTTATCTTCTGGCTGGTGGTCAACTTTTGGGGTTTCTTGGCTTTTCCATCCTGTGGCAATGCACATGGTGGCATCTTCTCCTCTCCAATTCCATTAGACCTTCAGCTTCTGGCTGCTCCCCATGGCTTCTTTTTTCATGTCCAATTTCCTTTGCTTATAAGGACTGGTCTCCAGCGATATTGGATTAAGCCACTCTCATTCAGTTTAGGAGCACCTTAACTACTAATATCTTCACAGTTCCTCTTTCCAAATGGGTTCACACCCACAGGTCAGGTTCACACACATAGGACCGGGGTTGAACCCTAATATGCCTTTTGAGGGGGACCTGATTCAGTCCCTAGCAGGTAGGAATTATTATCCCATTTTATATATAAGGAACAGCTACAGAGAAAATTAGCAAAATCCAGGGTCACCCAGCTACTTATCTGTAGTGAAGGGATTTGAAACCCTATTTGTCTGATGGCAAGACCCAGGTTCTTGCATTCTAGTGTGTCTGAAGAACTGTGAACAGATTAAATTCTGGCTTTGTCGGATATGTGAAATAGACTACCTAACCGCATAATTCCTTCCTTTAACATCTCTGTAGACGTATTGAGTTTATTTTCCTTTTTCCTGCCTGGGTCGTCTATTTTCCTGTCAATTACTGTAATTGGTGTTTTTAAATTGTCACCTGTATTTCAGCTGTGTCTTAGCTGTAATTTAATCTTCACTTGCATCAGGTAACTGCAGCAGTGCTTGATGTCTTGGATCAACAAAGCAGAGTACTCCCAGCTATGGGAAAAGTTCTTTCTTAGTGTTTGGAAAAGCAATCTTTCCATAACTTAAATTTTGCATGTTAAATAGGCCTGTTGAGTCCACTCAACATGGCAATTTTTGGAGAAATATAAATTGATCACAAAGTGCATATTATAGAAACTCATTTGTCTCTAAATGGGTTCTCATGAAACATAGTTTACTCTTAATTAACTTCTTAAATTAAGTCCTTCTCTAAAGTCAAAACACTAAGGAGAAACAGGTTTCATAAATGAATAATGGATTTTTTTCATGAATAACAGAAATAGCATAAAGTTGAAAGGTCCACAGAGCAGAGCTGAAATGTGGGAACAATTCATAATTGAGGGCCTAATGTTCCATTAAGGAAAAGAAAAAACTCTTTGAGGTATCATCAGACAAACTTAAAAATCTTCCACCACTGGACATTTCCAAGTAAAGATGCCAGTTTGACCACACATTTTAAACATGTGTCTGGAGAATTTTATGTACCTCTTTTTACAAACTTAAAGAGAAATATATTCTCTGCTACCAAAGAAAATTGGTCAATTGGAAGGTTTTAGAAATGGAAAAAATGTAAAAAATAATGCACAAGTAAATCCTGGAGCAGTTTCTATGTATAGCTATGCCTGTACTGGTTATAAGTTAGGCTCTTTTGAAGAGTACACACATGTTATGCATAAATGCATTCTGGAAGAAAGGTAAAAAGAAAGTAACCATTACCAAAGGACAGTATAATAAGAACTCTAAGCCATTTCACTGAGCGTCATTGCTGAAGCATATCTTCAGCGAAGACTGTCATGTGCTGAGCCATGTCCCATGAAAGACTATTCGATGACCACTCAGTGGGACAATAGACTAAAGTGGTGCTGTTGTAACATGATTGCAACCAGAGACTTAGATCTTCCATATTCAGACAGAAGAGGTACTTGTTAATTTTTGCTTGAATTATCAGATAATCCCTTTGTTTCCATTTTTGTCTCTGTTTCAACTTTTGAACTCACATATTTGTGTGTTTGAACTGGAAATTCAAAACGAATAGACTTGACTGCAGTTGGAAAATAAAATGACCACTGAGATTATGGACCAGAGTTACAGGAGTTGGTCCATGACTGACAAGACCACAGGTTGTCAATGGCCAAAGGTGATATGCTCATAATAGTACTGGTCCTGGCGTAGGAAGGGTGGGACTGAGGTAGTGACAGATTTGGTTTTCAGGTCCATCCTATGCAATGCTCTCGATGCTGCCTGGTCCATCTGGAGGCAGGGGTGGTGGGCACAGAGCAATGGCTGTGGCTAGATCTCAGGCAAAGAATTATGCTAGTGTCCGTGTTGCAGGGTAAGTCTCTCCTAATCTAGGTCAGTGAAAGCAGTTAGGCATGGCCTAGAGAAAGAGGAATGGAGGGCGGGCACATTGCGGGCTCTAGGACAAGTGCATTCCCTCTTCATCAGCACCCCAGGGTCTCAGCATCCAGAGGGGCTGGGCCTGGGTCTCTCTTTCAGGTGAAGAAAGCCTGAAGTTATATTGTATATTTTCAGTGTGTTTTCCTCACTATCTCCAATGAAGTGGGTATAGCTGTTACTATTTGCATTTGCAAACGATGCCTCTGAGTCTCAGAGAGGCAAGGGACCTGCCCCAGAGCGTTCAGTGCCTTAATGATGGAGCCAAATTAGCACCCTGTCTCCTGACTCCCACTCTGATGTTCTTGCCATCAAGCCACACCATCTCTCTGCAGTCAACACTTGAAGAGAGGAGTTCTATTTATTCTTTTAAATGTAGTCATGGGAAACTGAATTCTCATTAAGATAACATGAAAGACCCTGTTGTACCCGAAGCATATAAAACCCAACCTTGAACAGATTGTTTTAGCATTTCCCCTCATATTCCTTGCCTGTTCTTTTTCTTGGTAGGTATCCCGCCATATGTGTCCTTGGAGACAAGGTAGAACTGCCAATTGCCACTCTGGCTAAGGGGCTCCATGGTTTCCATTTAGAGGTAGGGGTTATAATTCTGCATTTGAAATTTGGTTTGGATTGAAATTTGGGCCACAATTCTCAGATTCAAAAGGAAAAATTTTTCTTTTCCGCAAAGACTTTCTTATTTTACGTTTTCAAGTTTCAAGTAGAAAAAGGGAAAAAGTCACAAGTCTAAATAATTAAAAATTATTATTATTTTTGGTGCTGATCATAAGCATCTTTTTTAAAAAGATGATTGTTCTAAACAGCACAGGCCATGACTATCAGACGATCATCAGGAACTGCTATGCTGGAAACTGCTGAAAATGTGACACAGACAAAAGAGGAGCTCACATTTCAAGAGCATCTGTATTGTTAAGTACTTTTCCAAAACATCTTCTGCACACAAACCTCTCCTCCATTAACACCTTTCAGTGGGAGTTTGTATAAAAGGCTCTTGGGAACACAAACAATGATAGCTAGCCAAAAGGGATTTTAAATATTATCATTTGTATAATATTTCACAATTTTAAAAATGTTTGTGTATATATTGCCTGATTTAAATCTCTTTTGTATCTTTTGTTACCTCTGTTACAGATGAGGGAACTGAGGCTCGATGAGGCAAAGCAATTAGCTAAGTCACTCACATAGCTTTTTTTTAAAGATTTATTTTTATTTATTTATCCCCCCTTGCTGCTTGTGCTCACTGTATCCATTTGCTTTGCATTTTTCTGTGTCTGCTTGTCTGTCTTTGTTGCGTCAGCTCACCGCACTGCCCGGGCCGGCTTGCCTTCACCAGGAGATCCCCGGAATCGAACCGGGGCCTCCCATATGGTAAACGGGAGCCCAACCAATTGAGCCACAGCCGCTTCCCTCACATAACTTTTTAGGAGTATGACTGACTCAAAAGCACATGGTGTATTCATGATACCTCAAAAAGCTCCTCACAAATAATTCTTTACAGAAAGTAGAAAACCTCTCATTATTAGATGCCTCTGCATATGAATATGCAGGACCATGTGAAACTAAAGTTTTTTGAAATTGCCCAATGCTGGATTTGGTGCCATCTGAAAGATGGAATACAAATATTTCCCCTCATGCACCAACACCTGGGATCGGCTCTGTTACTGCCAACCTATCATTGACCAAAATTCAAAGGGTGAAAGTATTGCATTTAACTTAAACATCTACTCATCTAATCTTCATCATGCCCCAGTCTGCTATTTAGAGTGAGAAATGATTCCAAAATTAGAAGCCAAAATTGTTTGTCTCCTGCTTCCCTGAGCCTGCTGTGGAATTAACACAGAATGTGTTAACTCCTGATCACTTTATTCAAAAGTTTTCTCATAGCATAGTCCATATTCCATTACAAGTATTTGTTTACATTATAATCCCCCACAAATTTGTGACCCTTCCTGGGGCAGAAACTGTTTATCATCTAAACAGAGCAGCACCCAGCACAGAGTATTGACTTAATGAATATTCATTGAATGAATGGGTATGACATAGGGAGATTTGTCATATGGATAAATGCAGCCACTCATGGAACTGTTGTGCTGAAGTATCCCTACGTGGCAGGGATCTGTCAGATTGGAGAGGCATGCTGGCTAGATCAATTGCCTAACAGGAGAAAATATTGTTCTAGTGTTATAAAAAAAAAAATTCATCTTTATTTAAATTTTCTTTTTCATGTAACAAGAAGTCTTTGTTTATAGATATGATGTTACTTTCCCATTAACCAGAGGGCAGATGCATATCTGACATTTTCTGACAGTTAGTGTATTAGCCAAAGGGATGCTCATACAAAGTACTAGAAATATGTTGGCTTTTATAAAGGGTATTTATTTGGGGTAAAAGCTTACAATCCCAAGGCCATGAAAAGTCCAACTCAAGGTACCATAAGAGGTAATTTCTCATTGAAGTCAGCTGCCACGTGTTGAAGCAAGATGGTGGGCATTCTCTGCTGGTCTCTCAGGGCTTCTTGTATCAGTCTTTCAGCTGCTCAGCTGCTCTGTTCTCTTCCGCTGCAAACTATCAGGTGAATGGAATCTCTCTTCCAGGGGCTTTAGCTGTTTGAGCCTTCTCCTTTCTGTCACATGGCAGGACCAAAATGACCAAGTTCTCTCCTCTTCCATGTGTCTTCTTAAGTAAGTGTCCCTTTATATCAGCCCACCAAGGGCCCAGGGACTCAATCTAAGTCATGCCCTACTGATGTGGTCAAATTAAAGCCCTAATCTTAAAAGGTAATTTAATCAAGACATGTCAGCTGAATCTAATGTATTCAGAGGGTATCACACCCAGAGGAATAGAAAAATTTACAAACATAATCTCTTTTTTGGGATTCATAAATTATCTCAAACTGCCATAGTGGGGATGTGCTACATGAAATCATTTACATTCTCATACCTTTCCCCTGCTTATCAGTAGTGTGAATTAGAGGTTGACAAACCCAAAGTAAAAGTTAAATCTGGGGTCAGCATTCGAGAAAAGCTGATGATAAAGAGACTATAGCCAAAACAGTCTTAAGGAAAGCAGAACACTTTTTATAGATTGGCATTGAAATGAAAGGCTCTCACCATGATGATCAGCAGATAGGCTGGTCTTTGGTCTTTGGTCTCCCACTTGGTTCTCAAGTACCTACTGAAAAACTGGGATGCAAGTATCTTATTGACAAATCTTTTTTTTTTCTTTGAAAGATTTATTTTATTTATTTATTTATTTCTCCCCCACCCCCACCCCGCCCCTCATTGTTTTGCGCTCACTGTTCTCTGCGTGTTCTCTTTTGGCAGCAATGGGAGCCAATCCTGGGACCTTCCAGAGTGGAAGAGAGGTGCTCAATCTCTTGCACCATCTCAGCTCCCTGGTCTGCTGCATCTCTTATTGTTTCTCCCCTGTGTCTCTTTTTGTTGCGTCATCTTGCTGCACCAGCTCTTTGCATGGGTCAGCACTCTGTGTGGGCCAGCAGTCCATGTGGGCCAGCTCTCCACTCAGGCCAGCTCACCACACAGGCCAGCTTGCCTTTCACCAGGAGGCCCTGGGAATCAAACCCTGAACGTCCTATATGGTAGACGGGAGCCTGATCGCTTGAGCATCCGTTTCCCATTATTGACAAATCTTATACTCACAGCTATTAAGACATCTTCTGACTCCCGAGGCCATCACTTCTATTGCATTTGCTGTTTTCAAAACACTTCCACACACATTTTCTTAATTAATCCTCATGGAGGAAGCAAAACATAGCTGGTAACTGTTCACTGTACAGACTATGAGTCAGACTGACCTGGGTTAGAAGCCTGGCTGCCACGTACTTGATAAGTGAACTTGGGCAGAGCTTAACTTCTCTGAGCCCCTGTTTACATCAGTAATGAAGACATAATAATAGTACCTACCTCAGGGATTAAGATTAATTAAAATAATGCACATAAAGTATTTGGCCAAGTGCCTGGATTTAATATGTACTTAATAAAAATCAGCTGTAAATGATGCAAATATTATTCTTATCTTTCAGACAATACTTTCTTCCATCTCCATCACTAGAAAACTATGCTGATAGGTAAACAAAGGAAAACCATTTGTATTAAATGCTACCTCTGCACCAGGTCGCAACTATTTTGACCTCGAGCCTTGACTGTCTCTCTAAAGTCATGGTTCCTACTGATTTGAGTCAGCCTCTTGTATATGTCGGGACCAAACCTGCAGCTTCCACTCCTTGCATGGGCATAGCTCTTTCTTCTCTGTAACCTTCTCATCTACCTCATGCTGCTTGGCCCTGGCCCCAGGCAAGACCTGATACAGGCCATCAGAACAGGATGTTTAATGAAGTGGGCCAGGAAGACAGCTTTTCTTAGAGAGACTTTTTTAGGAACAGAAATTCCTCCTTTCAAGTAAAATAACACTGACGGAAATCACTGGGCTATGCCAGCAACATCAGGGCATCGTTAAAAGAAAAGCCTTGACTAAGCAATGTTTATAATTTGAAAGTTGTTTGGAGTTTACAGTATAATTTATTCCATGTGTTCTATCATTAACAGTTTAAGACCGACCCATTTTGCCTTCAACTGAGCACAAAACACCCACTCATGACATGGCATCTTCCAGAGTAAGGAAAACACACTTGATTCTTTCATCAAACTGGGAGGTTTCCAAAGGAAACTAATTATTTGTTGGGTAGTAGATCCCTACAACTGGCTGGAGACAATAAAAACAACTTAAAGAGTTCAATTTTAGGGTCTACTTGCCCAGAATTGGTATTGCAGGCAGTTTGTTTATGAGAATCTGACTTGGAGTCTGACTTGGAGTCTTCCCTGATTTGTATATAAGAACCTGTAACATTCCTGGGATGCGTGAAGCCATAGGACAGGGGTTCTTAACCTTTTTTGTTCTACAGACCCCTTTGCCAGTCAGGTGAAAACCACAGACCCCTTACCAAGTCCACACCATACTGTGTATTATTTAATAGCTATATCACACCCTCACCAGCACGTCCCCACAAGAATAATGTTTTTTTGAATTTCAATTCAAGCTCACAAACCCCTTTTAAGAACCCCTGCCTTAGAAGTGTCTTTCAAGAAAGCCTTTAGGTGCAACAAGGCAATGTTGCTTTATGTGCAGCATTGAGGCCACAGCTGTGAGGAGTTCAGCTCTGATTCCTATGTATGGAGTTGCCCAAAGTACATTGTTGAGCACACTACAACACAGACCCTTGAAAGAGCTCAGTTCCTTCTCAGAGGTCTGAAAGTATGAAATATGGGCTGCGTAGAATGAGTAAGTCACCAAGAACAATGAAAAACTGAACATGAAATGCAGCTTTAAAAACCTACCATGAAAACCCTTTGATAATAAAACAAAACAACATGGACACACATAAAAAACCCAACCCTCTGCCTTGGTTTCACTGGAGAGGAAAAAGCCTTGAAGTGCTACTTCTGCCCCATCAGTGACACAAGATGCAACTGTGATGGAAGGAAGCTATTTGTTCCTGATTTATTCCCATGTTAGTACTTCATATGCATGATGCCACATAATCTTGGAACTACCAACAGCTCAGACACTTACGTGTACTGTCTCAAAGGCTTTCCTAGCTCACTGAGGAACTTCAGGAATGAGTAACTTGGCTTTGGAAATCCCACGCACAAATGTGGGAAGAATGCAAAAGAACAGACATTTAAACCACGCATCCATCTTTGAGTCATCCTCAGTGCCTCCCTCCTGTATGCCACCAACCATTGGTCACTAAGTTTGCCCTGCCTTCTAGGCATCCTTTAAATCCCATTCATCCTACCTGTGGCAGTTTGATATCATTTATGAATTCCAAAAAGAGATAATCTATATGTTTGCAAATTGGTCTATTCCTCTCGGCATGATACTCTTTGATTGTTTTAAATTCAAAAGCTTTACATTTACTTGATTAAATCAAGATTAGGGCTTTGATTTGACCATGTCATTAAGGGTTGCAGGGTTGAGTCCCCGCCCCCTTGGTGGATTACATAAATGGACACTCACACAGAAGAACACAGAGGAATAGAGAGAACTCCATAGACATGACAGAGGAGAGAACTTGATCCTGGGGCCCTGGAGAGAGATAAGCCATTCGCCTGATAGTTTATAGCTGACCTTGTGAAGAGAACAAAGCAGCTGAGCCCAGAAAGAAATGAGCCCCTGGAAGAGAGACGAGCTCTATGCCAGCCTACAGCTGAGAGCAGAAGGAGGTGGACCCACGGAGCCTTAAGAGGGAAGAGGAAGGCTGAACCCTCGTAGGTGTCGCCTGCCATCTTGCTTCAATACGTGGCAACAGAGTTTGGTAAGGAAGTAAACTTGAGTTAGCCTCTTTAGGGCCTTGTAACTAAGCTTTTACCCCAAATAAATACCCTTTATAAACGCCAACAGATTTCTGGTACTTTGCATCAGCACCCCTTTGGCTGACTAATGCACTACCATATTCGGTGCCATAGCCAAGGTTTCCTGCTAGGAGTGTCTGAACAGAGTCCTCACTGATTTTCTTGACTTCCACCCTTTTGTCCTAGTCCACTCTGTTCTTCATAGCTCTCCTATAATGATCTTTCTAAAGCATGAATTAGCTCTTATCACTCACTTGCTTAACAATCTCCAAAGTCCTGTCATTGCCTACAGAACAGAGTTCAAACTCCTTCCAAGAGCCATTCATTTTCTAGCTTCTGCCATTGTTGACCGGTGTTTGCCCTTAATCTCCCTGAGCCTCAGCCTCCTCATCCATAAAGAGGATATAATAATAGTGGGAATCTCAGAGTTGTCATGAGAGTTCACTGAGATAAGGTAGGTAAGTCTTAGCATAATGTCAGGCACAAAGCAGTGCTAAATGAATGCTGTTATTGCACTTACTATGTAGCGTTTACATTAAATGACCTACAGTTTCTGGAACAGGCCATGATGTTGCATATCTCATCAACTTTGTACCTGCTGTTTTTATTAATATATTCATTTATTAATTATTCATTAATTCATCAGATATTTATTGAACACATATATATATGTCAGTGGCTTCAGTACCAACAATTTACTAAGTCCCGAAGACATGGCAGTAAAGAAGATAGGAAAAGTATTTGCTTTCATGAAGTTTCTAGAAGTAAAAGTCTCTACAATAAAATAAATTATTTTTCCAAATAAACACTATAATATTTAATATTTAATACTAAATAAATGAATATGAAATATCAAATATAGTTTTGTGCTTGGAGACAATACTTTGGGGTAATGGAGTGGGATGGCAGGCTGAGCTATTCTTTTTCTTAGAGATCAAGGCAGGTCTCTGAGACAATGACAAGAAGGAGCCTGCTGTGAGAAATTCTAGAGAAACAATTGGTCTTGAGTACTGAAGACACTATAACCTAAGAAACAATGCTTAATCAAGGTGAATACCAAATTATATATATATATGTGTGTGTGTGTGTACAAATTCCAGATTGTATGTATTTTGACCAATATAGTTTGCTAATTCATTTGAGAGATTCTGTTCCCTTTATATAAAATGCTCGTAGTGCTGTTCTCAGGTAAATTGTGATGTTCATTTCTATCAACATTCTTTTAGAAATCAATTGCGTTTAGTGTTTTTATTTGTTATAACATTTTATTGAAGTATATCATTCATACATGAACATATATAAACAATAAGTATACATTAAAATCTGTGAATTTACAAAACAAACATGTGTATCATCATACAAGGCTCCCATATATCTCCCCACCACCAACACCTTGCATTGTTTGTGAAACATTTGTTACAAACCATGAAAGAGCATTGTCAAAATATTACTACTAACTATAGCCTATACCTTACATTTGGTGTATTTCCCCCCCAACCTAGCAATTATTAACATCCTATATTAATATTATATATTTGTTATCATATTTGTCCTGCTGACCACAGTCCATCATCCACCACTGAATGCCCTATGTTATACAGTCTCATGCTTTGTACAATCCATTCAAAGTGTACACTCAGTGGTTCTCATTTTTATCACAGAGTTGTGCTGTCATCAGCTCAGTCAATTTTAGGATGTTTTCATTACTCCAAAAGGAAAAATCCCATACCCATCTATACTACCCTATTGTCCCTTAGAATTGAAAAAGTATCTTCTTGCCAATGATGTAAAATATTACAATATTACTTTTAACTATCACCCATAAGTTACATTTGTTGTAATATTCCCGTGTATCACCATAATCTTGGCACTTTGTAAAAGGAGAGCATTCATATATTTATATTATTAACCACAATCTTCATCCACAACCAAAATCACTATGTTATCCATTGCCTGGATTATTCTCTAGTTTCCTTACAATTGACATTTATGTCCACAAACTACCCCTTTCAGCCACAATCACATTTATAAATTAGCAGTGTTAGTTATACTCACTATAATGTGTTACTCTCAACTGGATTTGTTTCCACGCTTTTACAACTAACCTTGTTAATAATACTACATATGTTAAGCATCAGCTCCCATTCTCAATACACATTCTATCTCCTAGTAACCTATACTCTAGAGTTTACGTCTATGAGTTTACTCATCGTATTTCGTTCATGTTAGTAAGACCATACAATATTTGTCCTTTTGTGTCTGACTTATTTCACGCAACATAATATCCTCTAGGGTCATCTACGTTGTCACATGCATCCTGATTTCATTTTTTCTTAGAGCTGAATAGTGTTCCATCGTATGTATATAACACATTTTGTTTATCCATTCATCAGTTGATGAACACTTGTGCTGGTTCCATATTTTAACAATTGCAAATAATACTGCTATGAACATTGGTGTGCAAATGTCAGTTCATGTCCTTGCTTTCAGTTCTTCTGAATATATTCCTAGTAACAGGATTGCTAGATCATACCACTATTCTATATTCAGCTTCTTGAGGTACTGCCAAACTGTCTCCCACAGAGGCTGCACCATTCTATAGTGAAGGAGTGTTCCTGTTTCTCCACATCCTTTCCAGCACTTGTAGTTGTTTTTTTTTTTGTTTTTTTTTTTTAATAATGGCCATTCTGTAAAGTGTGAATGGTATCTCGTTGTAGTTTTGATCTGCATTTCCCTAATAGCTAGTGATGTTGAGCATTTTTTCATGTGACTTTTGGTCATTTGTATTTCCTCTTTGTAGAAATGTCTATTCAAGTCTTTTGCCCATTTTTTAATTGGGTTGCTTGTCTTTTTATTTATTGTTGAGTTGTATGATCTTTTTATATAATATGGATATCAAACCTTTATTGGATGTGTGGTTTCCAAATATTTTCTCCCATTGAGTAGGCTGCCTTTTTACTTTCTTGACAAAGTCTTTTGAAAAACAAAATGCTTAATTTTGAGGAGGTCCCATTTATCTATTTTTTCTTTTGTTGCTAGTTCTTTGGATGTAAGGTTTAAGAAACTACCACCTACTACAAGATCTTGAAGATATTTTCCAACATTTTCTTCAAGGAATTTTATGGTTGTACCTTTTATATTTAGGTCCTTGATCCATTTTGAATTAATTTTTATATGAGGTGTGAGATAGTGGTCCTCTTTCTTTTGGATATTGATATCCAATTCTCCCAGCACCATTTGTTGAATAGACTGTTCTGGCCCAGCTGGTCTGACAGTCTTGTCAGAAATCACTTAACCATAGATGAGAGGGTCTATTTCTGAGTCCTCAGTTTGGTTCCATTGGTCAATATATCTATTTTTATTCCAATACCATGCTGTTTTTAACCACTGTAGCTAAGTAATATGATTTAAAGTTAGGAATTGAGAGTCCTACAACTTCATTCTTCTTTTTAAAAATATTTTTGGCTATTCAGGCCTTTTTACCCTCCAAATAAATTTAATAATTGACTTTTCCATTTATGCAAAATAGGCTGTTGGGATTTTTATTGGGATTGCATTGAATCTATGAATCAGTTTGGATAGAATTGATATCTTAATTATATTTATTCTTCCTGTCCATGAACACAGAATGTTTTTCCATTTATTTAAATCTTTTTCAGTTTCTTTTAGCAGTGTTTTGTAGTTTTCTGAATACAGGTTCTTTATGTCCTTGGTTAAGTTTATTCCTAATATTTGATTCTTTTAGTCACTATTATTAATGGAATTTTTTCCTGACTTCCTCCTCAGGTTGCTCATCACTAGTGTACAGAAATGCTACTGATTTTTGTATATTAATCTTGTATCCCACAACTTTGTGTAACTCATCTATTACTTCTAGTAATTTTTTTGTGCATTTTTTTAGGATTTCTAGGTATAGGATTATGTCATCAGCAAATAGTGAAAGTTTTACTTGTTCCTTTCCTGTTTGGGTGGCTTTTATTTCTCTATCTAGCCTAATTGCTCTAGCCAGAACTTTTAGCACAATATTGAATAACAATGGTGACAGTGGGCATTCTTATCTTGTTCCTATCTCAGTGGGAAAGTTTTCAGTCCTTCACAGTTGAGTACAATGCTAGCTGTAGGTTTTTCATATATGCACTTTACCATGTTGAGAAAACTTCCTTCTATTCCTTTCTTTTGGAGTGTTTTTATCAAGAAAGAATGCTGTATTTTGTCAAATGACTTTTCTGCATCAATCAAGAGGATCATGTGATTTTTCTTCTTCAATTTATTAATGTAGTTTATTACACTAACTGATTTTCTTGTATTAAAAAGTCTTGCATACCTGGGATAAAACCCATTTGATCATGGTGTATAATTCTTTTAATGTGCTTTTGGATTCAGTTTGCAAGTATTTTGTTGAGGATTTTTGCATACATATTCATTAGAGACATTGGTCTGTAATTTTCTTTTTTCATAGTATCTTTATCTGGTTTTCATATTAGGGTGATGTTGGCCTTATAGAATGAGTCTGGTAGCATTCCATCCTGTTCACTTTTTTGGAAGAGCTTGAGCAAAAGTGGTATTCAATTTTCTTTGAATGATTGGTAGGATTTACCTGTGAAACCTCTTTGGGAGGTTTTTGATGACTGTTTCAGTCTCTTGTGACTGGTTTGTTGAGGTCTCCTATTTCTCCTAGGGTCAGTGTAGGTTGTGTGTTTCTAGGAATTTGTCCATTTTGTCTACATTCTATTTTTTTGGTGCACAGTTGTTCATAGTATCTTCTTATGATCTTTCTTATTTCCATAGGGTCAGTGGTGATAACCCTCCTCTCATTTCTGATTTTATTTATTTGCATCTTCTCTCTTTTTTCCTTTGTCAGTCTAGTTAAGGGCTTGTTGATTTTGTTGATCTTCTCGAAAAACCAACTTTTGTTTTTGTTGATTCTATTGTGTGTGTGTGTGTGTGTGGTGGTTGTTTTCAATTTCATTTATTTCTGTTGTGAAATATTTGTTTATTATTTCTTTTCAGCTTGGTTTGGGATTAGTTTGCTGTTATTTTTCTAGTTTTTCCAGGTGTGCAGTTAGGTTTTTTATTTTAGCTCTTTCTTCCTTTTTTATTGTAAGTAGTTAGGGCTATAAATTTCCCTCTCAGCACTGCCTTTGCTATGTCCCATAGGTTTTGATATGTTTTGGTCTTTTTTTCATTCATCTCAAGATATTTACTGAGTTCTCTTGCAATTTCTTCTTTGACCCACTGAATATTTGAGTATCATGTTTAATCCCCATATATTTGTGAATTTCCCCTTTTTCTCTTCATTATTGATTTCTAGCTTCATTCCATTATGATTAGAGAAAGTGTTTTGTATAATTTCAATTTTTTAAAATTTATTGAGACCTGTCTTGTGATCCAGCCTATGGTCTATCTTGGAGAAGGATCCATAAGCACTTGAAAAGAAAGTATATCCTGCTCTTTGGGGGTATAACGCTCTGTAAATGTCTGTTAGGTCTTGTTCATTTATCATGTTATTTAAGCTCTCTGTTTCTTTATTTATCCTCTGTCCAGACGTTCTATCCAATGCTGAGAGTGATGTATTGAAGTCTCCAACTATTATTGTAGAGATGTCTATTCCTCTCTTCAGTTTTGCCAGTGTGTGCCTCATGTATCTTGGGGCACCCAGGTTAGGTGCATAAATATTTATTATAGTATTTCTCCTTGAAATAATTTTTATTAATATATAATGACCTTCTTCATCCCTTATAACAGTTTTGCATTTAAAATCTATTTTTTCTGATATTAGTATTGCTACTCTAAATCTTTTTTGGTTGCTATTTGCATGGAATATCTTTTTCCACCTTTCACTTCCAAGCTGGTTGTGTGTTATGTCTGAGGTGAGTCTCTTGTAGACAGCATATATATGGCTCATATTTTTTAATCCATTCTATCAGTCAATGTCTTTTGATTGGGAAGTTCAAGCCATTAACAATCAATGTTACTACTCTAAAGGCATTACTTACTTTGTCCATTTTATCCTTTGGCTTTCCGTTGTCATATCTTCCTATTATCTGTCTTTTTACTCTTTATTTTACCCTTACTAATAATCTTCATTTCTACACTCTTCTCCAAGTCTCTCACTTTGTTTATTCCTTTCAGGCTGCATCACTCCCTTTAGTATCTCCTATAGTTCTGGTCTTTTGGTAGTATACCTTCTCAGTTTTTTGTTCATCTGTGAAGACTTTAAACTCACCCTCATTTATGAAGGACAGTTTTTGCTGCATACTGAATTCTTGGCTGGCAGTTTTTCTCTTTCCATACCTTAAATACATCATACGACTTTCCACTAGACCTGATGAGAGGTCGGCATGTAATCTTATTGAGGTTTCCTTGTATGTGATGCTTTGGTTTTCTCTTGCTGCTTTCAGAATGCTTTTTATCTCTGATATTCGTCATTCTGAATCGTAGGTGTCTCAGAATAGGTCTATTCAGATTTATTCTGTTTGGGTGTGTTGTCATGCTTGGATATTGATATTTATGTCTTTCATAAGGGTTAGGAAGTTTTCAGTCATTGTTTCCTCAAATATTCTTTCTGCCCTTTTCCCATTCTTTTCTCCTTCTGGGACTCTGATAACACATATGTTTGTGTATTTTGCGTTGTCATTCAGTTCCTTAAAATCCTGTTCCATTTTTTTTCCCCATTCCTTTCTCTTTCTGTCCTCCTGTCTTTTTAAGTTCAGATGTTATGGGAATGTAAAAGGTGCAACTTCTTTGGAAAACAATTTGGCAATTCCTTATAAAGTTAAAAAGACACTTCCCATATAACCCAGCAATTCCACTCTTAGGTTACTACCCCAAAGAAAGGAAAAGCATAAGTCCACACAAAGACTTGTACATTAATGTTCATAACAGTTTTATTAATAAGCACAAAACTGGAAAAAATGTTTGTCAACAGGTAAGTAGGTAGCTTGGGGTATATATCTATAATGTAGTACCACTCAGTCGTACAAAAGAATGAAGCTCTGATGAATGCAACAATGTGGGTTAATCTAAAAAAAAGCTGAGCCAAAAAAGCCTGGCATAAATGAATACATACTATTTGATTCCATATATAAGAAATTCTAGAACAGGCAAAACTGATTTGTGTGTAGGGGATGAGGGGAGGAATGACCAGAAAGAGGAAACTGTGGAGCAATAGAAATGTTCTATATTTTTACTGGGGTGATTAGTGTGTATATTTATACACTTAAGATGAGTGTATTTTATTGAATATAAATTATACTTATCAGCCATCCTCACTTGTTCAGCTTGTTTGCTCTTCAATCAAGTTGATTAAAAAAATCATCAATTATTTAATGTCTAAGAAAGACTAACTACAAAGAAATCCATTACCCATTGAAGAGTTAAATCAGTCAATTCAATCATTAAAATTTTAGTCATCAACTTAAACATGACTTTATACTTCCAGTGGGTATTGGAATATTTCAATTTAAATTTAATATACCCCAGCTAGTTTGGGACATTATCTAGAATTCCTGTATTCTGAGGTCATTTAATGATTTCTTCAATGACAGAAGAAAAAAATGATAAACAATGATAAAAGTCAGGCTATTGGGTAAGGCAGATAAGAAAAAAAGACAAGTAAGATATAAGTGTTTTAATAATTGTACCCAAAGTGCTATGTGGCACAAAGAAAGGGCTACGAGATTTTGTCTTGGGCAACTGGATGGAAGAGGAATGGATTTGGGGGAGATAAGTTCCATTTTGAACATATAAATTTGAGATACCTGCAAAATATCAAGTGGAGATGTTGCACAAGGCCTTGGATTTAAAGAGTTGGGAGTTATTTTGGTTGCCAAAGATTTGTGCATTATCAGCATGTATGTCATAGTTGAAGTCATGGAAACAGTAGTGATTGCTAAGAGGTAGAGTGTAGGATGAGGAGGTAGCTAAGGGCAGAACATTTAAAGATCAGTAGTAGGAGGAGAAACCTTACAAGGAGTCTGGAAAGGAGTAGATAGTACCGTCATGGAAACCAAGATAGAAAGAGTTTCAAGTTGGAGGGAGTATCTCCTATGTCAACTGCTGCAGAAAGATCAACAAAGATACGGATTTGGCAACTAGTCAGACGCGAGCATGGACAATGGAGGCCAGGCAGAACGGTAAGGAAATGGAAACAGTGAGTGCTGGAAGCTGTGGAAGGCCGAAAGAGCAAGAGTCAGAGAGAACAATGGGACATGGAGTTTTAATAAATCCTGGAGAGACTGAAGCCCAGAAAGATGAATGGCTGACATTTCTGGTAGATGAGATTGTAGAATCTACCCAAGTATGCAGATTTTACCTCTATCCATGAGAATTCAGTTAGCAAAATTAATTCTTGTCTTAAATGGAAAATCTTAGCTTGGCACCAGGTTCAGAGACCCACTTCTACAGCTGCCCTTTACTCCAATAATATAACAGCTACCATTATTGAGCACCTCCATGTGCCTAAAATTGGACTCATGCCTTCCAAATATTGGTCTCTGTGGCTTGCCTGCCTCTGGCTATCATGGTAATTTCTTTGAAGTGAATGAAAGGCCAAAATCAGAGGCCAAACACTTATTAGGATAATGCTTTTCTTGGAAGGCACTTTTATATGAATTATCTTCATACAGAAACCTAGCTCCTTTATAGCGCTGCCCATGCATATGAGATATCATACGAGGCCTTCAGTTCCCAGGACCAAACCAACAGCTGCACGGAATTGCCCCTTCCAAGCACTCAATTGTCACAGAGCAAGGTTGCTGCTGTGGCTGCTGCTGTTTCCCTTTGGTGACACAACATGCAACAGCAGAGAATAAGCATCAATATGGAAAGTGAAATGTGCCCCAGTTCCATTGCATTTCAAATCCTGAATAGATTAAATCTTCTACATGCTCTGCTATCAAGACCCTAATTCTAATATTTATCATGCCTGCCAGCTCTCAATTTCCAACTACCAAATGAAAGAGCATTGAGTACCACCTTACATTTACA
This sequence comes from Tolypeutes matacus, assembly GCA_026826555.1. Classification (NCBI taxonomy): domain Eukaryota; kingdom Metazoa; phylum Chordata; class Mammalia; order Cingulata; family Chlamyphoridae; genus Tolypeutes; species Tolypeutes matacus. The sequence goes on from JAKSZT010053881.1 coordinate 3,089,042, forward strand.
TAAAAGTATTTTTCAGTGCTTACTGTACACGCTATCAAAATTCTATTTATATTTCTTAATCATATGTGCTGCTCAATGCAATTTATATGTAGAGGCTGATTACTCTACAGATATAATGTAGTGTTTTGTGCTAAGCAACATAGCACCAAATCTAAAGGGAAAATCTTAGAAAATAAGGGCAACTTTAGAAACATCATAATATATGTATATATCTGATAGATATACATGTAGAAATTTGTATTTTAAAAATGAAAAATACATATGCTTCTAATTATGATATTTAGTTGTGCATTTTGCTACAAATAAACTTAATATATTCATGAAAGGAGAAGTTCTTCCAGGCCATATTTTCTGATTTAATCCAATAAAGTCAGAAATCAACAATAAAAAGAGGAGTGGAAGCTTTACTAGAATTAAGAAACACTCTAACCCTAGAGCAATGTAAAAACAAACTAGAAAGTAACAAAAATGAGAACATTTCATATTAAAATATATGAGATACAACTAAGGTTAAATTTAGAGAAAAATTTAGAGCTTTCATGCTGAAATTAAATCAAATTCAAATATTAGAAAAGGAATAACAAAATAAACCAAAAGAAAGTAGGATACATGAATTAATAAAGGTAAAAGATTAAAATAATAAAACAAATAGAAATTAACCCCCCAAAAAAGTAAAAAAAATAAATAAAAAACAGGAAGACCCAGTAAGTCTAACTAAAAAGAAGGGAACACAAAAATACGTGAGGTTAACAATGAGAAAGGTACCATTGACACAGAATGGATTAAAATAATATAAAATAATATTATATGTGATTATATGGTAATCAATTAGAAAATCTGGAAGAAATATATGCTTTTTTATGAAAATATAAATTGCCAAAGTTGATCTAAGAAGAGGTTTAAAAAAAAACCTGAACATATCCATAACTATAGATTAGATTGGAAAGATATTTAAAAAGTTAATGGGAAAAAAAAAAAAAAAGCCATAAATCATGTACCAAGACCAGATGGTTTTATAATTGGGTTCTACTAAAGATTTAGAAACAAGAAATACCTATATTATTTGTGTTATTCCAAGCCATAGGAAAAGATGGTAAAATTCCTAGCTAGTATGGATGCCAAACCTGATTAAAAACAACAACAGTACAAAGCATAGGTATAGTTATTCAAAAGTAAACTTAAATCCAGTAAAAAATACCAATGGGAACTCTATTTGCAACGAATATATAAGGATAATGTCAAGATTTTGATTATCGAACTGCTCCCATGGTGCCGAGACAAGCCAGATGGGAGTACTCCACAGTGTCTGGTAGGAAATCCTTGGGGTCAGGTCAAAGTCAGGAGACCATACCTGGGTGAATCCTAGAGTGTATTGCTGAGAAAAGATGAAATATTCAAGTTTTGTTCCAAGGAGTCCAGGTATCACCAGCTACCACTTATTGGTTGCATACTCTCTGTCAGGCATTGGGCTAATACTTTTACATCACTTTCTAGGTACTACTATTATCCCCATTGCAAATGAGGAAAGAGGCTCCAAAAGGTCATGAGACTTTCCTGGGTGACACAGCAAGGAAGTGGCAGAGCCAGGATTTGGATCCTGAGCTGAGTCAAACCTCTGAACCACTTGTGTATTCTCTAAATTTACCCTGCTGGCATTCTCACCCCACCTTCATTGTCTATGCTTTTCCTTTTGCCTGAAACACTTAACAAAAATAAAATAATAATTATAATAATAGGGGTAACAATAATAAAGTTTACTATTAAAAATAATGGCTGTCATCTGTTAAGTGGCAAATTTGATCCAGGCACTGTGTTAAGCATGCTATATGCATTACCACATTAAATTCTCCTGTAGTCCTGTGAGATAGATATAAGCCCATTATTTGACAAAACTGATTGATTATGTGTTCCAAAGACATAGTGGAAGAGTTTGGGAGAGCAGTGGTTGGTAAAAGACTAGGTTAAATCAGTGTCCTGAAAGAAAATGTCTTGGAAGGCAGCAACATATTTTATCAGCCTTAAACATTTTCTAAGGAGAGTAAAAAACAAAGCAAGACAAAACAAAAACAAAAAAACAAACCCTTAGTTTCTAAGGTTATATCTTTACATAGAGTTTTCCTACCATTAAAAGGTCATGAATCAAGCTAATAGAAGATGTTAAGGTTGAAAAGTCTTGGTGGGGTAGCATTAAAAATATTTCACATTCAGCCAGGGAGACAGAATCAATTAATCATAACTTGCATATTATTGACCCCATCAGTTATATATGTACCTAATTTCAGCATCAGTAAGTTTGGTATCTTCAGGTAAAGTTAGATGCTACTAATACAGGAGAAGTTAACACTACATCTTAACTATGTAATTGAAATTACAAAATATGTAGTTTCCTGTCTCCACAGGGACTGATGATACATTGTCCCAAGGTATGACATTCCTAAATAAATACTACTTGATCCAGGGCAATGTTACTGTATCATAACTGTAGTATTATTTTTAGCAAATTTGGGGAAAACATTAAGATTTAAACTCTACACAGTAAAGAAAATCAAAAGAACAAACAAACAAAACAACAAAATAAAATCTACAGGCAAATGGAAGAAATATAGTACTTTAAAAATTGTCATTAACTTGCATAGTTTTTCGATATTTTTAGCTAGTTTGAATGAAGAAACCTACAAGATTCTCTTTTAAAACCTATGTTAACGTAGAAAAGTCCGTTCTAAAAGCCTTTCTTTGTGTGAATTGGGAAAATCTAAATACGATTTTATGACATTTCTTGATCATGATCAAATTGTTACAGTTATTTAGGAGAATGTTCTTAGACGATACATGCTGAAGTGTTTTTTGGGTGAAGTATTATAAGGTCTGCTTCTTTCAAATGGCTCAACAATGGCAAAAGAGGAGAGATATAACAACATACTTAAAACTGGTTAAAGAGTGAAGGGTAAACGGGCCTACTGTATTAATTTTTCAACTTTGTGAAAAGATGATAATTTTTCAAAATAAAAATTTTAGGGAAGAATGAGAATTACAAAAAAATTATCTGCTATTGTATCTTGTATCCTACTGGCTGACACATGTCATTGAAATGTTTTTTCTTTATGTTCCAATCTAATATTTATCCTTAGGTGAATATGATCCCTAATGTTAATTGAGAGCAGAGCTACCAACATTTGAAGAAGACACATATTAAATATGACGGCCCAATTTGGAAATCTTAGACAGAAGCAATTTTTTTAAAAGTTTAGTTCAAAAATTCTCAAGAAACACAGAGATTTGTTCTACTAATGCTACTTTGAAGAATACTTGGAACATTTTTTCTTAAGCATGAAAGATTTTCACTTCCATTTTCAATACTTTATATATAAGCTCATAAAATGTACAAAATAAAACATTAATAGCAAAAGTTAATATGTTAATGATATACATCTTTGGCTCAATCAACTTCTCAGAGTTCAGGTAAGTAGCAGGGTATAATTAGAAAGCTAGAACTTGTCAGCGGTTCTATTGGGATGACCCAATAATGTAATTTTGGTGCAGTTGACTTACTAGGCCATGTCATTATTAGTTGTGAAGTAAGCCAATAACTTACTAAATATATAATAAAGAACAAAAGTGAATGAAAAAAATGAAATAAAATCTATATCAGGTACCAAAAGCAAATACATTATGTATTGAGCTGCTTTGCTGTTACTAAATGACAGACCTTGTTTGAAGCAAGTAAAACTCAAGAATGTTAGCTAAAAGAAACCAAATCGTCAGGTGAAAGAGCTATAAATATTGGCAAATTATTTGCTACACCCAAAAATGGGACTGTTTTTGAGGAATCCTTGAGAAGATGTGCTTGCCATTGGTTAACTGAGTTACCAGTGAGTTTAATGGTGATAACACAAGAAACAAATTTGACATGGCTATTGCCAAAAATAAATTTGGTTAAAGAGCAAGGAAAGTATATCCAGACAGCAGTTACATGGTTCTTTTCTCTCCTATCTCTGTCTTGGGATTCAATCCATACCAAGGGCATTTTCAACTGGAATAATTTTATTGGTAAAAAGAAAAAGACATATAATTTTTAAAAATTAGCAATCCATAAAATCCTGATAATTTTTTTTGTCCCAAACTAGTCCCGCCTTGGGACTTGCCTGTTTCTTTCAATTTGTTCCGTATTTGTTCCAATATGGTACAAGGCTACAAAACAGGAAGCTATCCTAAATTCCTTTTCCTTACTCCTTCCTTGTATCTGTTTGGTTACCAGGTTCTGTCAGTTTCTATTCCATCTCTAGTTCTCATATATTTATGGGAGGATAATTTATTGTGATATTAACTTCAATATTTTCCCCTCCCCTCATTTCCACAGGGTAACCAGTAGTACTTTATATTTCCTTGCCTCATGGATTTCTGCATTTTTCAGTGGGATAGAAGCTGATTGAAGACAAAGGCTTTTCCTATCTTTTGTAAAAGCCTAATTTAATTGAAAAGATTAAGCTAGGTGTTTTAAAGAAGGAAGGTAGAAAAGGGTAATGCCTTTGGGAATAGCAAGTAAAGACAAGGAGAAATTTCCTCCAAACCTATGGATATTGGGGCAGGGAATGAGGAGGGACTCCTCGGGGTAGGAATACACTCATTAAGGCTGTTTGCAAATTTGGAGTCCTCCTTCCAGGCATAGAATACGGACTGCATACCCAGCTCTGTTAAACTCAGACATGGTCATGTGAATCTAGGAGCAAGGGAGATTAGTCCAGGAACTCTAAGCACAGGTCTTGATAGAATAAAATAGAGACTTTTCCTTGTTTTCTTTGTAACCTGTAAATTCCCCAAGCCTGGTAGCTCCAAGTACGTGGGGCTACCTCTTGACCCTATTGATTGAGTCTAGGAAGCCTGAGTTAAAATTCCCAGATTCTTGCATGAGGTAGGGTGTAGAATTTCTGACCCAAAGAGAGGACTGGAGGCATCAAGACTTTAAAATTTCATCAGGTGATTTTCATATGTGTCCAGTTTGAAAAGCACTGCTCTAGAGCCTTGTTTCTCAAAGGGTGGTCTTGGGACTAGCAGTATCAATATCACCTGGGAACTTATTTAGAAATGCAGAATCTTAGACCCCACCCCAGATGCACTGAATCAGAATCTGCATTTTAACAAGACCCCCAGGTGATCCGAATTCACATTAATGTTTGCATAGAACAATGAGTGCATTGATCCAAAAGGTAGGGGCCCAATCCAATACTTCGATGACATTTTACACCATTACTCTATATCAAGGCCATGATAAATTCAGTTTTGCTCTCAGAGAACTCTGTCTTGAACTTATAGCTGTCTGCTCTCCCAAGTACACAGTAAGTCTTTATAGGACAAGGATACTTGTTTCTCTTAGTAATTGAAGTTTAGTGCAGTGCCTCATAGACAATGAGTGTACCATAAATGTCTCTTGCCAATAGAAAAGAGTGTCCTGAAATTAGAAATCCTATTTTATCAAAGGACTATAGCACTCATGGTACTAAATATAATATCAGGAAGTTCCTTGAAAGTTTTAGGAATATCAGGAATGAGAATAAAACTACAGACTTCCTGAAAAACTTAGAAAACTGTAGACTTTTACAAACTTACTGTCAGAAATACACTGATTCCCCCAAATCACCATTATCACCATAGCTACCAAATGCCCAATTATTTCATTTATCCAAATGCATTTTGGAGGCCTATGGATTTTTACTGTTTCATTCTTCTATTAGGGTGGGGTGTAAATTGAAACTGAACTTTGAAGAAAAAAAAATAATATTCTGGAGCTATTCTCTGAATGTGAGATAAATTATGGAATGAATTATTGATAGCAAATGAATGGTTTTGTCCAGCATAGATGACTCGGTCATTCAACTAATATTGAAGATATGCCACATAAGTAATAACTGTCCAAATTTTTGTGCATTTTGCTTCTTTGCTGTTTTGTTGCTGGTAATGTACCAGTACAGTGTTCTGAAACTTTTTTTCCAGAGAAAATCTGACACACATCCAACCAAATAAATTATTATTCCCAGTTTGTTTTGGGAAGGAACAAGAATTTTACATGCCAACCCATGGCTGAGACATAGTATGTCTTCATTAAAAATATGAAGAATAGTTATTATTTAGTGAAGGCTTACTTATATGCTAGCCCTGTGTTAAGAAAATGTTTTACTCAATTCTCATGAACCCCACTTTTCAGAAGAGGTAACCGAGGCTAAGAAAGTTTTATTTAGTTGCTCCAAATCAGTTAACAGAGACTTTTGCTCTAATCCTAATCACAGCTATTGAGAGTCAGAAAAGTTATTCCCAGTGATATCTCTTGACCTGGGCTGGCATTTTGTGAAACACACAACATGACAAAAGCCCGAGTGTCCCGGTGGGGGCTTCTGTACCTTAGGCTCACCCAGCCTGGGAGGAACACCTTGTTGATAGGATCATCTCAGCAGAAAGTAGCTCCCTCTGGCACAGACTCATTACAATGTCAAAGATTTCCAGGAAGGAACCAGGTTGCTGCTCACGAATCTACATCCTAACTCCCCACATTTCCTGGTCCTCTGAGAAGGGGATTGAGTGAAGGAAAAGTGCAGAAATTTATATTTTATCAGCAGAATTCTCTTGTTGCTCTCCCCTTTTCAACAACGACAAGAAAATTCTGATTTAGTCATTGCATGTTGCCAGAAATAGCATACGTTTTGCCTAAGAGTTAAAGATACGATATCTTCTAAAATGTGTAGGAGTCCAGGTCTTCCTTTCCATTAAAAAAAAAAAAAAAAAAAAAAAAGAGGCAGAATCATTTACATTTGCAATGTTAGTTATAAGGGTAGGATGCTCTATGAAATGAATAATAAAAAATATTATGAATTAAAAATGGAATAGAAAGCATCCATTGAAATGCAATCATCTTTTGGTCATTAATGAAACTCTGAGATCTCCATGTCTGAACAGTTTGTATGAGTCCTACATTTAACATGCATATTCCTCCTAAAATAAAAAATAAAAAAGTACTTTGGGGAGTGGCTGTAACTCAGTGGCTGAGCATCTGCTTCCCACGTATGAGGTCCTGGGTTTAATCCCCAGTACCTCCTAAAATTAAAAAAAACAACAAAGTAACATGCATATGGACCATGGAAGTGTCCTCCCTTATCTTCTTCAAGAAAGAAATAATCTGAACGCACGCATCATAGTTTATTGAGTCACTTTCTTTTAATTATTCTCAGCTTCAGGCAACATGTCTGCATATTCATGAGTCTCGTGAATTTCAACAGATGTCTATATTGAACAGAATATACATAGTAATCAAATAAAATGCAATACCTAAGAGAAATTTCATTTCATTATACTATAAATCATATTACATGCAGGAAGAGATAAAATCTATAAGATTAAAAAATTAATAAAACATACATCACTGACTTGTGTCCCTTCTAAAATTATAAAAATGGACAGTTTTTAAACAAAAGTGTCCCTCAATAAACCAAGAGCAGAAATTGGTAAGCTCTTTCAGAGACTGAAATCACCACCATAGCAGGAGTTGAGAGCAAACTGAGATTTCTCAGATCTTTTGAAGGGCTGCTAAAGTTAAAATACAGGCTTTTGAAATTCTCTTCACCTAAAGAATTGATTGCATTTCCAGGAGAAATGAGTTTGGCTGTATGGAATGACAATAAACAACTGTCTTGGGTTGGCACAAACTTGCAATGGTTCCTTTTTCCACATTTTTCATCTTAGATATTATCCTGAGTTCAGCATGTTTGTATGCCGATGAATATTTGTAAAATGTAATCATCCACTGAAAGATACGGGAGTTTCAACTTTGGTCTAATGTCAGTTTCAGTGGATGTTTATAAAAATGAGAATTCTTCAAGTAAAATAGCAATAGGCAATCTGCAAGTCAACATTTGTTCTCCAAATGTTCACATTGTCCATATGTATTTACTTAAATCTTCATCTTTCTTAAATTTTTGAAGAAAAGCAATGAAGTTCTACATTGGCACAATTATTACAAAGACTAAATTAATAAAATACTGTGGTAGATGAAAGAATTTGGGACATAGTGATTAAGAACACAAGATTTCAACAAGTAGCTTGAGCATTCTGCACCTTGGTTACCTTATCAGTGAAATAGGGTAATTATAGTTACCTCACAGAGTTGTTTTAAGATGTACAGTGCCTGGGTCATAGTAAATGCATTGTCAATAAAATAGTCTTATAAATAATTTAGAAAATGAATCACTGAACACTTGTTCTACGTTGTCTTTGTCACCTTCATGTATGACTCAAGGGGATTTCTGGGGTCCAAAGGCTCTGAATGCCTTGGAAATTCGAAGACTTCTTGCCCACAGTCACCCTGCCCCATGAATGACCTGAAGAGAAATTTCAAAAGCTAGGATTCTGCAGGACTCACAGTTTCTATTTGCAATTCCCAAGTCTAATGCTTATGATCTAGTTTATGTACCTTTACCTTTTCTAAAACATGGGTTCAGAGCATAACTTTACTAGTGAACAGAGGATGGTCCACTAGGGGGCCTTTTCCCTGAAACGTATTGAGTGCCCACGTCCTGTGTGAAGAAAAATTTCACACACGTGTTAGACCTGTTTGAATTCTAATTTATTTGGTTTTGAAAATCAGAGTCAAGATTTCAAAGACAGTGATTACAGTCAAATCATCAAAATTCACAAGATCAAAAAGATCTATTCAGGGGAGCAGATGTAGCTCAAGTGGTTGAGTACCTGCTTCCCATGTACAAGGTCCTGGGTTTGATCCCTGGTGCCTCCCAAAAAAAAAAGCAAGCAAACAAAAAAACCTCTCATTTGGGAGCAGATGTAGCTCAGTTGTTGTGTGCCTGCTTCCCATGTATGAGGTCCTGGGTTCAAACCCCAGAACCTCCTAAAAAGAAAAAAGAAAGAAGAAAAAAAAAAGACCGATTCACAATCTTTTCAACATCATTATGTTTAAAAAGTTGGTCAAAGTCTGCCCTGCTATCAAATGTCCCATTTAGTAATAGTTTTGTTAGGTCGGATAAAAACTCTATTCACCAGATTATAAAGCATTTAAATATGGCTGCTCTGAATGTTTTTGCATCCACAGCTGGTGCCTGTATATTGATAAAAAGTCATTCAAAGAAAACATGTCCAAGAAGATGGCTGGCATTAATATTCTCTCCAGGCCAGGTGTGTAGATGTCAAGCTACACTTGCCAGCTCTAATGCATAATTAATGGGGACTTGGATATTTAGAACTTGGCAACAGCCCTGAAAAAAAAAAAAAAAGAAAATTAAACACAATTTTTGAAGCTTCCCATGTGCTCGTTACCACTGGCTTCTATCCTTGACACTGCAGGATAAATGGTTTTGTGCTAGCTCCTCCCCTCTATCAGCAACCAAATAAAAGTAAATAATTCTACTTTACTATTTGTCAAGTATTGAACAGATTACAAAGTACTTTCACATGCATTTACTCATTTAACACTCACCTCCAGTGAAATGGAGTTTGTGAAACCAGCAAGGAAGGCACTATTATTTACCAGCTAAGAAAGATGAAGTAACCTATACAAACAAGACAGGGATAAACAATAGACCCAGGACTTCCTCTCAAAGTGCTCCAACCCACAGAGCACCAGCAAAAACTAAGACCATCACTGTGGAACTCACCAAACATTTGGGTACCTTTGGCTCTCACCACTGGAGGCCAGACCAGCTCCAGAGGCCTTAAGGAACAAGATTTGGGCTGAAATGGGCCCCAGAAGTCCACTGCTCTTGTTAAGACCAGTGGACTGTGGGCTGGCTCTTGGGAGCTGAAGGGTATTTTGGGAAAAGAGGATATGAAATCTGGGATGCTGTGTTATATTACAATTTTGTGGTACATTTTGGTGGATGGAAAAGAGTACTGCTAATATTATTCAACAGAGTTAATACTAATATTGTCAAATAAAAAAATATGTTCTGCATCTGCCTTTGCTTATGTGGCTAAGTTTCAAATAATTCCAAACCATATGTGGATTTAGCTTGGATCTGATGACACTCTATAGCAGCTTTTGATTTCCTGTTTGAATTCTTTTGTACATTGGAAAGAGAAAAAGGCAAAAGAAAAGAATTAGTGCCAGAAAAAAATGTTTTAGTCCATCCTTCTTTTCAAGACATTGGATTCGTGAGCTCAATCTTATTTTATTGCGTTTATAATTCCCTGAGGTTTTTGCTTAATTTTGCTAAAAGCACCTATATAACTGATTGTCTACTTATTATTCTCAAAATCACATCCATAAATGGTTAAATACATGATAGAAATATAGGTTTATATATAAAATGTCTGATCCACGTCAGAAACAATAGCTTCCTGAAATGTAGCTCCCTGAAAAATCTTGAGGTACATAGGAACATGACTTCATAAACTCAGTTGTCCTTCTCTTTCTCCTGTAACACGTCCAAAGACAACAGGGAGAACAGGAAACAAAAATTCAAACTTATATTTGGTGGAACCAGGAACTCAGACTACGAAATATTTGTAAAGGCTGCCAAAAACAAATGAGTTTGTACAAAAGCCTTATGGGAGGAAGTAGAGTGAAGCCCAGAAGAAACAGTCCAACAGTGACAAATATCCAAAATACAAAAAAAAAAAGTAAAAAAACACTCCCTGGAGTTCAGACACATTTTAAGGGCAGATGCTATATCTCTTGTCTACACCAGAGGGTGCCAGAATGGAGGTGAGCTGAAATCAGAAGAAGCCCCCTGGACCTGGTTCATTCAGAAAAATGGAGGAATCGGGGCACGCTAAGACTCAGGTGGATAAGCCATATTTGCAGGAAGCTTGCTGGCAGTTAAAAAGGTGAGAGCCTTTTCTTTTGTGAAAAACATCTAGGGCTCAAGATGATCCTGGCCTCTTGCCACCTGTAGAAAACTCTTGCAAGGAGTTGGCACAGGAACGTTCAATACATTCAATGAGTAATAAGTAATATAGCAGAAATTAAAAGATACTATTTTTGAAAATGAGGAATAGGGCAGCAAACTTTATTAAGATATGGAAAACCCTCGCCAGAGCAAGGTTGCCACAGAGCACATAAAATTATAAATGAAAAGTTTGCCATGAAATTAATGTTTAAAAAACCTCCGCTGTGAGGAAAAGCCACAAGGCAGAAATGCAAGATCATAGGAAAGAAATGTTGATGAGATGAAATATGAGCTGATAGATCCAAGGATAAAAGTAAAAGAATAAAACCACTATAGAAATCAAAGTAAGACTGGAAGAAGCTCAAGGGCAAAACATTATAGATATAGAATGGATATAGAAGATAAAATTAGAACAGCAAACACATATAAAATGAAAATAAATAACTAAAAAGGATTGCAGAGAAAATGAGGGCGAGAGCTGACAGGCCTAGGAGATCCAATATATACAAAACTGGAATTTCTGGTGAAGAAAATCTAAACAAAATTAAAAAAAAACTGAACAGATTTAAATATTTGGAAAAGAACAAATATTTAAAGACATAATTCATAAACTCTATATAATGAAAAGGCATAGATTGTGCCAGAGAGAATTTACATAAAATGGTCAAGACAGGAAATAACTTAGTAAATTTACCTGTCTTCAAATATAATGAAAGAACCCCTTGGGCAATAAGACAGAAAGAGCAAGGATATTATGAAGAGGGAAATAATCAGAGTGACTTTGAATTTCTCCCAGCAACATTCATCATCAAAAACATTGTAACAAAATCTAGAAGATACTCAAGAAAGGAAAGCAATAACCAAGGATTTAACATCAAGCCAAACTAGGTTTCAATTGAAAGGCTCCAGGCAATAAATTACAACATGCAAGGAATTGTGGAATATTTTATCCATCAATTCTTGAGGCAAAGGACTGGCAGTGAACTTTAAATATATTTAACTGTAGGGCCAAGACTAAAACAAATGTGGAGATTAGAGTGACATAAGAGAATGTAAATAGTGTATGCTCTAAAAAGGTAGACATAATATCATTAACAAAAATTGGAAAAGAAATGGAGACAGAAGGTGAGAATAAAAGTGCATTGATGTGTGTAGTATCTGGAATAAAAGGATATCATTTAAAGCTGACAAGTTAAATATTAACTGCATAAATATTTGACAATGTAAATGTAAAAACCTAAAGCTAGATGATGGAGAAGAGGGAGGGAAAGAAGGAAAAATAAGAAAGATTCTAATTTTATGTTTACATATATAAGGGAACTAACAGACAATGTCTAAAGATATGAACTAAGAATATTAAATAAACTATAATCTAAAAGGTAGCAGAACAAACATGCAAATCTTTCTCAATATCACTAAAGTCACATACAGAAAACAAAGCAAAGCAAACAGGTCTCAAAGGTTTAAACATATTCTATAAATTCAGAAAATTTAACATAAAATAATAAAACTAAGTTCAAACATATGTCATATTAATAAATGTAAATGGCCTTAAATCAATTACAAAAGGGTTTCAGATTAGATTATTAAACCCACTCTATACTATCTTTAAGAGATGTACTTAAAATGAAGTAATTTAGAATGGCCAACAATAGAAGAATGGTATATGAGGTAAATGAAAACAAAAAGAAAACAAAGTCACAATTTAATATCAGAGAAGATAGAACTCAGGTCAAAAAGCATTAAATGAGGCAAAGAAGGGAACTTTATAGTACCAAGGGTAATTCACAATAAAGATATAACAGTTATCCTTTTTATGCGCCAAATAACTAGAGAAGAAACACGGAGAAATAATAACCTACTAATAGAAAGAAATTTTAATTTACCTCTCTCAGACCATGACAGATCAAGAGGAAAAAAGGTAACAATTGTCAGCATCCAAGATAAACACAATTAGATAGATCTCATTGTAAATATCATACTCTATAATACTGAAGAAAAAAAAAAAGAGAGAGAATACATCTTCTGTTTAGGTGACCCTAGAAAATTCAGAAATTGATAATATACTAAACCCCAAAGAAAACTTCAATAAATTACAAAAAGTAGATATGGTATGGACAACATTCTTTGATCACATGCAATACTAGAAATGAATAACAAAATCAGAAAACAAAAAGACAGTACATCTTGTAATTGAAGAAATTCTCAGTTAAGCAGTTCTGAGTCAAAGAAGAAACACAACTGAAATGTCAGAACAAGTAAAAAAATTAACTACACATTGCTAGTGCAATGCTGAGAAGAAAATTCATTGCCTTAAGTATTTATATCATAAACACGAAAGACTGAAAACCAGTGAATTGGGCATTAAATTTAAGAAGTTAGAAAAGAAACAAAATGAAGAAAAGAAGGAATCAATAAAGGTAAAAGCAGAACAAGCTGGAAAACAAACACTGAAAGCTGTTTCTTGAAAAAAGTAGATAACTTGCTGCCTAACTTAGTAAAGAAAAAAGGATGTGCTAATTTTAAAAAGGGGGTGATAAGGGAGAAATAACCGCAAAAAAATCCAAAAGGAAGGAGGGGGGGGGAGGGAGGGAAGGAAGGAGGACAGAGAAAGAGAGAAAGAGAAAGGAAGAGAGAAGGAAAATGTTGGTAAATTAGACTATTTTTCTAGGGAAAGGTAATTTACCAAAAAAAAAAAAAGTTATCCTAGAAAAGATAAAACCTAAATAGATGAATTTCTATAGAATGAAACAGAGAAATCCCTCAGAATTACTGCCACTCCCACCCACTCATTTTCTCCAGCTGAAACATCAGGTAGAAATGCTTTCTTAAGGAAACGCTACAAGAACAAAGATACTGATCAAAGAATAGATATTTCCAGTGCTATTTAAACAGTTTTAGAGAATAGAAAACGAATTCCATATTATTTTTATGAAGCAAGCATGACCCTAATGGTAAAATCTGACAATGCACATAACATATATTTTCTCTAAACTCATATATGAATATTGAAGAAAACTCCTAAATAAATCATGCAGTGCATTAAAGAATAATGCATCATTTGGGATTTATTAATGCAATCATTGGGATTTATTTACAAGTCTGTAAGAGAGGTTCAATATTAGAATATCTATTAATCTAGTAAATCAACCCATCATTAATAGGCATAAGGAAGAAAATCATATGTTTATCTTTATATATGCTAAAAAGTCATTTGGCAAAATTCAATATCCATTTTGATTAAATTCTTAATAAGGTATTTATCAACAGATATTTTGTTAAATATTAAAATATATTTGTATCAGCCCCAAATCAGTAAGAGGAAACACTAGTGCATCCCCACTCAGGAACAAGGCAAGAATGGTCTTATCACCACTATTATTTAACATTATAACAAGAAGTATTAGCCAAAGCAATTAAGCAAGAGAAAAAATTAGAGATGTGATAAAACTACAAAGCCAAATGATAAAGCAATCACTCTTTGTAGCTCATAAAGTAACATACTTAGAAAACCCAAGGAAGTCAACTAAAAAGTCAAACTGAAAACAAACTAAAAAAAAAAAAAAAAAAAAAAAAAAAAGTAAATTAGCAAGGTACAAAATTAATGTATAAAAATAAATAACTTTCTTTATACAAACAGTATTAATGGAAAATACAACAGAAAAGACCCCATTTCTAGGTAATGTGCCTAAAAAGAAATATTCAATGCCTAGTGGTTTAAAGAATAATTTTTAAAAAATTCTTTGAAAGATAAAGGAAGTCTTGAGCAAATGGAAAAGCATTTTGGATAGGAAAATTCAACATCATAAAAATGTTGACTAGCCCTAAGGTAATACATATATTTAATACAATATCAATAAAAGTTTTTTTTTCAGAACTTTAGACAAAGTGATTTTAAAGTTCATATGGCAATATAAGCAAAAAGTGCCAGGAAATCTCTGCAAAAGAAAACACTGCAGGGGTTTTGCCTTGCCAGATAAAGCCTCAAAAATTAGAAAATATGTGTGGTAATGACACATGAATAGGCAAACAGTCCAATGCAACAGAATATATAAGCAGAAATAGACCTAAATACATATGGAGCTTTATTTAGTACATGATAAATGTAGTACCTCATATCACTGAGGAAAAGAGGAACTATCAATGAACAATATGGGGACAACAAGGAAGCTACCTAGAGAAAAAAATATTGTTTGACCTATATCTAAAAATCACACATCAGGATAAATCCAAAATGGATCAAAGATAAATGTAAAAAAAAAAAAAAAAAAAAAAAAAAAACAACCAAAAAGGACAACAATAGTCATTTTCAACACTCTAAGACCCAATACCTAAAAAAATTTAACACTTGATTTACTATTGTGAAATATGTAGATAATATAATGTATAGAGGTACATGATATCAAAAATATCAATATAATATCCTAATGCAAATAATGTAATAATAAAATAACATTTTGTTCAATATTAAATGCTGTAATAAAAGAGTACTCAGAAAGGCATGATGAAACATTTGCTTACATGAAGAATCACTGAATGAAACAGCTAGATTCAGATTAATGTAACTGTTTTGTACTGGCAACTAAAATGCCATGATTTTCTTTCAGTCAGTGATGTGATTTTCTGAAACATAAACAACTCTGGCAAAGTTCTAAAAAAAACAAAGTACAATCTTCCTTCACTGACATGGTAGTTGCATTCCTGGAAAATTATATTAAAGTGTATAGTAAAACCGCATGAAAAATACTTTGTTTTTGTATGTAAAATGGAGTCAGATTTTTAACTCCATGTGGGATTTGGGAAAATTCTGCATTGTGTGGAACTGTCCCACCCAGAGTAGGACATGTAGCATGTTTAAGTCGTACACACTAAATGCCACTGGTATCCTCTGGTCTCTGAAAACCAAAGGTCCTCTCCCCAAACCTCTAAAATGCCAATGAAGGACAGTACCGCCTTCTAAGAACAATGGCACAGAAAAAAAAAAAAAAAAAAAAAAAACAATTCTTTTTATAATCTCATAGTAGGGGTGACTTTTCTAATTATAACTCAAAATCCAGAAGCTATAAAAGAATATATTGATAAAGTAGGTTACACTAAAAAAAAATACTTTGGCACAACAACAACAAAAAATATAACCATAAGCATAGTCAAAAGTCAAATGATAAACTGAGAATAATATTTATAAATGATATAGCATACAAAGGGCTGCTTTCACCTATATACATAGACTTCTCAGAATAAAAAGACCAAGAGCCAAATAGAAAAATTGGTAAGATATATGAACAGATAGTTCTCAGAAAAAGTAATACATAAATCAGGGGTGAGCAAACTGTGGCCCACAGCTCAAATCCAGTCTATTACCTGCTTTTATAAATAAAGTATTATTGAAACACAGCCACATTTATTCTTTTGTGTATTTTCTATGCCTGCTGTTGTGCTGCAATGAGAGAATTGAGTAATTGCAATAGAGACTTCATGGTCCACAAAGAGTCATTTACTGACTCTTAACAGAAAAAGTTTGCCTACCCTTGATAAAAATGGCTCCTAAATATATGAAAAGATGCTCAACATCACTCATTATTTGAGAAGTACTAAATAAAACTATAGTGAGATATAATTTTTAATCCATCAGATTGGCAAGTACTGAGTTGACAAAACTGTGGGGAAACAGGTGTACCCATATTTCGTTGGCAAGAGTACAAACTGGTTTAAACTCTATGAGGGCAATTTGGAAACAGGTATCAAAATTACATATGGAAATGCCTTTGACCTGACCTTTCCATTTCTAGGAATTTATTACACAGATATAAATGCATAAGAATGAAATGACATTTGTACAACAGTATTCACTGAAGCAATGTTCATAATAGCAACATATTGGAAACAATCTAAGTGGACATGAATAGGGATCTGGTTAAATAAATTAATGGTACATATATAAAATGTAATACTATGATGCTGTAAAAAATATTTTATATCAATATATTTATATTGAAACATTTCCAAGCTATATTAAGCAAAAAAACCAAGAAGCAGTAAAGTGTGCATAGTATGTTATTGTTTATATTAAAAAAGAGAAGAATGATAACACATATTTATACTGGCTTGTATCTAAATAAGAATTCTTATCAAGGATATATAAAAAGCCAATCTGATTAATCACCCATTAGGGCCTCTGAGGTAAAAAATGTGAGGGAGAATTTTGATTGTATACGTTTTTATACTTTTTAAAGCCAGGTAAATGAACACCTATTCAAAAAGTTAAATTAATATATATTTAAAATAACAAAAATCCTAATCCAAACATAACCAAAGTGTGAAACAGGAAATTCTGCAGAGTGTACAATTTTCCAATTTCCAGCAGATATAAATTTATTTTACTAGCAAATCTGTCCACAATTTTTTTGGACTTAAATATGACATTAAAAAGAAAGCGCATTCCTGACCTCTGCACCTAAGTCAGAGTCCCATGTTTTATGTATTTATATCCATCCTGTACTTCCTTGCAGTACCTACCAAAATTAGTTAAATAATCAACCTACAATAAACTGTTTAGTGTATGTCCTCCATGATAGGACGTAAGCTTCACAGGGCAGTGGTGAGGGCCTGTCTTGTTAACTTTTGTGTCATACCATGTCTGACACATAGTAAATGCTCAGTGCATCGAATCAAAGAGTAGGTATGCTTTAAAAGTGAGATGTTCCTATTTTTCTATTGAGAGTGAAAATAGCTATAGACATCTCACTGCTGCATTACTTCCTAAATCAAGCGACTGAAAAAGATGTTCTCTGACCTACCCACTGCTGCGATGCTCCTTGTGTGTTAGGAGAACAGGGAGCGTGAAAGCCTATTTACAGGGGGCCTCTGAGGTTTTAAGAGTGATGACGTCCTCCTGAATAAAGTGTTAGAAATATTCCCCATATCCATTCTCCCCTTCTTTTACTAAAAGAACTCCCAACACCAATTATTTTGGCTGGGTTAGTGCCCACTCCAGCTAGAGTTTACATTTTCCATCTTCCTTTGAATCTTAGTGAGGTTTTCAGTCTTGGTTTTAATTACTAGGTTTTAGCAATGACTTCCACTTCGTGTCCTTCAAAAGGAAGTTGTTTGCCCTTCATGATCTCCTTTCCCCTTTCTGTGGCCTGGAACATGAATAGACCTAGAAAGAAAAGCCAAATGTAGAAGATGACAGTCATCTCACTAGACTTGGTCACAATGTAGACTTTGTGGACCATGAAAACAGCCAGAGAATCCATAAATGGATTAATGTTCTAGTAAACTTTATATTGAATTTCATATAATTCTTGTGTGTTGCAAAATGTTATTCTTCTACTATTTTGTTCAACTATTTAAAAATATTAAATTCATTCTTAGCTTAAAGGACATGCAACATTCAGGTGGTGGGCCAGATTTGGCCCATGGGCCTCTGGTTGCAGACCCCTTGTTTAGGATGTAAGAGGCTCATGCAAGATAAAGGCATGGCAAGCATTTCTCATCTTTCCCAGCGAGAGAGTATTGGAGGTGCCCATAGTGCTTGGTTGGCTCCTATTTCTCCAGGTGTTGCCAGGGTAAGCTCAGGCTGTTTGAGGGTAGATTCTGACTGTGATGTATTGGCTTTCTTAGCCCTCTTTCTTTTCTAGCATTAATGTCTCCAGTAAAAGAAGTTTTTTGTTTCAGTCTGTTAGTATGTTCAGTATTTTCATTTGCTTTCAGTGACATTGCTGAATGGCCCACTTCCTCTTTACAGGTTCCTAGCAATGTGATCTTTCAAATTTTTTCTTTATAGGTTTATCATAATACAATGCCTTAAATGTGGATGGAATTTCCAGTAACAAGAAGAGTCATCCTGTTAACGATTCTGAGCTTAATTCTAGAATTTTCCCCAACAGGACAAAATTTATGGTCATAGAGTGAATTTAAATCATAAAGTTGGCAAATAGTCAAAATAGATCAACTTTCAATTAACATTCTGAGCTGTATGTGAATGGACTGGAAACTAAATTGGAGCCATAAGACACTGTTAAGACTTGCCCTGCCCATCTCAACTTCAACACCAAAAGCACTTTAGGAAACCAAAGAGATAAAATTTGTAAAGGAAAAAGATTGAAGTGAACCTGTCTATTTTGCTTTTAATCCTGGGATATTCTTTCAGTTTCTTCCCAATGATTTACTTCGTTTGAATCCAACTGCTTTCGGTATCTTACAAGACTTTCCTCAACAGCACTGCATTGTGGGGCAACGACATTTGCCATGCTCAGAGATTTTCACGTAACTTCAGTACTTAAAACTTTTCATCTTATTTTTGTTAGAAATCTTTCTATAGAAAGATTGTATTCTTGTATTCTACCTGCCTTAGTAAACAGGAAATACTGCCCTCAGCTCTCAGTGAATATTTATCACTAGATGATGGTTTACAAAGTGAAATTCTTACTATTTTGGGGGCATTCTTTTCTCTTCCCTATTGTAAGAACAATCTCTTTCCAGGGGAACACCACCAAATATGTTTTTTTTTTTTTTTCTTTTAAAAAAGAAACTTTAGATTACATAAATGTTACATAAAAAATATAGGGGATTCCCATATGTCCCCCTCCCTCCCCCTCCCACACTTTCCCACATTAACATCATTAGTGTGGTACATTTGTTACAATTGATGAACACATATTGAGGCATTGCTACTAACTATGGGTATAGTTTACATTATAGTTTACACTCTGTCCCACACAATTTTGTAAGTTATGACAAAATATATAATGGCCTGTATCCATCATTGCAACATCATTCAGGACAATTCCAGTGTCCTGGAAATGCCTCCATACTACACCTCTTTTTCCCTCTTCCTTCCCTCAGAACCTCCGGTGGCCACTGCCTCCACATAATGATAAAAGTTCTTCCATTGCTAGAATAACAATAAGTCTATAGTGAATAACAGTAATTCCACACAAGTCCACCGTTCGTTCCTCAGTCCTGAGGATTCTGGGATGGTGATGCCCACTCTTCCTCTAATTGAGAAGGGGCTTAGATCCCATGGGGCAGATGGATGGGACTATCTTGCTTGCGTTGCAGACTTTCTCTGTTTTTGGGATGGGCGTTGTCCATCATCATCACCTTGTTGTCCTGGGTGAGTCCAATGAACTGGAAAGTACCATCAAATATGTTTATGCCACCTCCTTTCTTTCAAATGTGTTGTTTATAAATGTGTATTAAGTAAAATCAAACAGGTTCTGAATGAGGGTTCAAAAGCTCACCTAGTATGTAAAGAATTTAGCTGGAGTACTGTGACTTTGTCTTAAAGCCATTTCAGCATGGTTTTTTTCTTTAAAGAAATTTGTTGGGTACATGTCTATGCACCAGAGGGTTGAGGATTGCAGAAATCTAGCTTCCAAAAGAGAGTGGTTTTACTATGCTCTTATGTCCAATCTTTTTAAAAACAGTTTTATTGAAGTATAATTGATATACAATAAACTGCACATATTTAAAGTGTATAATTTGGTAAGTTTTGACATAGGCACACACCCATGAAACCATCACCACAATCAAGATAACGAATATAGCCATCACCCCCCAAAGTTTCCTTAAGCACCTTTGTAGTCCTTCCCTACTTGTCATTACCTTGCTCTGATCCCCAGGAATCCACCAGTTGGCTTTATGTCACTATAGATTAGCTTGCATTTTCTAAATTTTTATATAAATGGAATCATACAGTGTGTATCCTTCCTTTGTCTTATTTTTCACACTCAGCATAATTCTTTGACATTCATTCATATTGTAGCATATATCAATGATTCCTTTTTTGTTGCTGAGTAGTATTCCATTATGTGACTATAGTACAATGTATTTATCTATTCATTTGCTTATGGACTTTAGGGTTGTTTCCAGTTTTGAGCTATTAAAAATAAAACTACTATGAATTCATATACAAGTCTTTGTATGGACATATGCTTTCATTTCTCTTGGGTAAATAGTTAAGATTAGAATGGTGGATCAAAAAGTAGGAATATGTTTAACTTTCTTTAAAGTGAAAAGCAAAAAGCTTTTTAAGAAAATTGCCAAACTGAATTCCAAAGTGGTACCATTTTACATTCCCATCAGTAGTGTATGACTGTTCTAGTTCCTTCACATATTTGTCAACACATGGTACAGTCAGTCTTTTTTATTTTAGCCATTCTAATAAGTGATTTTAATTTCCATTTCCTTAATGACTAATGATGCTGAGTTTCATGTACTTAATTTTCATTTATATTATCTTTTTGGTGAAGTATCTGATCACATTTTTTGCCCATTTATTAATTCAGCAGTTTGTTTTCTTATTATTGAGTTTTGAGAGTTATTTATATATTTTGGATATTATTCCTTTATCAGATATGATTAAATTGTATAGAGAAAGCCCTGGGAACCCTTCAGAGCCAAAAAATCCATTTCCCCTTGAGTTTCCTCTTTATCTTTTGAAACTTGAAAATGCACAGGCAGCTGACCTGGATAGCTAATCAAGCCCCTAGTCCAGTATCTTTGACCAATACAAAATAAAGCCCATTTGCCCTAAACCTGCTCCTGTAAGATGGACAATCCCTCATCCAATCAATAGGAGTCAAGCTAATTTCCTTTTTATGTCTAGAAAAATCATTTCCCATCTCTAGAACCCCGAAGCTACTTTGGTTCTGGCTTCCTTTGCTGCAGTAAAACTTTGGTGTCCCGAGTAAAATGCTGTCGTCTGCAAACTTGACTTTTGATTTAGCTTTCATAGAATATTTTCTATTGGTCTGTGATTTGACTTTTCTTTCGAAGAACAGTTTTAAATTTCAATAACTCCAATTAATAATTTTTTTCTTTTGTAGATTGTGCTTTTGGTGTCATATATAAAAAATCTTTTCCTATTCCACTGTAACAAAGATTTTCTATTTTTTCTTCTAGAAATTTTATAGTTTTAGTTTTTACATTTAGATCTATGACCCATTTTGAGTGAATTTTTGTAAATGGTGTGAGGTATGGATTGAGGTTAATAATTTGCACCATTTGTTGAAAAGACCGTCAAAACTTGGTTGTCCATAATTTGTGTATCTATTTCTGGACTTTCTATTCTGTTCTGTTGATCTATTTCTCTATCTTTAACACCAGTGCCACACTGTCTTTACTACAGCCTTAAACTCATAGTGTTATTCCTCCAACTTTGTTCTTTTTCAAAATTGTTTTGGTTATTCTAGGTCTTCTGCATTTTAATATGAATTTTAGAATTGGTTTTTCAATTTCTACAAAAGTGCTTGCTGGACTTTAGATTTTGATTGCATTAAATCTATAGTTTAACTTCGGAGGGAATTTGAGTCTTCAGACCATGAACAAGGATAAACAAGATATCTCTCTCTGTTTTATGTCCCATTTAGGTCTTTTTTATATATTCCAAACTTCTACTTAATTTTATGAACATATGGAATATAGCTATGATAACTATTTTAATGTCCTTATCTGCTAACTCTAACTTCTTTGTGAGTTGTCAGTTTTGATTGATTGACTTGCTTTCCCATTATGATTCATATTTTCCTGGTTATTTCCATATCTGACAATTTGTTATTGAAAACCGTACATTGTGAATGCTACCTTATTAGGTGCTAAGATATTTTTGTATTCCTATAAATACTTCAGAGTTTTGTTCTGGGATACAGTTAAGGTACTTGGAAACAGTTTTATACTTTCAAGTCTTGTTTAGACAGGCCCAGAACTATGCTTAATCTAGGCCTACTTATTCCCCACCCCTGAGACAAGACCCTTCTGTATACTCTACCCAACGGCCAGTGAATCATGAGGATTTACAGTCCAGCCAGTGGGAAGGAGCATTAATCTCAGCCCTGTGTGAGCACTGGTCACTGCTATCTCTAATGTTTTTAGGTGTTCTTTCCCCAGTCTCACATGCAAGCACTAATTAGTACTCAGCTGAATACTTGAGGGAACCCTTTACAGATCTCTGAAGTTCTCTATGAAGTTCTCTCCTCTCCAGTACTCTGTCCTGCAAACTCTAGCCATCTTAGCCTTCCTAGACTCTCAGCTCTATTTCCTCAACTCAGAGTCCCCTGTGCTCTGTGTTTCCCATCCTAGCACAGTGACCTAGAAATTCTATCTTGGCAGTAAGTGGGGGCAATCATAGGGCTCGCCTGATTTGTTTCTTATCCCACAGGGATCATTATCCTTTATTGCCTGGTGCCCTTTATCCTGAAAATCATTGCTCCCTGTATTTTGTTAATTTTTTTGGTTGTTGCTGGTGGGAGAGAAAATCTGGCCCCAGTTACTTCATCTTCGTCAAAAGTGAAGTCCCCACAATCTTTTTTGACTGTTGTTTTGTAAGTTTAATGGAATATAGGTAATGGAATTAAAAAAAAAAAATGATATCTATGATAACTTCTTAGGCAAAAGTCCACTATTCTAATTAACTTATTTTTCTTACATTATTTCATTCGGAAACTGTGCAATTTGGTTTTAACCATTGCAGGGTTTCTTTTCCATATGTATCAAATCATGTTAACAGTAAGAGGAAATGGCTGAATTCGCTCTGGACATGCTTCTTAGAGAATGTTTTCGCACTCTCTAACAAAAATTTGAAATGTCTTCTTAACTTAAAATTTTCCCTTCACTCAAACTCCTCAATTTTTGAATAGGTTTCTACTTATGTGCCAACTGTAATTTGTTATGGCTACCAAAGAAATGTGTTTTCCACATTTTTCTAGTACTAGTTCTACTTTTACTTTCATTAAAAAAAAAATCTTTTCCTGGTGTGAGATCTAATAATAGTTCTTAATGCATAGCCAATTGTCCTGGCAATAATTATTAAATTGATTTAAATGCTTTATGAATAATATAGTAAAATTCCATAGAATAAGGCTGCTTTGTTTTTGAACTCTGTTCTGCTCTTCCTTTCTACCTGAATGCTGAAACTACATGGATAATGGCTTGAGAATAACTTTAGACTATCAAGTTAGAAATCCATTTTTTATCATTTATTTAACTTTAATTTTAGGCAACTCTATCCTTTCTAAGCCTCAGTTTCCTCCTCTAAAAGTTGAATATTAAAAATGCTACCTACTTCATAGTATTTGGGGAAGGATTAAGTGATAAATGGTGTGTATATTACTTAGCACAGTGTCTGACACATAGTACGCCTTCAATACATGTAATTAAAAATATTAAAGGGGAGAAGATGTGGCTCAAGCACTTGAGCACCTGCTTCCCACATGGGAGGTCCCAGGTTGGGTTCCTGGTGCCTCCTAAAAAAAAAAAAAAAAAAAAACAAACTCAGGGGAGCCTATGTGGCTCAGTGGTTGAGTGCTGGCTTCCCACATATGAGGTCCTGGGTTCAATGTACCTCAAAACAAACAAGCAAAAAATATTATAATAAAAGCTTTCTGGTATGTTTTTTTATACCTAGAGGGCAAGTCCCCTCATTCTATACATTTTTTTTCATAGTTGTTTTTGCTGTTATCCTTCCTGTTGTATCTGTGTTAGGAGTGGCTCTCCAAGACCCAGAACAAGAGGGTGGGAGAAATGCACTGTTTTGGGAAGAGATCTTCTAGAGTCACATTATTACTAACATTCAGCTGACTCTGTAGAGAGAGAGGGTGGAGAGAACCAACACAGTCTTTTATGTGATCAATACGCTTTCTCTCATGCCAGCAACAGAACTTAGTTTTTAGCAACAATAAAAAAAAGTTTGACTTTTGACGTGTCTTTCCAGAGAACACTTTATCCTTCCCTGTCACAGCAGTTAGGTAATTATATTCCTCAGAAAACCCTTGGCTCCTTCATCCCCTTTTACTCTCATCATGTTTAGCACAAACTAGCCATAGCCTAGTGTGTACTTGCAGGATTCCACACTATGGTGAATAATTTGGAGGGAACCATATCTTTACCCCACCAGATCTTCTCATGGAGAAATATATGTGTCTCCACTTATTAATTTTGTTCCTTAGCAAAGTTTTAATAGTATCCTCCCTCTCTCTTTCTTTATCTCTCTCTTTCTTTCTCTCTTTCCCTCCCTCCCTCCCTCCCTTCCTCCTTCCTTTCTCTTTCTTTCTTTCTTCCTCCCTCCCTTCCTTTTTTCTTTCTTTTACATATAACTTAAACATTCATTATTTAGTTTATTCCTAGATATTTACTATTTTTGTTACTGTGAAAAAAGATATTTATTTATTTCATAACAAAATTGTTATTACTGATCTCATATCTATTGACTTTTATTGATTTTGTATCTGGCTACTTAAATCTATTATTGGTTCCAATTATTTTCCAGTTAATTATCTTAGAATTTTTAGGTAGATATCCTGACAAATAATGAGAAACTTCCTCTCCTTTTCCCCTATATTTATGTCTAATCTATTTTCCTTGTCTCATAATGTTGCTGAAAGCCTTCAGAATAAGACCAGTTACTAGGAGTGACAGCCTCCTGTATTAGCCTGTGTAGGCTAAGTTGCACTGCAGTAACAGAGCCTCAGGGTGTCAGTGCCTTGAGACAACAAAGGTGCATTTCTCTCTCAACTATATGCCCGTTGTGGTCACTCAGGGACTCAGACTGATGAAAACTCCATCTCCACATATGCTCCCACAAGCACAACAGCAGGGGGCAGTAGAGAAGGTCTCCAAATGGAAACAATTACTCTGACCTCAGAGGAGCCACATCACCTCTGGCCAGAACAAGACACAGCAAATGTTAATGTCAAAGGGATAGAGATGGTGCAATCATGTCACATGCCTGGAAGAAAAAGAAACGCAATACTGTGGATAACCATACTGTCTACCACAGTCTTATTGTGCTATTCCTCACTTTAATTGAAAATGCCTCTGGGTTTTAGTACTAGGCTATGATTTTTGTTATGGTAGTTGATTTGCATAAGTTTCTTTTTTATCATAATGACCAAGTTTTCTTTTATTACAAGTGTACAGTGAATTTTTATCAGGAAGAAATTTTGAATTTTATCATTTAATATTATTGAAATGGGCACTTAATTTTTCCCCCAAAAACCTATTACTATAATTGATTGGATTGATGAATTCTCTACTTTGAACCATTTCTTGCATTGCACAGGAAAAACCCTACTAGATCATAGTTTACTATCATAGTCTATTATTTTGTTTAAATGATTCTGGATTTGATATAGTTCAACAATTTATTTTGGATTTTTTCATTGTCATTTCTGACATGGAGCTACATAGTTCAATGGTTTTGTACTATCTTTATTAACCTACAGAACTCACTAGTAAAAATCACTGGATCTGGTGCCTCTAAGGAAGTACATTTTTTAATCTTTTAAAATCTCTTCCATGTTTTGGTTTATTCAGATTTTTTTTTTTTTTTTTTTTACCTATTTTTAAGTTGATTTTGTTACGCTTAATCCATTGTACCTAAATTTGATATAATTATATTTTTAATCTCCATCCAAGGTTGTATATCTTTTATCATTCCTAATATTTCCATTTGTGTTCTTTACCTTTTTTCTTGGCAAACTTGGCAAAGATTTATCTATTTTATTGGATTCTTTGGCTCCTGATATTATGTTAATTTTTGTTTTTGCTTTTTTGCTTCCTTATTCATTAATTTCTGCCTTTTATCCTCTTGTAGTTTTGTTTAGTTTCTTGGATCTTTCTAGCTTCTTCTGACAAATGCTTAGTTTGCTTAATTTCAATTACCATCACTCTATCTCTACATTCTTTAACTGTAAAAATTTATATCCAACATGTAAAAATTTTCTCTTTGAAGTCTGAGTGCGTCTCTTTGTGTTTTAAAACCAATAATTTGGCAGACATCTATATAAACATAAACTTCTCAAGAGCAGGACTTTCTACTTCGTGAGGGGAGGTTTTTGTGCTCTAAGACATTTGAAGAAGGAATAAATGTACCTGTTCCTGCTGAACTTATTTCTCCTTTTCATGTCTCTGTACCTAGACTACACTTTTCCCATTTTTGGTAAGTAAAGGTATATTAATTCTTCAAGACTGGTTCTGGGTCAATTTGCCAAAAATGAACTACAGAAAGCCAATTTTCCACAAGGTCAATTTGCCAAATTTTCTTGTTTCTTTGAACTATTTATAAAGTTTACAACAATTCATGTTGGATGGGAAAGTTTTAATAGCTTTTAAAGATTTCTGTAAACTTTTAGATAACCAGTTTTCATTTTGTTTTCATAACAGCATTTTAAGGAATGTCTCTGCCCCGGCTTCCTGCTGCTGCAGCTGGAAATCCCTGGGACACAGAGAGGGGACCCTCCACCAGGGCCAGGATGGAGAGCAGGGTCAGCGCATGCTGCCGATTCCAGAGAAAGGCCAAAAGAAGGATACATTCACGGGACATATATTTACAAAGAATATGTTCTCAAACATAAAGAACTTTTATCAGTATATCCTTATCATTGAGAAGCAGTCCCTCAGGCTGCCCTTTGCTCTATTCCCCAGACATTCTGCCTTGTTTCTCCCCATCTCCCTAGTCTTTCTCCCTGGGAGGGCTGTGGTGTGGGTTGACTCTGCTCCCTGCCTCTCCCCTGAGTCCTGGCTTCTCGCTCAGTCCTTGTTCTTTCCAGCAGCAGCAGCAGCAGCAGCAGCAGCAAGGAGCAGCAAGGAGCTGGGGCAGAGACAAACCCAACATTCCTTAAAATGCTACTTTGGAGACAAAATGAAAGCCAACCCATCACAACTAAATAGTGAAAAAAAAAAAAAAAAAGTAAATTGAGAAAAGTAGTTATTTGGCAAACTGGATTCTTGCCTTCAGGACCTTGCTTACATGACTATTTTTCCATAAAGACTTCTCTGACTGTCTGGCTGAGTTGGTGGCTCTTCACTGGGGTCCCACAGCACCCCGCTCACACCTCCATTACACTTATATCATTTTAGTTCACTCATTGGATTTCACAAGTTGCTCCATTTCTAGACTAATTAACCATGAAGTTACTTAATAAAACTTTCTTCATTCTACAAACACTCACTGTGAGCTGACTATGTGCCAGAGTGGAAAAGATGCTGGGAATTAAGGTTAAATAAGATGGATTCCAGCCCAGAGCACACAGTCTAGAGTCTGTACATGCACCCTGTTCCCTACCCTGTGACTGGCAGAGAGTGTGTGCTCAGTAGAAATGCCGGGCCTATTGCAGGCATGTGGCCACGGAAAGGACTAGAACTACAAGTCCCCAGTGCAGTCACGGGTGTCTATAACATTCAAAACAAGAGCAGAAAATAGTCCATGTCCAAGAGTTTATGAGGTGGCTCTGAAGACTACATTTTCTAATTCACCAAAATATTTAACAGAAAAGTCAAGAACTTAAAAGGGCTTAGTGAGACACATGATATTTAGAAACCACAACAAGGAAAAAAGATGGGATAGTCCTTGTGTTTAAAGTTTGAAAACTGAAACAAGCTGCCTGCCTTTCCATTTAAACTTGAGCAATCATAGTTCAATAGTTATTGTCGGGGTCAGTTAGGACATAGGAAATGACCTGCTGAATGTAAATTCTTCCAAAAGTTTATTAATTCAACTGTAATATAGTTCAAAGGTTAACCTATGATTCCCAGAGTGATAGAAATTCAAGTGTTGACTCATTTCAGATTCAAGGTTTTGTAGTTTCCACATGGCTGATCAAAAATATGCAGAAACACATGGTAATTTAGGAAGTTCAACAACATATACAGAATGACTATAAATCCTACCCTTGGGGTTTTTAGGTAGACTCAGTAATAGTTATAATTCTTGCAACCTGTGAATGTTACTTTATGAACTTTATATGGCAAAAACTGATTTTGTGATATAATTAAATTAAGGATTTTGAGATGAGATTATCTTGGATAATCCAGATGGATAACCTTTATGTGTTTATATTTTATAGTTACAGTATAGTTACACTTTGGAAATGTAACTATTTAATTTAGGGGCACAATGGATTAGGGTTTATTATGCAATCAAATTGATGTGGAAGACAAGGTTATCTGGATAATAAAGGTCAAGATTTTCTGGTCCACTTTTCCTGAATGAACCAGAATTTACTTATTCCCACTTTTGCTCAAAGGTCAGACTGTGCCTTTACACCATCACAACCAATTACCTTGCACAATTGGCTCACCAATTCCCATTAAATAGCTCATATGTTCTAAATTATAACTAGATCTAATTCAGGACCTGTCAGACTGTTAGGCGAGATTTCCATGATGCAGCCCCTGAGCATCTGAGGATGGAGAGTCCAAAGACCTCTTTATCCTATTAAATTTAAAGGCTCTTGGAGCAAGTCCTCCGCCCTATACCACTTCTTGCAGAGCTAAAAACGTTCTGAGAGATGCAGCTTCACTTCCTGAATTACTTTGAATGGCCAGACCATCCAAAAAATTGCCAACTGTCCTCAACGTCACCCAATCCGTAGCTACACACAATTTAGACTGTCAATTAAATCTAGGAGAAAGCCTTGACATTATTATATACACACATATTCCAAAAGCCTTTATGATTAAAACATATTTGGTGGGAAATATTCTTACTTTCCATTTTGGAGATGGTAAGAAGTATAGGAAAATTTTGATTCAGGACATTCCTGTTTTAAATCAAACTATTTTTCCATAGAATATTCTTATTACACTTCAGCCAGACATATTCCTTTTTAAATTAATTCTAGTTTGTGAAATTTGTAAGGTGAAGACTAGAAAGAATGTAATTTTATATTGCTGGTTTTTGTGGGTGGGTAAACATTATAAGTGTTTTCATATTGGCATAGTTAAGTGATTCAATTCACTAAGCACAGTGGACATATGGCACCATGCTTGTATTAGCTACACCCAGGAGAAGAATTCACTAAGTAGAATTCATATACAGTAGGATCTTGTTTTATGTGACTGATACATTCCACGACCCTTCATGTAAGTTGAAAAATGTGCATAATAGTGAAACTCATTATTTAATAAATATTTCTTATATGGGCATAACCATCACACATTTTTATAAATAAAACAAGTAAATAGTAACAATAAGTAAACAAAATCATAGAAATAATTTTTTAAAAAATTCAACTTTCTCTGCCTTTATTTTTTTCAGTTGCCCTTTCTGTATACCTGAATTCAGTTATGTTGAACTCGTGGAAAACGAGGTCCTACTGAACCTAACTTTTTTTTAACTAACACTTTATATCTGAACGTGTCGTTAGTAATGAAGAACTGTAGCTAGTATGAACTATGGCAAGAAGATGTACCACGAGATGTTGTGGTAGACTGATTCATGCACTCCAAGTCTTAATCTGCATTCCTTATTAGTATGAGGCCATCTGTAAAAAGTATCTTTGAATATGTTAAGGTGGATCAGAGTATGGACTCATTTGGGAACAGAATCTTCCAAGAGCCTATTTAGTGTGGCCAACTGAATCAGGGTGGGACTCAGTCCATATTACTGGAAGGTAATAAAGAAAAACCCCAGGGAAGCGGCTGTGGCTCAATCAGTAGGGCTCCCGTTTACCATATGGGAGGCCCCGGGTTCGGTTCCCGGGGCCTCCTGGTGAAGGCAAGCCCGCCCGCACGGCGTGGCTGGCTGACCCAGCAAGCACAAGCAGCAAGGGGGGGGGGGAATGAATGAATAAATAAATAAATAAATAAAAATCTTAAAAAAAAAAAAAAAAAAAGAAAAACCCCAGGTCAGAGAAAGCTACAGAAGACCAAGGCTTCGCCGTGTAATGGAGGCAGAGCTGCAGTGTCAAGCCAGCACTACAACACTATGGATTGGGAGAGAAAGCAAACCCTGCCAATATCCTGAAGGTGGACTTCTAGCCTTCAGAACCCTGAGATAAATTCTTGTTGTTTAAACCAACGTACTGTATGGTATTTGTCATAGGAGCTCTGGTAAATCTAAAACAGACTTAGAGGCAAATAAATAGAACATATAAAAACGGATAATTGTGCAATTCAGTTTTACAAATATTGTAATCTTACTATATGACCTTTGTCCTGAGATGGGGATAGAGGAATGAATAAGCCACACCCGGCCTTGTCCAAGGAGCCTGGGGTACAGACCCATGTCACTCTTTTGCCAGGGCCATGATGTAGGAGGTTGTGGCAGATAAAGTGGACTGTGTTACTCATCATCCATGCCAAACTCCTCTAGTGCTTCCTGTACCGCTGAGGTGGAAAAGCTAAAAACTACATCTCCCATTCTCCCTGATAACCAGAGTTTAGGACATGATTTCC
Organism: Tolypeutes matacus; assembly: GCA_026826555.1. NCBI lineage: Eukaryota > Metazoa > Chordata > Mammalia > Cingulata > Chlamyphoridae > Tolypeutes > Tolypeutes matacus. Next base: position 3,120,103 of record JAKSZT010053881.1, read on the forward strand.
ATTCCACCAGTCAGAGCACTTATAAAAAAATGTATTAAAATTAAATTAAATGGGGGAAGGGCTGGCTACATAATTTGTGAAGTCCAGTACAAAATTAAAATGCAAGACCCCTTGTTTAAGAGCAGGAAGAGTCTTTTTTTCCTCCCTTTCGGTGGTCTTTCTCACAGCCTGTCTTGGTGTTTTTATAATGTGCTGTTTAATGGTGCACTGCCATGAACACAGGATACTCAAACACGGGTGTAGACCTCACAGGCGCCCGATGCCCAGGACGCAGTGCACGTGCAGCCCACTGCCTGCTGGCGCTCCTTTCCCAACAGCCACTAGACTAAAGCCCCAGAAGTCAAATGACGCAGCCCCCATTCCCATGGTCCACGGTGGACAGGTGACCTCCCAAGAGTATTGCCACCTCCTCCCCCAGACGCACTAGGGACCTGGATAAATTTAGGTACGAGTCTCGCCGTCCCCCGCCCCCAGCGGTGCACGGAACAATCATGCGGTGCATGGGCGTGGGGCAAGGACAGCTGCCTTCCCTTCTCTGATTTGCCATGGGGCGCTGCGCCTGACCCCCCAGCCTCCTCATGCCCACACCCAGGCCCCACCCCAGGCTGTGGGTGGTAGTGCTTCCCGGGGCACCAGGAAGGACAAGGTAGGGTAGGCCCAGAGTGACAGTGGGTGGGGCTGGGGGTGTGGGTGCTTGAGAACCTCTGCAGGAGGCTGGACTGCGCATGGGTCGAGGCTCCAAGGCCCTAGCATATGCGCCGTCGTCCCATAGACCTCACAAAACACTAATTCAAATTAAGGGTTTCAAGACAGCACCCACAGACTATCAAAGCCCAAGTGAGTGAGAGGCCCTCCTGGGCAACTGCGACGGTCTGTAAAGAGAAAGGCAGCGTGGGTGGTGTCCACTCTGCGCCTGTGATTGTGGCAAGTGCATCAAGGTTCTCCTGTCATCACTTCCGTTCAATAATGTCAGGAAGAGACTATTAGATTCTTGGCCATGCAAAAACTGATTCTGGAAACTGGGAACTGTTCCCTAGAAGCTCAGCCTGCTCTTACAGCCCTTCCAATAATTGTGTAAACCATCTAATAGCTGGTATTAATTTACTTTATACTTAGCCCAACCAGAAGGTTCTGACTGCAAACAACAGAAACCACAATAAATAATCTTTGGAGAGGCATGAACTAGAAAGATGCCAGGAGTAAATTGACCACGGTGGAGCCCGCTGATTCCAGGAACAAAAAGAAGGCATTTTATACTGCAGAAAGTCATTCAGGACTAGAGGAAAAACTAGTTTGGTTTAAGGAGAAGCCATCATAAAAATGCAATAGCTGTGTCATTCTTCGCTGCCTTTTAAATCATAAGAGTTGAAGTGGACCATTGAAGCAGAGCAGTGATTAGGTCTGAAAGAGAGGAATGGAAGTAAATTGTGTCCTTGCTCAGAAAGTAGTAATTGTTCCCATGGTATAGTGGAAAAACATGAGCCTTAGGTTTACGTAGATGGGAGTTTGAATCTGGGCTATATCTCTGCTTACTGTATTACCTTGGGCAAGTGATTTAACTTCTAGTCTCAATTTCTTCATAGTATGTTTTTCAGGGTGGTTAGAGATGTAAAAAGAACCTGGAATAATGTCTGATACACAGTAGAGACTCAGTAACTACTGTTACTATGATAGTAAAATCTGAAATCTGTGTTTAGGAAAATGTGGATGGCTTTCCCAGATCACCCCTGCAACCCAACAGCTGCCCAAGCAGAATTTCAACAAAGCAACACTATCCCAAATCTCTATTGGATTTCATGGCATCCATCTCCCAGGCCCTGACCTACGCACGTACTGATATAATCATCTCACCCATCCACCCATCTATCCCCTTGCTCTCTTAAACTGGCACGATCATAAGAGTTGGTGGTGTTCAGAAGACTCAATATTGAGTTTCAGTTCCATCGATCACATCAAGCCATGAACTAGAAAAGAGATTTACTCCAAAATAAAATTAGTTTAAAATCCTTATAAAGCTTTCTCTTCAAAAACCATCACAGAGATGCTAAAGATTTCTCTATGTGTGGAGGGAGGGCAGTGGGCTCTGGGGTCCTTTCCTGTTATCTCCATCCTCCCTAACAAGTATTGATCAGAAATTTTCTATACCTTTGCATGTACTGTTTCCTCACCTTCTTCCCCTGGTTGATTCGAAAAGTTCATGGCCCATTTCACTTTCTGCTCCTCTTTGAATCTTCCAGACAGCTGATCACACACTTGTCACTGCCAACATTGTACCTTGTGCACACCTGTGTATAGACAGCACCTCCTATAGTAAATTACAAGAATTTGTTTACACATCTGTATTTTGAGATCCTTGTTGGCACACCTAAGGGCTTAGTTCTAGCTCAGTCTGACACGTAGGGGTGCTTTAAAAATGCTGAATTAAACTAGAGCCTTAAGAACAAGCCCAAGTCTTTTACTCCCAATGCCACTTCAAGTTGGCTCGGTCTGAGGTTCCCCTATTCCACAGCACTCAGCAGCTCCACCGTGTCCTTCCCTCTTCCACCCAGCCTGAGCTCATTGTGTGGGGTCGGCAGGCACCTCACCCAGGTCTCATCTTTCCCCTCCCAACGGCCCTGCTCTGTCCTGTACCCTAACAAGCATGTCTCCTGGCATTTAAAGATCAGAGCAGAGGAATTCAAACGAGAGGAAAGAACAAAGGGAGAGGGGTTCGAGAAGGACGGCCTGGTCAACAATGACAACTGATGCAAGAGGTAAAGCTAGTAGTTGAAAGTACCTAATATATTGAGGCCTCACAGGCTGCAGGCCCATGAGATGTAAGAGACAGAGAAATGAACAAAGAAGAAGAGGCCCTGGCCCTTTTGGGCCCAGCATCCTAGCAGGAGAGGCCCAAAAAAGACAAGTAAATAATCAGTTTAGTTACTTCCCAAAGGAAGAAAACAGGGGGATAAAATGATGAAGATGGTAAGAGTAGTAATCAGTTATCAGTAAATAATCCTAAATTGCTATAAATCAAGTATTGGTCTATATACTATATGTGCATAGTCTCATTTAATCCTTACAATAATCCTGGAGATAGGTACAATTATTTCCCCAGTTTTACAAATGAGGGACCAAAGCACAGAGAGGTTAAATAACATAGCCAAGGTCACACTGCATATATTGAATGTTCAAGGAAGCCTCTCTGAGGAACCCATATCTGAGTGAAGACCTGTGAGAGCTGGGATGAGAATGGCCCAGCCAAGGGTTTGGGGATTTGAAGACTTGAAAGGAGGCAGGTGGGGCTGGATCACAGGGAGTTAAGGGAGAGAGTGCAGAGGTAAGGCTGGGACAGGGAAGCAGGGGCGAAGTCGCTTTGGGCTGGTAGACCACACAAACATATTGCTGGTGAAGCTGGCCTGGTGTGAGCAGCTGTAGTGGAGTTGGAGGCCGAGGCAGACTAAGTGGATTGATGAGATAATGGGGGGTGCAGAAGTGGAGACAAGTATTCAGAACTGCTTGAAGATGCCTACCTTCATAAAGGAGAGAGAGGATGGTAAGGAGAGGCAAGATGTGGGGTTGGGAGAGGGATTTTTCTTTTTTTAAGTTGAGAAACCTTAAATATGTGTTCATGCTGTAGAGAATGAGAAGTTTAAGTCATAGGAGAGGGCAGGTAATTTACTGAGCAAGGTCTGGACATGCACCCAAGGAGCTGGGGTTCAGAACACAGCGGAGGAACTGCCTTGGGAGAAGCGGAGATTCCAGTGTGACAGTGACAGACATGCTGGAAGGAAGGATGAATTGCATGCAGGTATCAAATGAAAGAAAGCTGAGGAGTCCTCATCTCATTGTCTATTTTCTCGGTGAGTAGTTTCCCCAGATGCTGATTGTATACTCAGGGTCAAACTTTTTTGGAACTAGGGCTGTGCCTCTTACTTCTCTGTGACCTTGGCCCCGTTCCCTGCCCTCAATTCCCACCTAAGGCTCTTTATGTGCATTACTGCTCCTGGCTCCCAGGCTGCCTGGTCCCTCCCTGCTAACTAAAAAGTGTTCAGTAGAGCAGGATGCTTTGTGCCTTTGTTTTCCTGAGTCTTGAGAATATCTAAACTCATAAAGTGACAGCAATATATATTCAAATATTAAAATCAATAAATTAGAATTAATCCCTTTTTCAAGGGACTTGATAACAAATGGTTCACTGGAAAACACATGGTGAGATGAAGCCAAAGTAACATTTCCATAGAGAATAGGATCACATCCTAAGAACAGTCCCCTTGACAATTGATATTCGTCAAGATATATACATTTCATTTAGACTGAATGGGATCATGGGTTCTGACAGATATGAAATTCCACTGGTGCAAGCCATTAGTGAACATGCTCAATAAAGCTCTTATGATGAAATGACATGTTCATTCCAGAACTCCTGCCCACAGCTTAAACATTTTAAAATCCCATCTCCTTTGAGAAACTCTTAATGACTGCATTTCTCTCCATTAATAATAAAGATTATAAGAACAATCTGTATAGAAATGGATGGGTTACCCAAAATGAGTTTGATTTAACAAGTTACTTAGTTTTGAGAACTGAGTTTGCTCTTCCTATGAAAAGGCTGAAATTGTTGCCTTTCAGACAATTAGAAAACTCTCAAAAGCAAAGTAATCTCTGTTGGGCAGGAAAGACTGCATCCTGAATTAAAGAAAGATTAAATTATGTTCAGAAAAATGTTAGAATTAGGCATATTGTACTACAGTATATAAAAGTTATATTAGGGCAATTATAGAATTTTCTAATTATCTGACAACTCACTATTTTAATCCAGATAGTCTATCATTCAAACTATTCTTCAGTCATGACACATAACAGTGACTTCGCCATATTACTAATTTTTATTTTAGAAAATAGGCCATCTAAGTCATTTTTTAAATCACAGAAAGATAATATTTCCTTAGTAAATACTGACTTTTATAAATGATATTGTTTTGCACTAAAAGGCCAAACTTATTGATTTAGTGAGTCAATGTAAAGATCATTTACTTACCACTGAGACAGTATCTCTAAATATGCTGTGCTGCTATTATAATTTGACCTTCAACTGAGCTTGTCTAGGATTTTTCAAATGCTTTTGGCAAAGCCCTAAACACTTCTAGATGCTCAAGCCTCAGTATAGCACAGATCTCAGCCCCATTACTGCCTTTCCAATTTATGTCAGGAAAACCAAGACAGGGGTTGCAGATTTGTCCAGTTCTCTTAAGAATGAGCTAGGGAGGCAAGATGTTCAGTGGTCTCACTTATACAGTGATTCTACATATTGGAATCACCTTGGCAGATTTTAAGAAATGCTGATATGGTGATAATTTTTTGAGACCTCTAGATAATTCCCTTGAGCAAACTAATGTGAACTACTATATTAGAAGAAAGGAGGGAAAATCTAAAAATAGCATGGAAAGCCTTGAGCAAGTTAGGGTACCTCTTTAAACCCAGTTTAAACCCAGTTTCCACATCGGTTAATTAAATGAGTTAATCCATATAAACATCTAGCTTGGTGCTTGGCACATAGTAAACATTTAATAAATATTAGTTGATGCTGATAATAAATTTAAAAATAAATCATTTCATTTGTAAGTAGAATTTCTCCAGGGAAAGCAATAGTATATTAGAGCACAGGTTTGAAGACTGCAAAACTTGTTGAAATCTCAGCTTGGTCATTTACTAGTTATCTGACATGGAATAGGTAAACCATTTGATCTGAGTCTCCATTTTCTCATCTATTAAATGGTAATAATAATACCTCTCAGGTTGTCAAGATTAAATGATGCTAAAGTATAATTTTCATAAAGCTAAAAAAATGACTTGTACAAATATAAAATGAACATGTGTCAAAGATTATATTTAACTCATTAATTAACGAGGGAACCAATAAGATGGTAGGACCTGTTCAAATGAGAATTTGGCTTACAGGGATTTAAAATCTACCGGTCAAAATTCATTAGCATTGGTGTGAATAAGAATTATTTGCATTGCTCTCAGGTTTCCACAACTTAACAGCTACCCCTACAGAATTGGAAAATAACCCAGCCAATAGAAAGTCAATTAAAGGTAGACGTGCTTAGAATCAGATAATACCTTGAGGGTCTGCTGGACAGTGGCCAGCACTCCACCGCAAGACATCCCATTTCCAAGACCTGACATTTATAGAAAGCACAATGTACTTGCCACATAGTAAATATTGATTAAATGGTGGCTGAAGTTCTTATTATTCTCGGACAACATGATTATTTACTTTGAAAAATCTAAGCAAACCAACCAAATGTATTATGAGAGATAAGAAAAGTATAAATGATAATCATTACAATTTACCAGCACCACGGCCTATGAGTTCATGCTTTATATTCCTCCTTCTGCTCAAACATTGCAATGATAGATGATTTTATCATAAAGAGAAGTCATAACCACACTGAAAGCAGGCTAACAGGTAACAGCCAGCAACATGCTGGGGCTGAAGAATCAGGCAGCACAAGCAGCCAAGACTTGGACTCATTGGGGTGCCCGAGCCCTTCTTACAGCTGGAAGGAAGGACTGGAGGCCCAGATCTCCCAAAGCTCCAAAGTCACAAGAAGACAGGAGCCCAAGCCACCCCCACCCTGGGCTGGAGATGGTAGGAGGAGGTTGGTGGAGGCAACCACAAAGCAGGTAGACAGGGAGGGGTGGAGGAAGAGGAGAAGAGGGAGGGAAGCGTCCAAATAAGATGAACCTGCAAATGAAATTTTCAAAGCAAATGAGGAAAACTAACACTAAGAAAGACAGCAAATAAATTGAGCAACCAGGACATGAATACGCTTCTGATGAAATATGAATAATATCTAGTCATCTCAAAATTACTTGAAAATAATTGTTTCAGGATCTGCAGAGACATAAAGGAGGGCATGGCATCCATAAAAAGACCAAAAATACATATAGAGTTGAGCACTCTTAGTGTCTGGGACATAGCAATATGCAATTCATTTATTCTATTTACTTAAATTATATTTAATGAATGCCTACTAAGAGGTGGGCACAATGCTAGGTGGAGACATACAAGGTTCTTGCTACTTTGAGCTTATATTTTAGTGGGCACAATCTGTGCTCTGAGAGAGATTTAAGTAATAAACTCTAATGAAAAAAATCAAGGTGCAAAACTGTATATAGTTTATGGTTAAACTATATATAAAATACATACACAAGTATTCTGAAAGAATACCAAAAAAAATATTGGTATCCTCTTGGAAAGAAAAGGAAGGAGAATTTACATCTTAATGCATGTTCTTTTTCAATTATTAAAAAAAAAAAAAAAAAAAAAAAAAAAACCTAGGGGGAAAACCACATGCTCTTAACATTCCAGGTCTCAGAATTTATCATAAATAAATGAGACAACGATTTATATGCAGGGGTTTACATTTCAGCTTTAAATTAGAAATTAATTAAATACCAACAACAGGAAATTGGTTAAATAAATAACAGTTATATTTATTGGAGAGAATATGATGCAGCCATTAATTGTAGAAGAATGTTTAATGACATGGAAAACGTTTTAAGGAAAGGAAAACATTTCAAGGGAAGGTAAATGTTTTGAGGTAAATATTTTGAAGATTGGTCTATTCGTTGGCTGTTGGCTCTCAGCTCTATTTCTACCCTTCTATGCTTTCCTCTCTACTGCAGGGACTCAGAAGTATGCAGTCTTTCCCAGACTCCCTCTCTGGCTGTCTCTCAGAATCTGCCATGGGAAGCACTGACAGAGACTGGAAATGAGGAGGATTTCTCTTCTTGTGGAGATAGCTCTGACAAATGTGACAGCAGCAGCAGTAGGCAGGCCTGAGTCTCTGGACGCTGCTCCAGCAACATGGTTTTCACAGCAGACGTGGCAGCGGGTGCCCGACAACCTCAGCAGCACAGTGCTCCTGGGCTGTGACAGCGACAGTAGCTATCACCCCTGGGTTCCTGGACCCCTGTAGCATCAGCAAGCGTGCCGAACCCCAGCTTCATATAAAGCAGCTGCAGCAGGGATTGAGGGAGCCTCGAGGGCACCATTGTGGGTCTGGGTAGCAGCCTCTTCCTACTTGCTTCTCCTGCCCTCGGCTGGTAGTGGTTTCCAGCAGTTACCAATCTCTTGGTAAACACACCTTCCCTTTTTTGTTCCTTCAACCCTCCCAACATGTTTGTTACCAATTTTCTGTATTACTTGTCCACCGTTGGCTCAGATTTCCTGACATGGATTGATAGAGTTGGTTACACCAGCAGATACGGAAAACATCAGCATTCTTAAATTTGTTGAAAATTCAAAGGAGTAATAATACTTCGGGAACAGTGAATGCCAGCAGGAACTGAGCTGTTATGCTAGAAAAACATACATAAACCTACAGATTACAAATGCATATGCATGTCTATAGAAAAGAGACCAAGACACTATACACTGACTAGAACATTCATAGTGGTTTCCTTTGGTTAATAGGATTGCTGGTAATTTTGATGGGTTCAAAAGTTCCCAAATGCTGGAACCAATTTACCTAGGCTCAAATCTCAGCTCTGCCACCTCCTAGCTGTGCCCCTTGAGCAAGTTCCTTAACCTCTCTGTGCCTCACTTTCTTCCAATGCAAAGTGACTGAAATAATAGTACATCTATCTCAAAAGGTTACTGTGAAGGAAAGAAAATGAGTTAGTGAATTTAAGGAATGTAAAAGAGTGCCTGGCATATGGTACTATATAAGTGGCTTTAAAATTTTATTTTTCTTTTATTCCCCTATTTTAATAAAGGACATATATTATTATTGACTAGAAAACATGTCATATATGAAAACAAAAACATGATGCTCCATAAAAAAGAAATATAAATTATCTTAAAGTTATTGTTAAATTCACTGATTTTTCTCAGTATCACAGGGCTGGATCACCTTAGTAAGTAAACTAGATCCTCTCTAAGCAATTCTATGCCTCTGATTCCTTCAAAGAAATATCTAAAATACTGTCATGAAAATATTCATCTGGCTTAACCTAAATTTTTTTGAATGCTCTTTTTTCCCTCTCTGACATAATTATGAAACTAGGTTCATGACATTTGATTAACATCTTATACATAACAATCTCCCCCTTTTTTAAGCATTACCTTGTACCCTTTCCTATTAATTGCCAGGTAGACTAGATTGTTCTTTAGTCATTCACAAAGTCTCAAGGTAAAAATGATATGAATGAATGAAATGATGAATTGATGTGTTATGGGAGGGAGAAATAGTTCCCTGGCCTCTCTGCCACTCCCTTGCTCCTCCCCGGGTGAGGGTAGAGTAGCTTCACTGATTGAGGGGTGTGTAGCTCAGGCCCTGCCGGGGCCTGTCTGAGATCTGCCTGTCCTCAGAGAGTATGTGGTTTCTGAGGAACACTGGAACCCTGTGGGTAAGCCTGCTTCATTCAGGAAGGACATGTTAGCAAGGTTGGGCAAGTAGCTTTATCAGCAGTAAAGCCTCCGTTTTTTTAATCTTCTTATGTTTTCTTCCTTCATCTGTCTCTCTCATTTTTTTTCTAAATTCAGCTGGGGAGGAGAGGGGTGTTAAATATTGACCCCTTAAGCCACAACACATTAAATTGCTTTAAAATACCCCAGACATATCATTTTAGTTTAACTGACACTTAAATCAGTGGTTCTTAACTGTGGCCCAGAATGCAAGCATAAACATGGAGGGGGAAAGTAAATCACATCTCTATTTTCACTAACTTCTGAGGTCTAGCCATTCCTTCAATGATGAATGTAGAGAGCAAATCGCTGTTGTATGGAGTGTGTGTGAATTTGTCACAATAGAAACCCCAGATATTTTCATATCACAGTCATTGTTGCAGAATCTCTATCCTTTACACTCATCACTACTTTGAAGTTACTTTACTCATTGAACTTGCCACTAGATTGCACACCATTGCAGTCTTTCTGCCTTTGATACTTATGTGAGGTAGTAGGCCACTTATCTCACATCTCTGAGCAGGGTTGCTGCTTACACTACAGTCAATGATGTCACTTCTCAACTGTGGACCCAGACATTGGCACTGGTGAGATTGTTAGTTTTGCAAAATTGGACTGCTTTCAAATGAGAATGCTTAACTCTCGAAGGATGTGCAACTTTGTTTAACTTGGATAAGCACACCGACTGAGTGCACACCTGGCAAGTTCAAATACATCTGACAGTTCGGATAACTGCTGAAGAGTCAAGTAAGTTATAATTGCTAACAGATACTGATTGTGCACAGTGTTATAAGATCTTGAACAGCAGAATTCTTTGATATATTTTTTTCTGTACCTCCGTTTTGCATGCTGACTGTATTATGAAGTAAAGGCATGTGCACTCAGTGTGTTATACAAGTGATGTTCTTGTATTATTTTTCCATTAAAATGCCAGGCACTTAAAAAATAACTGCAAGAAAACCACCAACAATCTCAGAAATGAGTACCATTATTTCTAAGAAGGCACAGAAAGCCACATGGCTCTGGTGGTGGAGGGAGTGTTCGGCCAAGATGACTTTCAGACACAAAATTCTATCAATTTCTTTGCAAAGAGAAATCTGCAATAACAACTGAAAACTGTTCAGAACTCTTTCGAGGGTCACTTCTATTTCGATGGTGTCCAAGTTGTACCATCATTAGGAATGTTGCAGTGCACTAAAGCTCTGTTCTCTTCTTTTTTTTACCGGGAGGTCCCAGGGATTGAACCTGGGTCCCTCCATATGGGAGACGGACGCCCAACCATTTGAGCCACATCTGTCCCTCTGTTCTCTTCTAGAACTATACTCTCTCCCCAGGTGACCTCCTCCAGTACCACGATTGAAATATCACCTACATATTTTCACCCAGGCCTGACTACTTCCTTCAGCCTGACGAGATTTCATGGTCAATTGTCTGGCTTTTGAGAGCCTTTAATGAACTAGCCTGCAACGCGAGTCTCTGTGGTGATGGCTCCTGAATTTCTCTCTCTAGCTCTGACCTCACTTATAAACAACATATTCAAATATTCAACTCAGTTCCCTACTTGGAATCTTCACAAGGAAATATCATAGACATCTTGAAACCAACAGGAACTCTCACTCTCGTATGGCAGCTATACCACCCCCCTCCCACCTCCGACCCCCAGTTCTTCCCCAGTTGATAAATGCATGCTTATCTACCAGTTGCTTACGCCAGAAAGGTGGGATTGATTCTTTCTTGACACTTTCATACCTCACTGCCTCCCCAGATGCATATATCCAATCCATTATAAAGTTCCATTACTTCTACTTCCAAAATATAGCTCAATCTGTTTGCATGATTCCATCTCCACTGCCATCACACTAACTCAAATTACAATCCTTTCTTGACTCTGACCTTCATTCACTCATTCACGTATCATGCATTAACTCACATAGTTCCTACTATGTGCCAATCACAGTTGTCTCCTAACTTGTCCTCTGCCTACCCTGGCCCTATTATCCATTCCTCACCTAGCAACTCCAACGATTGTTGTAAACACACCAAATCATGATGCTGAATTGCTTAAAACCCTTCAGTGGTTTTCCACTGCACTTAAAATCAACTCCACACTTCTTACCATGACCTTTGAGGCCTAGGCCCTGACTACTTTGTTTCTTGCTTCAGGACGCTGTCTTCAAGGAACCAGGCTTCATCTCATTCTCCTACTTATTCACCATGCTTCAGCTATAATGTCCTCCCTTCTGTTCCTTAAAAAAGCTAAGAATTCCCATCTCCTGGCCTTTACATGCTCTCCTCAGTCTGGATCGACCTACACAGGTCTGGCTCCTTCTGTTCATTCAGGTTTCAATACAAATGTCACCTCCTCAGAGAAGCCTTCTTTGATCACCCTCTCTAAAGTTTAGCCATCCTTACCCTGAGTCTGTCATTTAATTGTTTTATTTATTTCATGATATAGAATGAATCAAGAAAAGTTCAAGACCTAACCCCTATGGATGTGAATCCATTTGTAAATAGCATCTTTGAAGATGTTGTTAGTTAAGGAGAGGCCAAACCGAATCAGGGTGGGCCTTAATCCAATGTGATTGGGGTCCTTATATAAACAGAGGAAATTGCACACAATAGCAGTAGGAGACAGGAGACAAACTGCCATGTGGCAGAGGCGGAGGTTGAGTTATGGACAGCCAGCAAGCCACCACCAGAACTCTACAGACTTCAGAGAAAACATGATCCTGGCAATACCTTGAGTTTGGACTTCTAGCCTCCAAAACTGTGACACAATAAATCCCTGTTGTTTAAGCCAACCAGTCTGCAGTATTTGTTATAGTAGCCCTGGCAAACTAAGACACTTCATAATGGTCAGCACTATCTGAAACTTATTTACTTGTTCATGATTTGATTTGCCTCCCATGCTAAAGAAGTGGTTCCATGAAAGCTGGCACCTTTTCTGGCTTGTATATTATACCACATCTACTTGCAACTGCTCAATGATTCAGTAAGTAGCACTTAAACATTAAGATGGCCAAAGAAGTTTTAATAAACAGATGTATAAAGCCAGTATTTTTTTGTTGTTGTTTTGTTTTGTTGTTTCTTTTTTATTTATTGTTAAAGCCAGTTTTTTAATATAGGTGTACTTATTTCCTGTACCAAAATGTGCTATCAAAAAGCTGTAAATCAAATATTTGTAAATTGAATATTTAAATGTACACATTTGAAACACTGCAATGAAGCCATGTTTATTAGTTATCTATTGCTAAGTAATAAATTCCCTCAAAATGTAGGAACTTAAAATAACAAACATTATTCCACACTGAGGGTCAGGAATCTGGGAGGGACCTACCTGGGTGGTTCTGGTTCAGGGTCTCTCATGAGGTTGCAGTCAAGTTACCCTGAGGGGCTGCTGTCATCTGCAGGGACCCCAGAATCTGCTTCCAAGCTCACTCATATGGCTGTTGGCGGGAGGTGTCAGGTCAGTAATTCAAGAGGAGGTGAGCCCAAAATGGACTGTGGTCTTTTATAACCTGACTCAGACGTGACAAACCGTCACTTCTGCCCTTTCTATTGGTCACACAAACTGAGCCTTGGTGGGTGTGGGAGGGGACTACATTGAGCCATGTGAGGTTGGCCACCACATATGGGATATGAAGACCACAGCCATGTTAGTTGCCAAGGTAATTTTATTTTCCCTGGGTCAATGTAGTGATACATTCAGCTAAGAGTAACACAAAACCTAATGAATTTATAACAGGAAGAGGTTTACTTGTTTCATGCCACTGGAAGTCCTAGAAGAGGCAGTCCACAGCTAGTCTTGGGGGTCAAGGATACCTTCGGGGACCAGGCTCCTTTGGTCTTTCTGCCCCACCACCCTTAGTGTGACAGCAGCACTTCTAGCACAAAGGGACCATGTGGCACCAGTCGACTTCTCTTCACACCTATTGGCCAGGATCTCATCATGCGCTTCTAGCTGTAACCCAAGCTGTAGCCGTCTGGCAATTTGATGTAATTATGAATTCCAAAAATATAATTGGATCATGCTTGTAAACTGATCTGTTAATCTGGGCATGATTAAGTTATGATTAGGGCGTTGACTGGGCCACGTCAGTAGGGTGTTGAACCCCACCCCTTGGTAGGTGGGGGAATCGAATATAAAAGACAAGGCAAAGGACAGAGGAGGCAGTTTTTGAGAAGCAGTTTTGATGTTGGAGAGAAGGCCCCAGGAGAAGAGAAGCGAGCCATTCGCCTGATAGTCTACAGCTGACCTTGTGGAGGAAACAGGAGCTAGGCCCAGAGAGAAACGCAGCCCCAGGAAGAGAGGAACCCAAGAAGCCTGAACCCTGGCAAACATCGGCAGCTGTCTTGCTCTGACACGTGGCAATGGACTTTGGTGAGAGAAGAAACTTAATGCTTTATGGCCTGGTAACTGTGGACTTCTACCCCAAATAAATACCTTTTATAAAGACCAACCCATTTTTGGTATTTCACATTAGCACCCCTTTGGCTGACTAATACACAAGCTTTTAGACTTCCTAGCCTCTAATAGATGAAAGCAAAGAAAACCAGTGAAAACAGGTGTTGACTGAGCCTATCGCACCTGTCACATTTCCTAAGGCCAGATTTTAGAGATTGAGCCTGTAGTATCTGCCACATATCCTAAGTTCACAGTTTGGACACTGAATTTCCTGGGGTGGATCATGATGAGATAATTTATTGGAACTACATTAGAACATAAAATAAGTGCAGGGCCTTGCATATAGCAGGCACTCATTAACCATTTCTTGAATTAATGCACCCTATAGTACTAGGTGTTAAGATCTCTTTTAGACACATTTTACAAGCATTTCTTAGAAAACGACTTTGTATTCTATTTGCATAAATTTGGAAAACTAGATTTTTCCATTGCTAGGAAGTAAAAATAATCAAACAATTATTCTATGCCATTTATTTTCCTCTTACTTTCAGGATTTGTAGTCCAAGTTTTGATCTATGAAGAGCTCAGATACACTGCAGTTCCGTGGCTCCTCTACCACCTACATCCCCCAAACCCTCTTCCACCTACACTCTAGTCCCAACCTCACATATAAATTCATTTTTCAATCATTGTTCTTGATTCAAAATTTGCTATTTAAAATAATATAAAAATTAAGTGGCAGGGCATGGTATTTAAATATGTCCCTTTTAGAAAAAAATTTGATGTTATGAGAAACGACTTTAAATTTGTAAAAGAGACTAACCCAAAACCAAACTGCATTCTGAAAATACCATCAAAGGCCAACATAGCATTTTTGTACTTAAAAAAAGTGCCTTCAACTCTTATCCCAAAATTGACTTTAAAATTGAAGCTGTTAAAAATACACAATTTAGTAGCTTTTAATTCACAGGGGCTTTTCATGGGTGGGGTTGCAAAGTGGTGAGCTGATTTTTGCCACAGAGGAATATCCTGCCTCTGTAAAAATCAGACTTTCTACTAAGAATAGACTTGTGGGCAGCAGGATAATTAAAAAGTGCTTGATGTAATTGAAGTTCTGGTGAGGAAATGATTAAAGTCATGGCCTTGTATGTTGGGTGTGTACAGCCTACTTTAAAACTTGACTATTGGAATGTATGGCTTTAAAAGGACTGCATTAAGATGAAAAACATATAAAATAATGATAAACCATACTTTCATGTTTATATGTAACAAGAATCACTAAAATTATACATTCTTTTATTAGCAGCCTCAGAGATCCAAGGGGAGGTGTGGACCCCTCTTTGCAGGGTACAGGTAATGGTTAATTTGTCAATAAAAGCAATTTGTGACATCAATTTCAGACTTGACTAATACCTTCTATAACTTCTTAAGTGATTTAGGGTTTCTTTGGAATCATTTATTGTTTATGATTAATTTAGACCCTCACCCAATTTCAAGGTTTTACTATGATTTTTAGATATTAACTAGGAGATTATTTGGAAACATAAAGGTTAATGGTGTTGTGAATCTGTCCCAAATAAATAACTCATACAAAAATATACGATGAATAGAGGAAGGCTGGATATGTAAATAATACAGACAGTGAACATTAAAATAAATTTAAAGCATAAGCAAGAAAGGAAAACAAAGAACAAATTGGGGAAAAAAATCTGATTTTTAAAAAACTATCACAGCCCCAGCAAACACACACAAATACACTGAAAATAATTTGACAAATCTACACATTAAGATCAGACAAAAATATAATTAAATCATTATATTTCCTATAGAAAAAATGTAAAGAGTTCAAGTCTAAATCGATCTCTTTCTGTCAACCCCACTTTTTCTTCCTGTGTTTCAAATGATGACACCAATCAGATCAGCAATCTGCATATCCCTCTCCACAACAACCAGTCAGCAAAAAGTCACATGGGGAAGCGGCTGTGGCTCAATCAGTAGGGCTCCCGTTTACCATATGGGAGGCCCCGGGTTCGGTTCCCGGGGCTTCCTGGTGAAGGCAAGCCCGCCCGCACGGCGTGGTTAGCTGACCCAGTGAGCACAAGCAGCAAGGGGGGGATAAATGAATAAATAAATAAAAATCTAAAAAAAAAAAAAAAAAAAAGTCACATGGAATTTACTTCATAGTATTTCACGACTATTTCCTCTGTTCCCATTTACCCCTACTGCCCTCATTTTTATTTACTTAGACTATGACAGTCTCCTGCTGGGTCCCCCAGCCACCAATGTTCCTTCTCCCCATCACTCACTCTTATCTTCCCTAACATGGTCATCAGAATGACCTTTGTCAATTAAAATTTGACCATATTATGCCCCTAATTAGAAGGAATTACAGAAAATATGGTGTCAGATGCTACATTTGCTCCTTCTAATAATTCTATGTTAAAAAGCAAAGGAATCCAAAGAAAAATATCTGGATTTCTACTAGAAAGCAGGATGGGGCATCAGCCAGCCAGATGACCTGATGACATTGATCCAGGGATGACAATGGATTAAAGGGAGTCTCCGGGGTAGAAGAGGGCCCACAGAAATCCAGCACAAGCAGTAAGATTACCCACAAAGGAACAAGAATAGGATGACCTCAGATATCTCTTCTACAAGCTACTCTCAGGAGATAAGAAGCAACATCTATCGAGATTTGGAGGAAAATAGTTGACCCTCAAATTTTACTGCCACTCATGTTCCCACACAGGTTTCCAGTTGTGAACAAAAGGCAAGTGGATATGAGTACTCTAAATATGTAGCAAAAAGGGACAATTCCTGAATAAAATGTTTAAAACTTATCCTAGAAGAAGTAAAGGCTAACCAAAAATAAGAACTAAGGACGGGTGTAGATCCTAGAAAGATCCAGCCTTAAACATGAAATCAGCTAAAGATGAAAATATACATTTAAATGATTTTTTTAACACTAATTTTTACTTTTAACTAGTATTTATATTGCACCACTATAAAAACAATAAATGATGGAATTTATAATCCCAGACTAAATTATCAAGGACTGGGAAAAGTAGCAAGGTCCTTATCTCCGTGAAAAGACATTGAAATAAAATGAGAAGGAAGGATAAAAACAATGAGATAAGCACAATTCATCAGGCAAATATGAAGAAAATAGTATGCAATATTTTTATCATCAATATTTATATATCATCAAAATATAATTCAAGGCCCAAAATATAAAATAATAAATGAAGGCTATTTTATTTTATTTTATTTTATTTTTTTTATCGGGAGGTTCCGGGGATCAAACCCGGGTCCCTCCATATGGGAGACGGACGCCCAACCATTTCAGCTACATCCGTCCCCCTGAAGGCTATTTTAAATTCTATAATTTGTTATAAAAACATAAGTCATCAACTTTGTGGTTACCACAAAGGATTAAAAATTAAATGGGGGAAGTGGATGTGGCTCAAGCCTTTGGGCTCCCGCCTACCACATGGGAGGTCCTTGGTTTGGTTCCCGGTACCTCCTAAAGAAGACAGCAAGCTGGCACGACAGGCAGGAACCGCAAGCTGATGTAACAAGATGATGCAACAAGAGACACAAGAAGAAAAACATGAGTGATACAGCAAAGCAGGGAGCAGAGGTGGCTCAAGCAACTGAACTGGGTTCAGTTCCCGGTGCCCCCTAAAGAAACAAGGAAGATGAACAGACACAGCAAGTGCAAACAACAAGGGGGTGGGGAGAAATAAATAAATAAATCAAAAAAAAATTTTTAATGGCCTCAGAATCTCTTCTACAGGGCTAGATGACAACCAAATAATAGCATCAAATTATGTAGAACAAAAATATTGGATGTAGAAGGAATAATATGCAGAAAAACACATGCAGTGGGACACTTTGATGTAAGGCAGTATTAATCTATGACAGGTAAAAAGACAAAATAGAGATCAGGGGCCAAGATGGCGTTAGTGTAGGAGGGCACACACTGCAAGCTCCCAGAGCAAGGCAGATTGTGGACGGGGTCCTGCCCAGGGGGTCTGTGCTGTGCACGCGTGGAGTGAGAAGCTTGGGACATCTATCTGCGCGGATCGGCGGTGTGGACGGAACAGTGGAGATTTGGAACATAGAAAGAAGCAAGGAAATAAAATAAGAAGAAAAACTGCCAAAGAGAAAACTTAACTCACACGCAGAACCAACAGCTAAATAAAATTCTAGAGCATAGAGAAAAGCTAATCAACTGAACAAACCCATCAAGATAATATGATGACCAGAGGGCAACAGAAAAATACAAATGATCCTGAGAAACTGGAAAACATGGACCAGTCCAATGCACAAAATAAAAACCAGGAAGCAATGCAGAACATCGAACAACTAATCAAAGCTATCCAAACAAATATCATGGACCAACTTAAAGAACTGAAGGAAGAGATTAAGGATATAAAGAAGACACTGGGAGAACATACTGAAGAAATAGCTAACACGCCTAAAAAGGTAATGGATATGATGGTGAACAAAGGCACAAGTCAAGAAATGAAAAAGACTCTGGACTCACATGACAGCAGATTTGAACAGGCAGAGGAAAGAATAAGTGATATGGAAGACAATACAGTTGAAATAAAAGAGATTGTAGAAAAGATAGAAAAAATCCAGCATGGTCTCAGGGCATTAACCGATAATACAAAACGCACAAACATACGCATTATGGGCATCCCAGAAGGAGAAGAGAAGGGAAAGGTAACAGAAGGAGTGTTGAAGGAAGTTATGGCTGAAAACTTCCCAACTCTATTGAGAGAGATGGATGTGCAGATCCAGGAAGCACAGCGCACCCCAAATACTATAAATCCCAAGAGGCCAACTCCAAGACATATACTTGTCAAATTGTCCAATGCTCAAGACAAAGAAAAATACTCAAGGCAGCAAGAGAAAAGAGAACCATCACATACAAGGGAAGCACAATAAGATTAAGTGCTGATTTCTCAGCTGAAACCATGGAGGCAAGAAGACAGTGGTATGACATAGTCAAAACACTAAAAGAAAAAAACTTCCAGCCACGAACTCTATCCAGCAAAATTGGCATTCAAAAATGATGGAGAGTTCAAAATATTCACAGATAAACAGCAATTAAGAGAGTATGTCAAGAAGAAACCAGCACTTCAAGAAATACTAAAGGAATCTCTACAAGTTGAAAGGAAAAAACAAAGGAGAGAGAGTTGGAGGAGAGTTTAAAAACAACTGAAAACTCAAAAAGAGAAACAAAACAACATATGACATACATTAACCCAAAGAAAAAATGACTGAAGTAAGAAATTCGTTACGAGTAATAACACTGAATGTTAATGGATTAAATTCACCAATCAAAAGACACAGATTGGCAGAATGGATAAGAAAATATGATCCATCTATATGCTGTCTACAAGAAACCCACCTTCGATCCAGGGATTCAAGGAGGCTGAAAGTGAATGGCTGGAAAACCATTTTACAAGCTAACAATAGCCAAAAAAGGGCAGGACTAGCTATTCTAATATCAGACAAAATAGACTTTAAATGCAAAACTATTGTAAGAGACAAAGATGGACACTACATATTAGTAAAAGGAGTAATCTCTCAAGAAGAGAGAACAATCATCAACATTTACGCACCTAATCGAGGTGCCTCAAAATACGTGCGGCAAACTCTGGAAAAACTAAGAGGAGAAATAAATTCCTCTACAATTATAGCAGGGGACTTCAACACACCACTATCATCATTAGACAGAACATCTGGGCAGAGAATCAATAAAGAAACTAAGGCACTCAACAATACATTAGAAGATTTGGACTTAATAGACATATACAGAACACTACACCCAAATACAGCGGGATTTACATTCTTCTCGAGTGCACATGGAACATACTCCAAAATAGACCACATGCTAGGCCACAGAACAACACTCAATGAATTCAGAAAGATTGAGATTATACAAAGTAATTTCTCTGACCACAACGGAATGAAGTTGGAAATCACTAAGGGCCAGAGAAACAGGTTAGGCACAAGGATATGGAAGTTAAACAACACACTTAGACAAACAGTGAGTCAAAGAGGAAATTTCAAAAGAAATCAGTAACTACCTTGAAACTAATGAAAATGACAACACAACATATCAAAACCTATGGGATGCAGCGAAAGCAGTCCTGAGAGGGAAGTTCATAGCCATAAATTCATATATTAAAAAAGAAGAAAGAGCTAAAATTGAAGACCTAACTGCACACTTGGAGGAACTGGAAAAACAACAACAAACTAAACCTAAAGGAAGTAGAAAGCAGGAAATAACCAAGATTAGAGCAGAACTAAATGAAATAGAGAATAAGAAAGCACTGGAAACAATAAACAAAACCAAAAGCTGGTTCTTCGAGAATATCAACAAAATTGACAAACCCTTAGCCAGACTAACAAAGAAAAAGAGAGAACAGATGCAAATATATAAAATAAGGAATGAGCAAGGTGATATCACTACTGACCCCACAGAAATAAAGAGTATCATAAGAGGATACTTTGAAAAATTATATGCCAACAAGAATGACAATTTAGAGGAAATGGACAAGTTTCTAGAAACCCACAAACAGCCGACATTGATGAAAGAAGAAATAGATGAACTCAACAGTCCAATTACAAGTAAAGAGATAGACTCAGTCATTAAAAACCTCCCAACTAAGAAGTGTCCAGGACCAGACGGCTTCACAGCTGAATTCTACCAAACATTCCGGAAAGAACTAACACCAATTCTACTTAAGCTCTTCCAAAAAATAGAAGTAGAAGGAATATTACCTAACTCATTCTATGATGCCAACATTACCCTAATACCAAAACCAAATAAAGATACCACAAGAAAGGAAAATTACAGACCAATTTCTCTAATGAACCTAGATGCTAAAATCCTTAACAAAACACTTGCTAATCGCATTCAACAACATATCAAAAGGATTATACACCATGACCAAGTGGGTTTCATCCCAGGTATGCAAGGATGGTTCAATATAAGAAAATCAATCAATGTAATACACCACATAAACAGACTGAAAGAAAAAAATCACATGATCATCTCTATAGATGCAGAAAAAGCATTCGACAAAATACAGCACTCTATCCTCATAAAAACACTACAAAAGATAGGAATAGATGGAAACTTTCTGAAAATGATAAAGGGTATATATGAAAAACTCAAAGCTAACATCATTTTCAACAGTGAAATCCTAAAAGCCTTCCCTCTGAGATCGGGAACAAGACAAGGATGCCCACTATCACCACTCCTATTTAACATTGTCTTAGAAGTACTTGCATGAGCACTGAGACAAGAAAAGGACATAAAAGGCATCCAGATTGGAAAAGAAGAAGTAAAAATTTCATTATTTGCAGATGACATGATCCTGTACATAGAAAGCCCTGAGAAATCTACAACAAGGCTTCTAGAACTTATAAAGGAGTTCAGTAATGTTGCAGGCTATAAGATCAATGCTCAAAAATCAGTAGCATTTCTGTACACCAATAACCAGCAAACTGAGGAGGAAATTAGGAAAAAAATACCATTTACAATAGTAAATAAAAGAATCAAATACCTAGGAATAAATTTAACTAAAGATGTAAAGGACTTATATACAGAAAACTACACAACACTGTTAAAGGAAATCAAAGAAGACTTAAATAAATGGAAAAATATTCCCTGTTCATGGATGGGAAGAATAAACGTCATCAAGATGTCTATCCTACCCAAACTAATCTACAGATTTAATGCAATCCCAATAAAAGTCAACACTATATATTTTAAGGAACTGGAAAAACTAACCACAAAATATATTTGGAGAGGCAAAAGGCCCCGAATTGCCAAAGATATATTGAAAAAGAAAAATGAAGTTGGAGGTATCACATTACCTGACTTTAAAACATACTACAAAGCTACAGTGATCAAAACTGCATGGTATTGGCACAAGGATAGACCTACTGACCAATGGAACCGAATTGAGAGTTCTGATATAGATCCTCGCATATACAGTCATCTGATATTTGATAAGGCCACGAAGCCCACTCAGTTGGAGAACTGGATATCCATATCCAAAAGAATGAGAGAAGAATACCATCTCACACCTTATACAAAAATCAACTCAAGATGGATCAAAGATCTAAATATAAGAGCCAAAACCATAAAAACCTTGGAAGATAATGTAGGGAAGCATCTACAGGACCTTGTAATAGGAAATGATTTCATGAACTTCACAGCAAAAGCACGAGCAGCAAGAGAAAAAATTGATAAATGGGATCTCCTCAAAATTAAAAACTTATGCACCTCAAAGGATGTTATTAAGAAAATAAAAAGGCAGCCTACCCAATGGGAAAAAATATTCGGCAACCATATATCTGATAGGAGCCTAACATACTGCATATATAAAGAAATCCTACACCTTGAAAATAAAAGGACAAACAACCCATTTAAAAAATGGGCAAGTGACCTGAAAAGACACTTCTCCAAGGAAGAAATACAAATGGCTAAAAAGCACATGAAAAAATGCTCAACATCACTTGCTATCAGGGAAATGCAAATCAAAACTACAATGAGATACCATCTTACACCCATCAGAATGGCAGCTATTAAAAAAACAGGAGACACTAAATGTTGGAGAGGATGTGGAGGAATAGGAACCCTCATCCACTGCTGGTGGGACTGTGGTATGGTCCAGCCACTGTGGAGGACAGTTTGGCGGTTCCTCAGAAAACTAGCAATAGATCTTCCGTATGATCCAGCAATTCCACTGCTGAGTATATACCCAGAAGAACTGAAAACAAAAATACAAACAGATATATGCACACCAATGTTCATAGCGGCATTGTTCACCATTGCCAAAAGTTGGAATCAGCCCCGGTGCCCATCAACAGACAATGGATAAGCAAAATGTGGTACATACATACAATGGAATATTACTCAGCTGTAAGAAGGAACAAAGTGCTAACACATGGAATAACGTGGATGAATCTTGAAGACCTTATGTTGAGTGAAGCAAGCCAGGCAATGAAGGATGAACAGTATATGACCT
Organism: Tolypeutes matacus; assembly: GCA_026826555.1. Classification (NCBI taxonomy): domain Eukaryota; kingdom Metazoa; phylum Chordata; class Mammalia; order Cingulata; family Chlamyphoridae; genus Tolypeutes; species Tolypeutes matacus. The sequence continues at coordinate 3,143,027 of JAKSZT010053881.1, forward strand.
CACTGATCTGAACTGAGGAAAGTGAGCAGTCTCTGAGAACCATTGTCTGAAAGATAGGTTAACAAAGGAGAGTAAGAGAAGAGCAGGCTTTGAGCCATCACCCATATGGACATAATCTATGGTAAAGGGATAGAGTGTGGTTGCATGTTGGGGGATGGAGCAGATGAGTGGTGGTGTTCCTGGGTTTGGTGGTGCAGCACTGGGGGGTGGGTGGATTAGGAAGGGCAGGTTCAAATCCCCAGGGCATGTAACTGTGAATCTTGACATTCCATGGGTTGGGAGAGGGGGGTATCACGGGCCCTGGGGGGCTGGGGGGAAGGGAACAGTCAAGATCTAATGGGTTGTTTGATGTTCATGGGGAAGGTTTTTCATTACCTTACAGTAATGGACACAGGACATGGTAAATATCATCAAAATTATTAAACTGTATCATCTAAATTGTAAACTATACTGTAAATCACTGACAAAAAAAAAAAAAAGACAAAATAGAGATAATTTACAAAATTAAAAATGGAGTAAAGATACTTAATTCCAAATAGGAGAAATTATGAAGACCACATTTTTAGTATAACAATGAAAGCAAGAGATACCTCAAGAACCTCTCTAAGAAGTAAGAAAAATACAAATTAAGAAAACTATGACCCCCCCAAAAAAAACAAAAAACCCACCTACAAACCAAAAACCTTCAAAATCTGCAAACTATGCACACAATACACACACACAAAAACTCCTGCACTTATATTCACTTGTTCTTAAGGGAAGTAGTCGAAGTTGTTTTCAGAAATAAATTGTAAATATTAGAGGCTTTCATTTTTTAAAAAGATAAATTATCACAATGGTGATATGTACATTCCATGAATCTTTAGAACAAATAAAATAAAAATAAAAAACTTATTTTTCACATTTGGAGGCTGTTAGGCACTCACTCATTATTGTAAATATTGGATCAAGCATTTATAGCCTGCTGTGAGTTTGAATTTTGTGAATCCCAAAAAGCAGAAAATTATGTTTTAAATTAATTCATTCCTATGGGTGTGAGACCCATTTGGCTGGATTATGTTAGTAGGACTTGATTCATGTTGAGTCTCTGCCCTCTTGCTGGGTCTGATATAAAAGGAGGCACAGAGAGGCAGACACACGAAAAAGGAGCCACCATGTTTGATTTTGCCACGTGAAAGAGAGGACTGTAGGAAAATAGAAGCCCCTGAGAGGCTCAAAAAGCTGAGGCCCAGAGACAAGCCCTATGCCTGATGGCTCACAGCTGAGCTCTAAGAGATGGTAGATTCTGGCAGGAAAGGCAGAGACTGCCGCAGAAATTGGCGGCCATCTTGTGTGACCACGTGGCAACACTACCAGGATCAACAATAGCTGACTTTGGTGAGAAAGCATCTCTGCTGATGCCTCGATTTGGACATTTCATGGCCTTGGAACCGTAAGCTTTTACTACAAATAAATCCCTATTATAAAAGCCAACAGATTTCTGGTATTTTGTATCAGCAGCTCTTCTGCAAACTGAAACACCTGCCTTTTCTTTACAGCTTATATGCCAGGACAACTAAACAGCTGATTAAGGACTTTAAAGTTCTTCTTTATAGAAAAATAGCAATGAATGCATGCAGAATACTAACAGAATTAGAAAACCACCATTTTTCACCTAATGAAATAATGATCTTGGCAATGATCACCATGGCTGTTTAAAAGTATTAGGTAAAAGGTTGAAATAAGTACTTTTAATAAATGAATCAGTCTGACAGCCCCTGAATCCAATGATCCATTTTAACATTAATAAAAGTGACGGCCAGACATTGCACTGTTCCTAATATAATGCAATAGAATGCATATAGCACCATCTATGAAATATTCTTGCCAAAAAAATTTAAACCTGAATTTGACCAAGGTTTTTGACCTAACTACTGGTTTACAGGAATAAAGAAGGTAGAGAAACATGTTTTATAATGCCCTGAGGATATAATCAGTCATGGACAGGCTGTGGGAAATTCTATAGGACAAATGAGCCAGTTTATGTCATAAATAAATGTCATGAGAAAAGTGGGGAAGGAGGGCTGTCATACATTTCAAGGGATATATCAACCAAATGCAATGTGTGGATTTTGTCTGGACACTGATATGAACAAATCATTTATAAAAAGACACCTGAAGGATGGTTGATACTTAATAAAAATATGTTAGCAATTGTTGTTACTAATTACAATCTTATACTGCAAAAAAGGCAGGAGAATCAATCGGCAAACTAAAAGGATTAATTAGTGTGACTAAAATACAAGATAAATATTATTATTATTCATTCATCTTTACTATTAATCACTACTTAGAAGCTAACAATTCTTGAGGGCAACAAAAAAATCCAAACCTAATTAGAAATGATTTTACCAAAAAATACATGTAAGTAATTTGAAGAAATCTATAGAATTTAAATTGATACATAGAAATACTTAAAGAGAACAAAGGTTCAGAAACTATTTTATATTCTCTCTCAATTCTCTTAAGTCATTAAACATTAAATGTGTTTTCCCATTTTACAATATGCCTGGTTCCTTACTCTCTTACAAATCTATTAATCAGTAACATATTACAGATAACTTGATTGTTTATTTTAGTAAAAATTTGTCTCTTTACTTGGGAATCCCAAAACCATACATCAAGGGTATGGGTTACAGAAGCACTTCAGTTGGATCAATCAACTAGCAGTTGGACAAAATTATAACCAGATCCTTTTGCCTTTAACAATTTGGGGTTGTTAATTCATTTATGAACTTTTTAGGATTAGATAATTGTTGCTGCCTTAATCCCCTCATGAAGTTTTATTGTAGGGCTCCCAGCATTTTCTCATTTCCTGTGGCCTAGCCGCATCAAGCTTTGTTCTGCTTGGCTAATGCTCACAGCTGACGTAGATACAGCAGTCCACCAGCAGGTATCAGGCTCCCAGCACCAGCAGCAAATTAATGACTGTAAACCAGCCTAGGGAGTCTTGTCCTGGCCATTCCAATTATCCTAGTCTGAGTATTTACAGTGATTACGTTGTCCAATAATCTAGTAGGAATTAATGCTGTAATCACAGGCCATTGTTCTCTCTACATGTTTATCATACCATAAAAGGACAATGCATTGACTCAATTGACTATACACCATATAATCTTCCGCATCATTCCTCAGCTAAGTGTCACAGTAAACCCCCAATTTACTGTTGTTTAACATTTTATAAATTAATTTAAATAAAACATTTGTTTTTGAACTAGACATGTTTATTTTTTTATATAACCCAAGAGATTTTCTGACAACTGTAGCAATACTGCATTCATCAGGTGTAAAGAACTAAGAAAGTTATCCAGACTTGGAATTTAAAAATTTTATAAAGTTATATATAAGCATATACTCAACTGTTACATATTTCATGAAATGATTATTATATATCAGTTTGCTTCAGCCATTTCCTTTTTTTAATTTAGATGAGCCATGATGAAAGGTATAGTGAATTTAGCCCATTTACATATCATCTCAGATCCAAAGCCATCTGGAGTTGGTAGCAATCTTTCCTGGGGTACAGGGTCTTTTGCAAGAGTAAGACTAAAACATAAGAGGAAGTGATAGTAATGGATTTTTTAAAAATCCTTTTTGTTTTTTTTAGTAATGGATTTTTTAAGGCAAAGGTTCCAAACCAGTGCCATAGATGGATTACCAACAGGGAGAGATATTGATCTTCCAAACTCTCAAGAGGAGTGGCCTGGCCAAGACCTATTTTGGCTAGAGCTCTGGGCCAGAAACTTCAAGTTTACTATAAGTACCTCCCTTTTTGCACTATAGTTTGATAGAAAACATATTATTCTATATATGCTTCATTGCTTTAAAAAGGTTAGGAAGACTGTTGAAGGGAAATAGGTCTTAGTCATCTTTATGTGTTCAGCATCTAGTACATAAAGATCCACATGGATGAATTACAAAAGCCTCCTTAATTTCTCATTAATATTCAAAATAATAGTATAGGAAGAAAAAAAGTTACAATTTCTATTTTATTTTATTTTTTTACCGGGAGGTCCCAGGGATCGAACCCCGGTCCCTCCATATGGGAAACGGATGCCCAACCATTTGAGCCACATTCATCCCCCTATTTTATTTTAAAAATAAAATTTAAAGTCAGAAATTCTGCGATTTTTCCTTCATTTACTCTATTTTTTGACACAACCCACCAAGACAATTTCTATAGGACATATGGATAGAGCTACAAAATATCTTCTTGTTTTATTAATCATCCTTGTTAGAACCAGCAATTTCCTTTAACTATACATTAATTGAAAGGGATTAAAAATTGTCATTCCTTCCCATTGCCTAAGAGTGTGCTGCAGTAGGAGATACTCTTTGCTATTGAGAAGATTTATTTTATACTAATTAAACTACTTCTGGGTAGAATGAAGAAGTTTTTGGCAAGTCCAGAATTTTAGCTGATTTACCTGACTGTACAGTTTTAGCACTGAAAGTCCCACATCCTCAGAAACTCCTCAGTTCCAAGGAAATCAGAATGGTCACTCCATAGTAACAAGAAAGGCTAGATAAAATGCAAAAAAAAAAATCATTTTTTAAGGCTTTAGAGAATTATGGAAGCAAAAAGGCTAAAGAAATTGAATTTTAGTGGTGAGCTGAGTATTTTCAGCTACATTCTTCTAGAGAGGCCAGAGGCTGAGAATCTGGGCTTAGCCCAAGCAGAGGGCCACAACTAGGGCTCAAACATACTGGCAGAGCCTTTGGAATTTTATATGGCTAGGGAGACAAAATTGGAGATGGAGAAGATTCAAACACATGGCTGGTTTATCCTCTAAGATATTTGTCAAATTCTGAAGCTATGCAGGACCTCTGGAAAACAAAAGAGAATTTCATGCAAACTCAATCAGTACTGAAAGACAAAGAACTACCCAGGGGGGGAGTCCTTGAAAAAACAGGAGGCAAGAGTTCAAAAGCTCTGGAACAAGTGGAGAATTCACACTGACGATCTGCAGCTGTGTTTCCCTAGTTGCCAATTCTATACATGGTAAGAAACTAAGAATTCAGGCTGGGCTTCTGGCAAAAGGCTACTGCAGTGAGTAAGAGAAAGGAGCAGAACTTTGGTGATTGAATATGAAATGGAGGGAAAAAATGGGTCTCAAACATGGAACATGTTATCAAGTCATTTCCTGAACTCTGAAATTTATGTGAGGCAACTGATCTTAAAACCTTCACCTGAGGGGGTCAGATGTGGCTCAACTGGTTGGGCGTCCGTCTCCCATATGGAGGGACCCGGGTTCGATCCCAGGGACCTCCCGGTAAAAAAAAAAAAAAAAAAAAAACCTTCACCTGAAAACAAACAAATCTTAACCTGAAACTCTGTGAACAGAGCAGACTTAACTGTATTCTGTCAATGCTGAGTAGGAAAAGACCCATCATGCTCTCAGTTCAAAGTCCGAAAGGGACATCACATTGGAACAGAGCTGACCAGAGGATACTGAATCTTATCAATAACCCAGCTCAAATTGGCTGATTGGATTAAGGTGATCAGTCCCTCCTCATTCTATGTGTTTAAAAGAAAAAGAGTAGACCCTCTCTGGTGAAAAGAACCTTCTCTTATGAAAGATTATCTAGAGAGTTTCCAGCCTTTTTATAGAAGGAATTTAAATATTTGATTAATCAGAAGAGAAATCAAAGATGAGAAGATGGAATATAAAACAAATAAAATAGCAGGGTAAAAAAGTATTAAGAAGATAGATATAAACCCAACTATATTGGAAATTACATTAAATGTAAATAGGCTAAATATTCTAACTAAAAGATAAAGATTGTCAAACAAAAAACTAGCAAAGAAACAAACAAAAAAACTATGTGGCTTATGAAGGATACACCTAAAACATAAATTCATAGAAAAGCTGAAAGTAAAAGAATGGGAAAAGATACAATATGCAAGCATTAAACAAATGAAAGGTGGTATGACTATCTTAATAGACTTTTAGGCAAGAAGCATTATTAGGGATAAATAAAGACACTTAATGATAAAGGGTGTCAATTCACAGGAAAACATCACAATTCTAAACCTGTATGCACATAACAACAAATCAAAATATACACAGGAAAAACCAACAGAATTAAAGTGAGAAGTAGAAAAATACATAATCATAATGAGAGACTTTTATGTATCTTTACTACTCAGAATGTTGTTTCACTGAGATGCAAAAACAATGGATAATTTGGACTATACTAAAATTAAGAACTTCTGATCATCAAAAGTCACAATTAAGAAAGTGAAAAGGCAACCCACAGAGGGACAGAAAATATTTGCAATATATATATCCAAAAAAACTCATCTCCAGAGTTCACCTTATTATTGACTTTTTAACAACACAGGAGAATTCTAATCCAAATAAATAGACATGTAGAAGAAAAAAAAACACCTTCAGATATTTCTTGAACTGCCATTAAGTTTTAATGAGAAATAAAAATACAAGACATCTAAAACTATGAAGTATTAATATTTAGAATTTTATAACTCTTTATAGTTTTTAAGATATGTTCACATTCTCACTTTACAGTTAAAACTAAAATTGAGAAATTATGGACTTCACCAAACTGAAACTCATTTGAATATTAAGATTTAATTGTTCTTACTAGATGCTGGGCATTGGCTAAGTAATGAAGTGGCATAAGAGAAATGGTCCCTGCCAGCATCTATGTATTACTTTAGGATAAATGCCTAAGTTGCAAATTACTGTAGGAAATGACATGAACATGTGTTTCAGGAGCCTTAAAATTTTTCATATCATTTGATATAATAATTTACATCTAGGCATTTATTCTAAAGTAATAATTAGATGTAGACAAGATTTATGCATGAGGGTATGCACTGTAGAATTGTTTTTAACAGAGAAAACATAGAAGCAACCCAACTATCCAACAATAAAGGTAATATATTATGGTTAATAAATATGGTGTACCCAGATAATGGAACACTAAGCTCCCCTGGTAGTGTATGAGAATTCACAATTTACCCCATTTTTCAACAACAGGAATTACCTCTTTTAAAATTACTGTAGGGGGAAAAAAGATTAGCTTTCATTTACATTTTTTTACTAGTAAATTGGAATATTTTGTAAACATATTTATTGGCCATTGGTAATTCTTCTCTTGTGAGGTGTCTGTTCTTATCCTTTGGCCATTTTCCTATTGAATATTCATATTTTATTAATTTTTAAGGGCTTTTTAAATGTAGAGCAGAAGAAAAGATAGAAATCTTTGAGTGTCTACTATACTATCAAGTATTGAACTTGGTGTTTTAACACGAGTCAGCTCATTTGAAATTAAAATTCTTATTTCCTAATATGCCTCAACTGCCACATTAATACTATCAGAAATGCTAAAATGTAACTCTTCAAACAAATTGAATTCTAAGTGGTAAAAAGCATGTTAGATTTCAGAACCGGAAATGCAAATTTAGGAATCTTTAAGGTTATTGTGTCTGTAGAAGTAAATGCAAATCTTTTAAAAACAAACAAAAATATGTTTCAGATAGCATTACATTCAGGTAGCATTCAAGTTTTCCTTATTAATAATTATTATAATGAAATCATTATTTTAAAAATATTTTTTTATATATGCCTTACCACCTTGGGCTTAGATGCCCTATTTAGTTCTTTAAAAAAACAAAAAAGAGCTCCTGGTTATTTTGCTTATTTTTAATTCTAGGAAAAGATATTCACTTCATAAGAAAGTTACAAAAAATAAAACTTAAGCCTGCAAAAAGCTGTCAGCAATGTATAATTAAAGTATTTCAAACCAAATAATGTATGATAGTTAATCACAGGCTTAATTTTTATAGTTTGATAGTAACCTAATTGGTGTCAATATTAACTTCATCTAATAATAGCAAACTAGATATAGAGGACTCCTAATAGCTATTTCTACCTCCAACTCACTACTCCAGACTATGCCAAAGTAAGATGAAAACAAGAAAGAGGGAGGCGGCTGTGGCTCAATCAGTGGGGCTCCCGTTTGCGGTGTGGGGGGCCCCGGGTTCGGTTCCCGGGGCCTCCTGGTGGAGGCGGCCCGCCCGCACCGCGTGGTTGGCTGGCCCGGCAAGCGCAGGCAGCAGGGGGAGGATAAATGAATAAATAAATAAATAAATCTTAAAAAAAAAAACAAAAAAACAAGAAAGATACTTGGGTTATTTTTTTTAATTAGCCTAAACTTTACAATTTTAAGCAAATATTAATTTTTAAGAAAAAAATATTTACTCTTTTTTCTTTTGTGAAAGCGTTATCTGAAAGTACCACAATTAGTTGTAGTGTTAAATAAGACAAAAACACTAAGTTATACTTCGAATTTAAGGGCCTTTCCCAATTGAGTAGAATCAAAAGAAAATAAGATAACATATGGGAATTTTATTAATTCCCAGACAAGAAAATAAAAGGAGAGTTTCTCTTAAATTATCTGAAGTAAGCAGCCCTTTGTATAATTTCCCTACCTTTTTTTAAGAAACCCTCTCCCTGCACTTTTAAGTTTAGAACTAATAGCAATATCACCATCCATCCATCATCCAACAAATATGCATTCAGTGCCTGATACATGCCAAGCACTGTGTTAGATATACCATATAAAATGGTATATCCTCATAGAGTACAAGTTCTAGTGAGATGGGGGGCAGATGTGGCTCAGATGGTTGGGCGTCCGTCTGCCATGTGCCTGGGTTCGGTCCCCCGGACCTCCGGGTAAAATAAAATATGTGTGTGGAGGGCGCATGGGCTGCCAGGCTCCGTGTGCCGTTGAGCCCCTGGGCCCCGGGAGCCATGCAGCGAGATGATGACGTGGCGGGAGAGAGACGCAGGGGAGAGACGAGACGAGATGCTCCGAGGGCTCCGAGGGCCAGGAACCGGGGTGGCGCGGGTGGCAGAGCTCCTCTCTCCTGCATCAGGGGTCTCCAGGAGATGAGGACTGGAGGAGGAGGAAGGGAGGAGATGGCAGGAGGCAGACACAGAGAGTTGCCCAGCGGGTGGTTTGGGATGGATAAAGTAAATAAACTTTGAAAAAAAAAAAAAAATCGAGTGAGACAGACATGAAACACATACTCACACACAACTAATTGACAATTATGAAGGAAAAGAATAGGAACCTATGAGAATGAGCAGGATTTGGTGGGGGGAAGATCATTCTAAGATGAGGAAAGGCCAGAAAGAAAGTGAGTTCAGCATTAAAGGAAACCAAGTGCAACTGGGTGTAGTGGGTAAGGAGGAGAGTGGTATGAGAGAGGGTGGGGTAGGCAGGTCCTGATATGTAGGGCCTTGAGGGGCCTTGAGGGTCATGTTCAAGACTTTGGAATCAGAAACCATTGACAGAGTTTGAAAAGTGCATTCCTAATGACCATCATCTACTCAGCTTCCAGTCATTTGCTCCCATTTAACCAGGAAGCTAGTTCTCCAGTCTCACCCCATTCCTGTTATACCCTAGAAAACCTCAATATCCAAGGCTTCTTAGTTACTCAACAGCCTGGACTCCAATGACCTCCATCACCACCTCTAACAGGCTTCTCTTCACTTTTTCCTTGGCCAAAATTCCTCTTCTGAGTATCAAATTCTAATATTTCATTCTTGGAACATAACCTCTGACCAATCCCATTATCCCACTCCCTAACACCTATCATGCTGCCCACCAACCTTTATAATTTTTTATTTAACTGACTTTTAAAAGTTTGAAAGTAATTCTAGCATATAAGAAAACAAAATAGGGGAACATACAGAAAAAGTTATTAACATTTCCCCCATCCCTACCAAGTTATGAAGCTTCTATACCTTTCTCCATGCTTATAACAGCATATGTCAACTTATATAGTCAAATATAGAGATGTTTGGTTTTCATTACAGGAATGAATCATACTGAATACATAGTTCTATGATTTTTTTCACCCAAAAATAAAAATCATGGACAAATCTCAAGTCAGCAGATAAAGATGGAATTCATTCTTTAAATAGCTGCACCATCTACAGACCTAGCTGTGGCTCCCTTCTAAAGGGGGGACTTCACTTGCTGTTTGCTGCAACAAACCTGCTCACCCCAGAAAAACGTTGGAGAGCCCTCTCCCATGGAATGAAGAGATTGTTTTACTATCTCTATATAGTTGGGAAAAGTACTGCTGCTTGTAATTGAAAAGGTCTGGGAGCAGAACAGTTCTTAATAGGACCTCAGCAGAGAGTAACAGGTCTCATAGGCCCATGAGAACTGAAGCCATCGTACCTTTCACAGTTGCTTTGCTGCTGCCCAAAAGATGTGTAAGGCAGGCTGCTGGCAGGTATTGAGGAAACCATAACCATGAGTAGGCAGGGAATACAAACACTCTGTTAAGGTGCTCTGAAGGAGCACAGAAAAGAATCAGGAGATCCCTACTGAAGCAAAACCAATGGAAGAGAATTTTAATGAAATTATAATAGAATTAGAGTACTAAAAAAAAGATTTTCAGGAACTAAAAAACATAATTTCTTAATTAAAAATCCTACATCCAACAGAAAAAGAGGATGACTGCCCTTGAGAACCAAACTAGTCGTCAGAAAAATCAGGTGGAAGAAATACCTCATAAATCGAGCACAAACAGATACCTTGAGTGAAAAAGTAAGTTATTTGGAGTTTAGATACAGGGGACCAAACAAGGAGAAGGCAAAGGAACATATATATGTTCACACAGATAATGGAAAAAAATTTCCTGAACTAAAGAAACTCTGGAGGCCCTGAATATTATATCCTTAATATTAAGGAAAATATTAAGGGAAAATCTGTCAAGCCTTTTAGTCCCTGTGGGGATACAAGCTTTCTGGGATGCTAGAAAGCTGGAAGCAAAAACTCAGCTCAGGGACACCAGGGCACTGTCTCTGGGGCCTCCCTGACACTGAGCTTAGTTCACACACCAGGAGAGCCCGATGTGAAGTTTTAAGCACAGAGATTAATTTCTTCTTGGATCTGGCAAATTATCTTTGTTGCCTGGTGTCACTAGCAGCTGAGTACCAACCTTAGGGACTTTATGTTAGTCTTTTCCTTCCACAGTCTATCAAAAACATTGCAGGCACCAATTTTTAAATGCCACATACACTGTTAAAAATACCATTACCTTTATTTATAAAATGTTTACCAAGGTAGTATGGACAATAAGAGCAGAGACTCTGGATGCCTGCCACGTACTAGCTATGTGACCTTGGATAAGTTACTTAACTTTTCTGTGTCTTAGTTTCCTGGAAATAAATGGGATTAATAGTAGCCACCTCATTGGGTATAAAGATTAAATGAGTTAAACCTTAGAATTGTGCCTGGCACATAGAAAGTGCTTAATAAATTATAGAAATGCTGCTGCTGCTGTTCCAGCTGCAAAGGAAAGACAACCCTGCACAGAACCTTAATTCTGCAATCAAAAGACTTGAGTTTAAATGTCAACTTTAAAACCTAAAAGCGTTATTACTGTAGCTATGGTAGTTATTCTCTCTATTCTTAATTTTTTTTCATATTTAAAAAGGAATATGAATACCTACCTCTTTCAACATCCATTTATCTATCTATCCACAATCATCAACCAAGTACCTATCAGGTGCTGTGACGGGCTGAGGTAAAAATATGAAAAGATGGTCCTGCCTTAAGGAGCTCACAGTACTCCAGAACTTTAGTTTCCTCTTGTGTGGGCATTTCTTAAGGCTTTCTTTGCCTTAGTAGATGAAGAAAAGTTACCACAAGCACTATTTAAAAAGTTGTGTTAGCTGGGTAACTTGTAACATTGATGTAAAAAAATAAAACTTTAAATAAAAAAGGGTAACATTAATCTTGTTAGCAACTGCTGGCCACAAAATGTTTCTGGCATTATGAAGCAGTTCTGCCGCTGGGATGTAAGCCCCTGTGGATGATATGGCAGTATAGGAGCAAGTGGAACAGTGAGGAGCAGCCCTTTTCTGATGAGAGAAGAGGGTAAAATATCCTGGGGAGATGAGCTCTGTTCATCTGGGATTGCATAGTGTACAACTTGCCTCTTTGAACGATATGTTGAGACTCAGCTGTTCCTGGGAACAAACAGTTCTCAAGCCATGGTTCTGAGAGGAGTCACTCCATTGCCTTCTGGAGTATCCTACCTTGCAGAGGGTGGGAAATTACAGGGAACAAGTTCTTGGTATCTCTTGTACTTCATCCCAATAATGAAATTTTTTGGCATTAAGAGAGTACTTTTTTTTTTTTTTAATCATCCTGTGTGAATTGGCGAGGGGAAGGGTAGCCCAAATTGTTCTTCTTTAATCTTTTAGTTAACTTAGGGACTTTGAACAGTCTACAATAACAATACCAGACAATCAGTAACATAAAATGAAGAACAAAAGAGATTATAAATTAACGGGAAAGCCTGGGTGCCTATTCTTTATAAATAAACAATGCATGCCAACATGTTTTCACCGTCATTATCAGTTGGTATTTAATAGCTATGACTTAAAATTCTATATTTAAAATCTAACATAAATTTTAATGGCACCTTAGCTATATTTGAAACAATATTAAGTATACTGACATATTTTAGAAAGTATATAACTATACAATTACTAGAAGTAAAATCCAGAATATTTTCCTTTATTATATTAATATGTACAGCACCACAATTTAAAAGAATTATTTACATTATTTAAAATCATGTATTTGGTTCATAATTGGCCTGGACTTATTACAAATTCACTTAAATGGTGGCTACAAACAGTCACAAAGAATGATTCTGGTTTCTTTTGTGTATGTGTGTAAAATATATTCTGAAAAGCCAATATGGTTTAAATAGGAATTAAACCAGAGTTAAATGAAAATTACCTGGCAGAGAGAAATATTAACATCTGTCTAGTTTTAAAGTTACAGTTGGATAATAAATTATGTTTCAAAAATCTTTACATAAAAACTACCACCCATAAATCAGAATGTATAACAACAGGTAGTAATTTATTTTTTACGTAATCACTTTTTAAACTCATACTTAAACCTACTGCTCATAGAAAATAAATTTAACATTTTATCCAAACATAGTTACATAAGAAGTTTTAAGAAACTCTAAATAATTCTTAATACTCTCATTTTGATTCTCCGACTTCTCAAGATTATGTTGTATTTCTTTCAAACGTAATTCCTGATGTTGTGCTTTCTAAATAAAAATAAATAAATACAGATGATCAATAATAGCATTCAGATCAAAGGACAATAGTCACAAAAGAAACTTTACATATATATTAACTGAATACATTTTTTAAAAGAAAGATTCCTCACATGTGATATGTTCATTAATAACTTATCTTAGAGCTAACTTTTCTTTAAAATTCAGAATACTTAAAGTACATGCATCCTTAATCTCTACTGTGATACAGCCTGTTGTAATACATGTTCACATAAGCCCGAAAGTATTACATATTTAACACAATTGATAAATGAGTATTATTTAAAACTGTCCTCACTGAAAATGCTTTAAAGTCAGGCTACAAATACCATCCAGCTTCCATTGAAAACATAGTCACCTTGGTAAGAGAGATCTTTTATTTCCTTCATATCAGGTGTTCAATGATACCTGACATCACAAACTGAGCTATGCCTGTCAGGGGCAGAGGTATGATGTGACACAATGTGCTAGACTGGACTACACAAAGTCACAGAATGAACACAGCAAATCTTTATAGAACATCAATTTTACACAACAATTTGGGGACAAAAATAACACAAACACACTTAAATTGTAGGGCAAAATGCAAAATGTGTGTGGATTTTCAGATAATACATAAGACTTCAAAGACATTTCAGGCTCCAGGAGGGTTGCTTGGGTTAACTGCTGAGGTCACCCTTGGGTCCGTGTATCCACTCTGCCCTCCAATGGAGTAACTGGGGAATATCTAAAAACCTGCTACTGTGGGGAGGGCACTGTGGAAGGCACCTGGGATATAACCAACTATGAGGCAGGCTCTCAAGGGACTTAAAATTCAATTGGTGCTAAGGCATGTATATAAAATGCCCACCGAACTGGAGAGACAGAACAAATAGCTCATTATTCAGCAATACCTAAACCTATGCTTAGAATTCTTGATTTGTACTACTGCAAACATTATCAAGTTTAACAAAACAAATTTTAAACCTATTGATTTTTAGTAGCTTCAGAGAAATACTAGGGACATTAAAGCAAAAGCTACCTCATCTTCTTCTTTATTTTTTATTTTTATTTATTTATTTTTTAAAAAGATACTTAGATTACATAACTCATCTTCTTAATATACTTATTTTGTCAGAGACTTCAATTACATAAAGAACATGACATATATTTTACAAAACTCTGGTGTTGAGTTTAAAAAAATTAGAAATAAAGGGAATACTTGTGCTAAATTAAGTGGTAAGTGCTTTGCTGTGATTAAATTGCCCTAAAACTTTTGACGGCAATGAAATTTAACTAATGGTACATGTCAAAAATCATTTAACCTTTGAACCTTTCAGCTTTTCAATTTTTTAGACACTTGAAAATGAAAAATAATTTTCATGTAGTCTGGCTCCTAAAAAAATACAGGATCATTATGCTCTAAGTCATTGTTAAGTAGATGGTTTTTAAGTAATTTAATCATAGATAGTGCTAGATTTTAGAGTATCTTATGCCAATTGCTATTTCATGAATATTTAGGAGGAACAAACACATTAGAAAATGAACTAAACACAACTAACTTGGTATTCTCTTTTTATGGCTGAGTATACAAAGTCATCTACCTTACATACAGATATAGCAATATTGAATATTTACTTTTAAAAAACTGTAACTTTCTAAAATAAATATTCAATGCTCAAGACTGATACAAAATGTAACTCTAAAATAGTTTAAATTGCATTTATCTAAAAAAGAAAATTCATACCAGGGAGAAAATAAGTAGATTATGTCTATAACTTTCTTTAAGCAGCTGTCATGTAAAAGTGATAAGCAGGGAAAGGGCCTGATAAGACTTGGGGGGGGTCAAGGAGGAAGGATAATTCCTACCAAGAAGGAAGGATAATTCACTTTGGGCATGATCCTGACATTTTAATTTTTTATGATTTATATTATTTGTTATTTTTAAATATTATTAGTAAAACAATGACCCCGTTTCCCCTCACTTCTAACTATTTAACTAAACTACAGGGCAAGAATGTTAAATGCTAAATTTATTTTATATGATGATACATTAAGTCATACTAATACTTACACTGTTCAATTTGCAAACAAGTTGATTTTGTTCTTCAGTTTTCTTTCTAAGCTCAGTTTCCAGATCTAATATTTTAACTTGTAAAGCCCTCTCTCTAGATGACATTTTCTCTATTTCTTCAGAAACCTGTAATTTTTATTAAAAGAGTAATATAACTTAATGTGCTTTCTTTAAAATATGATTAAAAGCCTTGCCATAGTTAAACTGTACTTCTTTTTCCAAATAGATATTAACTGGATGCTAAATAATTAAAAAATGTTTAATGATGTTCTATCTTGAGGAAGCACATATAAGTATCTGTATTTATTTTTGTAGTATAAATATCTGCAAAATTAGCTTGGGATGGAAGAGGTGTTTATATGGTCACTGGTCTGTGACTTAGGTAGCTGTTTTCCCCAACAGTATATTTTTATAACATGCTGAGACCAACTGCCATGTTTTATGGTATTTATATTCACCATGATAGTGATGGAACACAGAAAGTTCTCATTAAATGCTAGTTATAGGCTTGGATGGACAGAACTGGGATGGGGACATGTATACACTTCACAAAAGGAAAAAAAAAAAAAAAAGGAGGGCTAACTTCTTTCAAAGTGATTCGTTTTTCATTCATTCACTTCCAAAGTGTTCGGAATTTTGAGTTTTCATATTTCTCTGGCAGCTCATTTTAGCAGAAAGTCCAGCTTAGCTATACTCATTCAAAGATTCAGATATGTGGGAGCCTATTTGCCAGAACGGTGAGTTGGAGCCACACAAATGAGAGTGGAGGCAGGGACTAGTCCAGAAGCAAGGAGCTAGTGAGAAGGCCTGTCCACAAACCTAATTGCTATGGACATAGTCCTAAGTTATTATAAAGTGACTTACAAAGATTTCTTCTTCACAAATTCTAAAGGCAACTGTAAGTGAAAGATGCTAGCAGCATCTGAAGCTGTGGGAGAAAAAGCCCTCAGGACAAATATCCATGCCCCAGGCACTGCTGCCTCAGTGTGAACAGTAGTGACAGGGCAGTGACAGCACTCCTCACGTGAGCAGGAACAAGAGACAACCCCATATTCCACTGCAGTAGGAGAAGGGAGAGCGCAGACACACACCTGAGGATTCTGAACACTTTGGAGAAGGAATCTGAGGGTACCTGGCATTTCCAAAGCCCACTTAGGCTGAACCAGGGATATAATAGTTTCTTATTCTCCTTTCAAGTGTTGGTGAGGCTGAGAAAGCTGGATTACAGTTCTACACTAGCAGCACATTTTACTACTTAGCTTGTATTCAATGATGTGTCTCTCAAAAAAAATTTTAATTGGTGTCCTGAGTTAAAAAAATCAAAATACATATGTGACAATTGTGATGTAAGTGCCACAGGTTTTCAAGGATATCAGATTTTATCTGACTCTTGCGGAACTGCCATTAACTAAGCTGGGGAAAACCATGGGTGGAAGAGAGTTTAGAGGGAAAGATTCAGATGTTGGTTTTGGACATGTTAAAGTTTGAGATACCTACATTAAGTGGAATCTACAGTAAGTAGAATAAGATATGAGTCTGCATTTCACAGGAGAGGGAGGTCTGGGCTGATATAAATCTGAGAGTCATCACGATATAGATGCTCTCTTTTCAGAATCACTCAATCCAGTGAGGAAAGTCATCACCCCCCATTTTAACAATTAAAAAACTAAAGCTTAGAGAAGGAATGACTTGGCCTAAGTCAAGGTTCAATGTATCAGATCCAGAATTCAAATCCAGTTTCTGTTGGACAACAAGTCCCATTCTCCTTTAAAGATTAGATTTTCAAATCATTTGATAAATTTATATGTCTCCTTTGAGATCTTCCTGAACCATTTCCCCTCATCCTTAGGTTGAAATAACCACTCCCTCTGGTGTACCTTATACACTTCCTCTATTATAGCACCTCCAGGCTGGAGGACATTTGTTTGTTCATATATTATCTCCCTATTAGACTGCGAGAATCCTGAGAGTTCTGCCAAGTTTTAGTTATCTTTGCATCTCAAGCACTTTCAGAGTGCCTGGCACACAGCAAGATATTCATTATATGTTAACCAAATGGGATTTCACTGGTATCTAATCCTTTCATGTATTCATTTATGCAACATTAGCCAAAAGAAGGGCTTTATAATTCCTTGGATCCTGATCAAAACCAAAATTTTCAATATTTTACACTCACCTTGGTTTTAGCAAAATAAAGGGGGAGTACCTTCAGAATGTTTTCCAACTCTGCCCTTTAATCTGCTATACCATCATTTTTCTAGTAAAGTAACTCTGGCCCAGTAATATATCTCTTTTGCTCAAGGGAAAAGTAGGTAAAGAACAAAAATGCAATTGCTCCTTTCACTCTGTCATCAGGATAAAAACAATAACTAGGTTTGGCAAGATGAGATATTGTCTGTTTAAAAAGATGTGTCTTTGGTAAACTAATTAAAAAGTTTCTAAATAAAGACCATCTGTACCTTTTGTCTTCCTTCTTCTAAAGCAGCTTCCAGCTGTCTGGCCAATGCTGTATATTCTGCAGATTTCTCATTAAACTTTACACTGCTGTGCTTAAGACATTCTTCTTGGCTTGCCAGCTTCTTTTCAAGCTCTTTATTTTCTGCATCCATCTGTTCTAATTTTCTTTTTACCAAAAAAATGTGTATTTTAAAATGTTAGTGTGTAGAGGAAAATGTAACACCAATTTTAAGTCAATTTAATACTTACTGTTTAAGGTTTTCACACTTCAATTGAATAAGATAATTTTCCTCTTCCAGAGAAAGCTTTGTCAGAAGATTGTGATTTCCATCAACCTAGAAGAGAAACAAAAATGTTTTCTTTATTTTGTTTATAATCAACCTCCAAATAAATCTACATACTGTGTTGTTATAACAATCATAAGAAACAAAAGGTATAAATATTGTTATTCATCCTTCACAGAGAAACACCAAGAAATATTCCCTGATTAGGCTTAAATATTTTTATTTTTCTGGATAATGGCAATTAAAATATCCTGAACATTTTTTTCTTGAAAAAGCACATTTATTAAGTTAAAATGTGAACATTTTAAATAGTATTAATCTCCTATTGTAAGACTCTGAGGGTTTCTCTTAGAGTTTTCTGTTTCACCTAAAGATACTGATTAATAACTGAATATCTGTGAAATTCTAACTATGAGTAAAACCATATTTTGAGAAACAAAATAAAATAAACTAACAAATCAACTCAAGACACACTTGGCCATACGAAGACCTATGCCAAGACAGAATATTCTTCCCTTTGCTACATTTAAATAGTCTAAGAAGCTTTGATAATCAAAAAAATTCTCATAATTTCAATTATTAATTTAGGCTTATCTATTTAATTTGATAATTTCTTAGAAAAAAATCACCTCTCAGGAATTTAAATTTAGCCAAGTGTACTTTTTATATTTTTTAAAACAGGATGCATTTCAAAATTAAAATCCAGATTATATTTGGAGGATAGACAAGGAATCTTTCCTAAACGTGTCTTGCAAAAAAAACACTTGCTACCATCATCCTTGCACATGTTCCTTTGAAAGAACATTAATTCATTCAACAAATATTCATTGAATACTTACTATGTGTAAGCATTAGCTAGGAGATGCTGTGTGGTGATTAACAGGACACACAAGTCCCTGCTCTGATGGAGTAAAAAAGTATATGTTGAAAAATATTGAAAATAATCCCAAAATCTTGGTGCACAATTCTAAACAAATTCTCATTTTTGTAAAGTAAATTTGTACAATTTACTTATTCTGACAGCAAAATATATATATTGGAAGTGGATGTAGCTCAAGTGGTTGAGCACCTGCTTCCCATGTACAAGGTCCTGGGTTTGATCCCTGGTACCTCCTTAAAAATATATATATACATATATATATTTATATATGTATGTATGTATGTAAGCACAGCTTTGCTTTCTTTCATGCTGTATTACTATTTCCTCAAATGTCTAAACATACATTTGATTGAATAAACTAAATTAGCAATTTTAAACCCTAAGTTTTCATCATAAAATACTAAAAGAATAGCCTGCAAAATAATATTACAGTACCTACATGAAACTAACATTCTATCAACTGATTTAGATGAGAGTTAAAAAAGCAACCCCTAACATGAGTGCCCTCAGCTGGTGAAATTATTCCAAAGCGTTCCTTTAACATGTCTAGCAAAATTCAGAATGGCCTCTGGACACCTGACCCTGAAGCTCCCTAATGGTCTGCGCCTGGTCTGCACATTTCCCCTTGTAGTGCTGCAGAGTCTCCTGACACTCGAGAAGCTTCTGCTTGGCCGCCGACAAGGAATCGCGGATGCTCTCTAACTCCTTCAGATGAGACTCCATCTGGCCTCTCATCTGAGTTGTAGCATTAGGGGAAATAAGTGCAAGATCACACATTCAGTATTAATATTTTTACTATCTTAAATATTAAATATACGTCTAATAAGTATTTTAGTTATAAAAGTTTTAAACAAAAAAATTCAACCAAGTATGAAGACATATTAATTTAGTCTCTACTAAATAAGAATATATTAAAACTCAGATGTGAATTGGACTCCAATTACTTTTCAAAAAGTTTGTTGAGCAAATGACTACAGTAATATTAGGTTGTAGGGAGAATGTTTAACCTTAGGAAAACAAACTATTGAATACTGCCATCTGTATTCAAGCATAGATATTATTACTAAGACAGCTAGTATAGTAGTTTTTTACTATGTAGGCATTAGTTCAAAAGTAATTTTCACTTTTAGTTATTTAATCTTATAATTTAACTAAATTGGAGAATTCAGGGAAGCGGCTGTGGCTCAATCAGTAGGGCTCCCGTTTACCATATGGGAGGCCCCGGGTTCGGTTCCCGGGGCCTCCTGGTGAAGTCAAGCCCGCCCGCACGGCGTGGTTAGCTGACCCAGCGAGCACAAGCAGCAAGGGGGGGATAAATGAATAAATAAATAAAATCTTTAAAAAAAATAAATAAATAAAAAATAAATAAATTGGAGAATTCATGCTTCACTAGTCTTAGTCCAAGTCAGTGGGGTTTACTATATATTATTTGAAGAGAGCTAATCATCAGTCCTTACTAGAATGTAATTTGATCATTAGTGTTACTCCTAACAAGCTTCTATAGCTTTCTTTATATTAAACTCTTTGGCTGCTACAGTTCTTCACTGTAGCACTTTTGTGGAGATGTGTCAAGAAGCAACTTTAGGAAACGATTGTACTGCTAATTAAGAAAAAATAACCAGATGTATGGCATTTAGGATGCTCATATGGAGAAATAAACAACATCTAGACAGAGAACACTTAAGAGCGTCTGTGCAACATCTGACATTCTTGGTAATGAAGGACAAAGCTAGAATAAAACATATCTTTGTGTCCCCAAAACATCTAAGAACCTATGAAAAAATCAGGAGATTTAAAGCAGTGGAAAACGACTAAGAAGAATTTCATTATACATGCGCGAACACACACACAGGTTAAATGCCAGTAAGGAAACACGGTGACTTCACAGTATCTAAAAAACACAGGTGCCTGCCCTTTCTGCCTTGAATAGTTTTTTTTTTTTTTAAAAAATAGGCTTTTATGTGCAGTGCTGCCTGGCAGAAAAGGAGTCATTTACATTGGGACGCCTCATGAGGAAAGGAGAGGAGACCAGAAGACATGAAATGGTTTCTTCTCTGGCCTGCTAAAAATAGGTGCGAAATTATTCTGTCCAAGAAGGTAGTAAGTTGTGCATTCGGTGGGCTATCTTCATCTCTGTCACACAGGCAGAATGTCTGCTCTGGCGGACCTCTTTTTCACACTCCACTTATCAATCTCAAGAGATGGAGGCAACCCAGAGACAGTCACCTTCCTACACTCGGTTGGAACTAAGCAGCAGCATCCCATGACCTCTCCAGCCAGGAGTCAGTGTCCTATGACTGTGACTGCTCCCTTAACAGAACATGAAAAGACCCAGAAAAGGATGAGGTTTCATTTGAAAACTTAAAAATAGTCACAAAAAACATCATAACTTGCCAACACTGGCCTTCTCATTTTGCTGCAATAGGGTGAATAAAAAGGAAATGATGCTGGGTGTTTTTTTAAAGAAATTATTTTTCTTCCGAAAAAGCAATTTGGCAGAGAAAATTTCCTTTGCTGTTTTAGACACAAAAGATTTACTACCAGGAAAAAAGGTAAGATAAAAATGAGAGGTATTAAAAGTACCATGGTCTTATGTGAAGTTTAAAAGTAAATATTTAAGCTTCAAGTTTACATACTTATGGTTGATGATACTCAGGAATAAAGAATCATTTTTTTTCAAGCAGTTAAAGTCTGCTCTTGTATCAGAAAAAGTAAACATGTTTTATGTCTGTTTTCCAAACATTAAGGAAAAAGTGAAAAAACATTCACACAAAAAAAACATCTCAACCTTGGAAAAAACATTATCTTATCAGAAAACAAACTCCTACACAAAGAGAAGAGACAATTCCAAGGTATGTGCTATAGAAAAGGACCAAAATTAAAGATTTTTTATAATATGCATATAATACAAAACATATAAATCAAATATTTTTATTATTTAAAATTTCAAGCTTACCTTCTCTAATTTTTTATTTTTGTTTTTGGTTATTAGGTTATTTTCATGTAGCAATTTTTCACATCTACTTTTCACCATTTCAGCTGCTTCTTGCAACTTCTGTACCTGAAAATAAAACATAAAATTAGAGCAACATGTATTATTTTATTATGAGAATCAAAAGAGAAAATAAAATGCTAAAAGTTTTGTATTTTCAATTATATATAAATCATCATTTCCCTACCAATACCCTCAGTATGTTTAACTAGTGTTATCCCTTCTTTAAACATTTGTATTACTCACTGCTCTATGCTAGTCACAATCCTTTTGACTAACCTGTCTTCTCCCATATTTTGTAGGTCAGTGCAAAAAGAATCAGTCTCTGGACCAAACTAGCGCCCATTCCAAGTATTTTCCCCTCCAAGTCAAAATGTGCTAAAAAATATATTTGAATATGAATATGGTAACTCACCCATGGTATTCCTGATGAGAGACTACATCTGAACCACTAGCTGGAAGACCCAGATGATGTTCCAGATGGTGAGCCCCTTGTGCACCACAACCTCCATTCTCACTCTGGCCCGGGTGACTGCAGTAGTCTGTCTGGCTTGACTCCATCTTCCCAACCTAATCCATTCAGATGCAGGCCCTTCCTACTTACTTACACTTTGCTGCCCTTAAACTTTTATCCTTAGTTCACTATTCTTTAATTCAAACTGTCTTCCATAGTCAAACTCTTTACTAACCAATTCAATTTTTATCCATCATCCAAGGGCTCATATAAGTCCTACCTTTTTATGAAGTTTCTCTTGAATACTATATTGCTATAAATTACCTCTAAACATACACTCTAGTCATATATACTGTTATGTGTTCTTTTCTAGGCCTTTCATGTGAGTATATCTGAATTATAAGCCAGTTTATTGAGAAAGGGCTTTAAAAACCCTAGAAAAGAATGATTATGCCAAGTCATTACCATTAAGTACACAAGATGACAAAGAAACATAACCAAGATGAACAAGATTATATGTTAAGGTTTATATTACTTCTATGTAATTAATTTTAGATCTAAAATTTTAAGAATACATACACAGGCAGTGTTTGAGTCAGGGATTGGAAAAATTATATATTTATGAAAATATTTGGGACCTCAGGAAATGTTTGGGACATATCGTATTCTAATCACAAAATAATAGCCCCATATCTCTTCAGTTCTGTTTATTTAGATTTCAGACAAATGGCAGTGTTTTAAATTGTGTACCAGTTTTACAAACATTAAAATAAATTCCATGGTCACCTGAGTTTTATACACTTCAATAAGGGTTTTCTGTTGCTTTTCTACTTCTTGCAATTCTAACAGTTCATTTTCCACAGAAACGGCCTCATCCTTCAGTGCAGCAAGTGTAGTCTATCAAGGAATATATTAATAGATTTTGTAAGTCATTAGAATATATTTATGCTCTAGTGCTATAAAATTATAAAACAACTCATTTAGCAACAAGATTAATAAAATAATTATTTCATATAGTGACCATCTAAAATTCAGGAATTCCAAAAGGTTTGTGAGAAGTACTTATGAATAACCTTAATAAGTCTTATGCAGAACATATATTTCTTTTTTTTTTTTTTAAAGATTTTATTTATTTATTCATTTATCCCCCCCCTGCTGCCTGCGCCCGCCGGGTCAGCCAACCATGCCATGCGGGCGGGCCCGCCCCCACCAGGAGGCCCCGGGAACCGAACCCGGGGCCTCCCATATGGCAAACGGGAGCCCCACTGATTGAGCCACAGCCGCCTCCCGGAACATATATTTCTTAAAACTTTTGAAATTTACTGACAAAAAGAGACTTCTGAAAATAGAAAGACCATGTTCCTGGAAGGGATGACTCAATACTGTTTTTTCCAAAATAATTTAAAACTTTAATACAATTTCAACCAAAAATATAACATTTAGTGGGACTAGGGGGAATTTGAAAAAATTAATTCATTATGGAAGAATTAATAGAAAATACTAGTTAATAAAATTGTGAAAGGAACACTAATTGAGGAATCTCTATACTTATAGAATTTAAAAAGTATAAAGTGTGGAATGGGTGTAGCTCAGTGGTTGAATGTGTGCTTTGCATGTACATGGTCCTGGGTTCAATCCCTGGTACCTCCTAAAAAAATGTATAAAGTACTAAAATGATTAGAATTATGATGTTACATAAGAAGATAGACGTCAGAGGAATAGGAAAAAAAAGACATACAAAATATTACATTTAGTGTATGACAAAGGTAGGATTTTTAAAGCAATGAGAAAACATGGATTACTACTAAATACCAAGTTTAGGGAACTTGACTCTCTTATGATAAAAGCATGCCTACCCTGTCTCTGGAGGTAGATATTATTGCTATCTTCCAAGGTTGTATGCTATACACAACAACTTACAAAGAAAGTTTGGATCAAAGGCTGCTTCTGCTTACAAGATGTGCACAAATGTGAGAGACTACCAAAAGAAACAGAAAAGAAAAAAAATATGTATATATATATCTCCAAGACTTCACGTGCTTCCCCCAAGTGTTTGAGGCAAACAAAACGTGAAAAAAAAATTTAGCAAGTTAAGGCAAAGGGTTAACATCTATCTTTAATACAGAGAGAATTCTTATTTAGTAATTAGGAAAAAAAACAAATATAAAGGATAATGAATAGGTAATTAGCTATAATGAATAGGTAATTTAAAAATATAAATTATCAATGAATACATGAAAATATATGTTCACTAGTCATTTAAAAAAATTCTCTAGACACTGGAGATGTCAGTAGTGAACAAAACAATTTCCTTCTGAGAGCTTACATCCTAGGGTGGTAGACAGACAAAAAACAAGAAGAAAATATATATTAAATCAGGATAGGAATGACATGTTGGGGATGGGCTAGGGAAAATGTCCTGAGAAGGGGACTTTTGAGTAAAGATCTAAGGAAGCTGGGCTTTTTGGGAGAAGAGCGTTCCTGTAGAGAAAGGCAGTGGTGGGAGAAGCCCTGGTCAGTTAGGGGGAAACAGCAAGAAGACTTGCTGTTATGTAGAAAAATGGAGAAAACAAAGAAGAAAATGGAAAGAGGTGAGGTCAGAGCAGTAATGGAAACCAAATCATTAATATAATGCCTTCTAGGTATTTAAGCCAAGCAAGATATCATTGGAGGGTTTTGAACAGATAAGTGACATGATCCACTTGCCTATTAACAGGAAATACTCTACTGATACACTGAACACTGACTGCACAGGGCAAGAGTAGAAGCAAGGAGAACAGGTAGGAAGTCTCTGCAACAATGAGAATGATGCCAAGCAACAGCAAGAATGGGCTGTCATTAACTGAGACAAGGATGAACTGTTTGGGGGGAGTTCCATTTTGATGATAACTTTAGGACACCTCTTAAATATCCAAGTGGAAATGCGAAGTAGGCAGTAGAATATATGTCTGGAATTCAAGGGCAAGATCTAGACAAGAGACAAAATTTGAGAGCCATCAGCATTGAGGTGATATTTAAAGTCGTAAGACTAGCTGAGATCATCTACAAAATTTGCAGAGATTTGTTATATAATTAATGCCTAGTACTGGAAAAAATATAGGAACCCTTTAATGTACGGTGGATACATTTATGGTCGGCAATTGGGAAATATATAACAAACAAACAAAAAAACATCAAAAATGAGTTTCCCCTTTGACCATAAAATTGTACTTCTGGAAATTTATCCTAAGAAAACATGTGCAAAAAGACTCAAAGAAACAATCCAGATTTTTATGTGTAATACCAAAAAAACAGAAATAGTCCAAAAGCCCCCAAGATTAGATAAATGTTAAACTTTCATTATCTTTCAGTTGTCAGATTAAAGTCTTTAAAAAAATTTTTTCCTTTGTGTTTTTCTGTTTTTTCTACTTTCTACAATGAACAGATAGGACTTTCCAACACTCCAAATAAACTTTTGTTGTTTTAAATAGACGAGGTCTCTGGGCCTTGGAAGCAAGGCCAAGAGAATAGTTATATCAGCTAGCTTCTTTTTCAATTGAAACCTTAAAACCTAAAATTATTCTAAAATAATTAAAAGTACAAAATACAAACATGTAAGCAATGTAAAATTGTAAATAACATAAGCCAAACACAACATTTTTCTCTTTAAACAAAAACCCAGAGAATAATGCATTAAAAATACATGTTTCTGGGGGAGCAGCAGTTGTAGCTCAGTGGTTGATCACCTGCTTCTCATGTATGAGGTCCTGGGTTCAATCCCTGGTACCTCCTAAAAACAAACAAACAAACAAAAACATGTTTCTGAATTAATAAAATATGCTAAGATGCAAACTTTAACTCAAATAATGATTTTATAGCCTACGTAATCTGAAATTAATTCCATTATCATGTGATTTAAAAGCAGATGTATAATTAACTATCCTTCTAATACTTTCTCTTTGAAGGATATCAAGGAAATTAAGAAAAATACACATACTAAATAAAAATGCTTCCTCTTTCCGAATAAAACATTTTAAGCATTCATTAACAATGCTATACCTTTTAAGGTTACTCTTTACATACAAAAATAGGAGTTTATAAGGAGAGATTCATTTCAATTCAGAAGACTTTGGGAAGAAGTACCACTTGAGCTCAACTTTCAAGGAAAGGTAATATTTAGATACTGTGGAATATAATATTCCAAACTGTAAGGATAGGAACCTATAGGAATAGATGCAGGAAAACATGAAACAATTATGGGAAATAATGAGTATTCATATTTGATGAGGGTTCAGGGCAACTTCTCTAGTCCCCCTTATAGATAAGTGAGGTAATTTGCCTAAATTGAACAGAAGAGTCATAATGGGACTTTTAGGAAGTCTCCTTAAAATGGAGATGACCAAATAAAGGGGAGGGAGTTATAAATTCCTCCCCCTCCATCCTGTTGCTTGAAACTTGGATATAATAGCTGGAGCTCCAGCAGCTATCTTGGATCATGAGGATGAAAGTCACAAGCTAGGAGTGACGGAGCAGAGAGCTAAAAAGAGGTTGTTGTCATATCAGCTTGAAATGCTAACTCTGGACTACTTTTACATAATAGACACCTCTATCTTACTTAAGTCACATATTTTGGTTTTCTGTTCTACATAACCAAGCCAAATCTTAAGACTTACTAAAACACAAAAGCTATATCCTAGATATAACCTTCCTAGAGTTGTCAGTGTGTTTTGTTTTCTAGAAATCTCCAATACAATTTCTAGGAAAGTTTATATAATTTTAAAAATGAGAAAAAAAAAATGCCAAAAAAGATGAGAGGAAATAAATATGTAATTATAAAATGTGAACAAAATTGTGTCCAGTATTTCCTTCCTTTCTTCATCCAAATTCTAATCCTGGCTTCTTCACTAAACTGTGTGATTTTGTGCAAGTTACTTAACCTCTCTGAGCTTCAATGTATTCATTTATAATTGAGAAAAATATTTTTATAATAGAAGTAAAGAATGTAAAACACTTATCAAAGTGCTTTCTATACTAAAGGTAAGCAATAAACAGTGATTATTATTGTTGTTATTCTCCACAGTCATTTATTAAGTGAATGATATGTTCCCAGCATAGTACTAGGCACTAGACTGAAAGGGAAGATAAAACAAAATCCCTGGCCCTGGGTGTGGAGAATAGAGAAAAGGATAGGCAATAGGGGGAGTCAAGTTATATATAAAAAAATTAAGTGTAATAAAGTTCTACATGTAGAATTAATATATAGAGAGAATAAAACAGAGTGCATAATGGGAAAAAGGTTAGTAATCACATGAGAAATTTTTAGCTTTAAATAAAATTAAAGAGGCTTCTGCTTGAGGACTAACCACATCTGTTTATCTCTCTTCCTTCCCAAGACAAAAGTAATAAGGGAATCAAAAATGTTTTTTAAATCCACACAATAAAGAAAACAGACCATAAGCCATTAAAGAACAAAATATTTTTTATGTTTCTGGAAGACTGACAGCTGATTAATGAAGTAAGAGTGAATGCAGCTAAGAAGGAAGTTTATCCGACCTGCAGAATCTAGAGAAGCGGAGGAACTGGAAACTCCAGTTAAAGTTTAGGGCAAGAATGAGACCTGGAGTTGAAAATGATTAATTTGAAATCTGTAAATAGAGCAGCTGGCCACCACCAATCCTCAATTCTCCTCTGGCACACTCAAGGAAGAACACTCAGAGCACAGGAGTTTACCACCCATGCAACAAAAACAAGGAAGGTTCTTCTCTAGAGAAAGTGAATTAATAGTCTGGGGAGACATAACCTGCAGAACTCTGTGGGAGAGAGTATAAACTAAAATGTGAACTATGCTCAGTGGCAATGGCCCAGGATGTGTTTATCAACTGCAATGAATGTGCCACACTAATGAAGAATGTTATTTATGTGGGACGGTGTGGGAAGTGTGGGGAGCAGGGCATATGGGAATCCCTATATTTTTTGTGTAACATTTATGTAATAGAAGTATCTTTTAAAAATAAAAAATATATATTAAAAAAAAAAAAGTCTGGGGAGAACTAAAATACAATGGTACTGGTGACCCAGAGCAAAAATGCCTGTATTGTGGTATTTTCAGGAGCCACCAGTGAAACTGCTAGCTTCCCCACAGCTGAGGTAAAACCTATCAAGTGATAAGTATCATCTACAGTTAATTTTTCTATCATCTCATTTGTAAATTCTTAAATGCCACCAGACATGTGGGGAAAGATGCAACATAATAAAACAACAACAACAACAAAAAAAAACAATAAAAAAACAAAAACAAACAAACAAACAAACAAACAAAAAAGATGCAACATAAAAGAGAAAGGCCCAAAGTGTTTAAATTAAGAAAAGGAATGAAAAAATGAACCAGGAGGAAATAGAAATAAATTGGGAACTTAAAAATAAATAAATACATAAAAAACAACTCTTATATAAGAATCCAATTATCTGATATTTGAAATGATATGAGCACTCAGAGAATAAAAAATTCCTGAAAATTAAAATTTTAAAAGAAGGATTACAAGATAAAAACCAAGGCTCTCACCCCAAAAGTTGAACAAAAGTCAAAGAGACAGAAGACATATTATCAATCCAGAAGGCCCAATAAGTGATTAACAGCAGGCCCAGAGAGAGAGAGATTGGAGGAAATGGAAAGGGACCAGGGGAGGAAGAATTACAAAAGAAATAATACAAGGAAGTTTTCCAGAACTGAAACCCATGAGTCTTTGGATTTTAAGGGTCTACAAAGTACCAAACATGACGGGCAATTGTGTGTGACATTTCCGAACATGAAGAATAAAGGGAATATCTTGAAAACTTCATGATAAACAAAAAATGTTACTACAAAGGAGTCAGAATTGGAGTGGCAACAGATATTCTCAACAGCAACTCTAATTGGTAGAAGACAATGGAGCTAAACCTTCAAAGTGCTGATTGGAAATTACTTTCAATCTAGGATGCTATATCCAGTCAAAACCATAAATGATGGCAGAATAAAGAAATTTTCTCTTTTTTTAAGAGGTTATTTGAAAATGTACTTCAACAAAATGAGGAATAACTCAAGAAAGACAATGTAGAATACAGGAAACAGTAGGACTAGAATAGCAGCCAAGGGACCTTTCAGCATTGTAAACATAATACTTGACAGTGTAGTGAAAGAACAATTACAGAGTTATTGTTATTCTAGATATCTAAAAACAGAACACTTAATCAAGTTTACAGAACAAATTGTCAATGTTATCAGCACTGGCAATGTAAGAGGACAGAAGAGATGGTGGAAGAAGCAGAAATATCCTTATTTTGCAAAATAGGGAGCCAAGATATACAATCTGGTCTATAATTCACATTTCTGGAAAGTAAAGCTCACCTTAGTATCAGTAAACAAGGGAATGACATCAGTATAACAAAGAAGTCGCTTTTGGTCAGATGCAATTTTCCCAGCATCTTGGTGGATCGCACCATCAAAAAACATCAGCTGAACAGAGTGCACAAGCACAGCTGGACATGGCAAGCCACAGAGGTACATGGTACCATCTATAAAGCCCATTCATTTACCCCACGTTCTTCCTCTTCCTTCCCTTTGGTCATATGCCCTGTCTTGGAAGTGCTTATTGTATGTTGCCCTTATGTCCATAACTTAACAATCTTAACTCTTTCTTTTAACTTCTTCCATCATTAGAAAAACAAAAAGACAATGTTGTATTTTTGCTGTAGCATTTCTTTACTTATTAGAAATTCAGTTGTGTTGGTATTTTTATTAAAATTGTCATTTAACTTAGTGTTCTATTAATTATAAAGTCCATAGAAATTATTGATTTGATAAAATCAAGAAATAATGGTATATGATTTAGAGGTATGCAAGTAACCATCAGAAGAACCAAAAATAGTAATAGTTTAAAGAATTAAAACTAGCTCCTCAAAGACAAATTGAAACCACAGATACCATTTTAACCTGACAAATTCACAAAGATTAAAATAGACAAACACATTTAATTTCCAGTGCTGATAAAGTCTTGAGAACAGATGGCAGCATAGATTGGTAAAATACTTTTAAAAAAAAATTATTTATTGATTGATAAAATACTTTTGAGAAGAAATATAGTATAGTGTGTATCAAGAGCTTTAAAAAATGCTCATATTCTTTAACCGAGTAATTCCATATCTTGGAATCTAAGCTAAAAAAAAATGCAACAAACACTTTATGTACAAAAAGTTTATCAGAGCATTATTTATAAATATTAAAAAAAAAAAAAAAAAAAAAAGCTTGGAATGATCTGAATGTCCACCAACAAAGGAAACACTTAATTAACACTTCAACAAGGAGTATTCATTACAGAGTAATTAAAAGGATGTTTATGGAGAGTTATATATTATATACCCTAATATATTTTCCCACGTAGTGAAAAAAGCAAGATATATCCAGTTTAATAACAACTATGAAAAAAACCCAGAAGTGTTATAAAATCTATTTTGTTCTTTCTACCTTTTTATAGTTTCCAAGTTTACCAGAATGAGTATATATTCTTCTCTTGAAAAATAATTCTGAATAACAGACAGTTAGAAGTAGGAAGAACCATGTCCTCTAAATAATTACATTTCTTATATAAGGAAAACACAAGAATTTCATATTGTTTGAAAGAAATATAAAGGGCTTGGGAAATTTTGCTGAAGGAAAAAATAGCTAATTCTGAATGCTACTATTGAAAAAGGTAACTTTTTTTTTATCTTTCCTGACAAAAAGTAGCCAAAATAATTTTATTATTAAATAAGCTGAAGGTGAGAAAAGCAAGATCTTTATGTTTTCTGTCATGGATATCACTTAGATTCCTGGTATTTCTTCTACTGGTTCCTAAATAACCACAGAGAACAAGATTGTCAATTTCATGTCCTCCAGTCAAACTGAAATCTCCCCATTTAAAACACAATGGATTTAAGACTGATGAGCTTGGCCTTGTCCACTGATGTAAAGGAGACGGTATGAACTGAAAACTAAGGTGCGTAAAGTTACCAACTTGATATACTAAGAGAGGGAAAGGATCTTTGGCTTGGGCATTCTGTTGCCTTTTTGTCATACTTATTAAGAATCCTTTCATAACTATACACTATACATCTCCCACAAAGACAGATCAGTACCTAGGAAACAGGTTGGCCTGTGGAAAATTTGCCCAAACCTACAATTAAACTCTCTCTAGTATAAGGCATTTTCCAGAGTTAGAGAAAGAAAGGTTTAAAAAAGGTGAAAGAGATTTGGCTGAGTCTCCAATTTCTTTCTGAAAAATAATCTTTTTAATAGCAATTAAGAAACCTGAAGACTGGAAGGCCATAATTTTGTTAAAAAGATTTTCTTTGGTGATAATTTTTTAAATTTTTATATTTTTCTCATAAACAAATTCATTAAAAAAAACAGTACATAGTAATTTTTACATAATGTTGACATAATTTCAAACAGCAAGGAAATGAAATAAATTTTTTCAAAAAAAAAGAAATGAATAAATTTCTAATGCAAAAAGAAACTTAAAAAAAAAAGGAAGTATTTCTTTTTTAACATTAAAGGTAACTTTTTTTTACAATAAAGACTTCTCAATACACAAAATAAATGTGCATTTTTTAGTGAAGTCTAAATGCAGTGTTAAATCAAACTGTTATAAACACAGCAAAACAATGTTAGAAGCTTATTTTATAAGTTTCTCTAAAATATTCTCTATGCCACTATTATGATGTTATTTATCCTGTGAACACAAATTTTATTTCGTGTTTTAAAAGATTCTTTTCTGTCTTCCTTTTTATGTTCTCCAAAAGTAGTATTATGGAACTGAAATGGTGCCATCATCTAAACAAGTCTCATCTGGTTACATATATCTCTCTGATTTATTGAGAACTCAAGTATCTTTTTTCTCTGAAATTATAAGTTTTTTCCACATCCCTTCTCTGTTAAACATACAAACTAATCACCCCCTTGGGTCTGACTAAGTTGGAAAATTCTTTCTGGTTTTGAAGCAGCCAAGAACATACTTTCTGGTTTCAAGTAGACCAGGCCTGAGGGTATATCCTATCGTAACCATGACATCTAGAAATAATCTTATACATTAAAGTTAATAAAATTTTTGATGATTCACTTAACTGCTAAAATTGGACAGGAAACAATTTTTTAACAGTTTTTCAATTTCATAAATCTTTGGTGCTGAAAAATGTTAACATTTATCTATGTATGCAACTATAAACATTTAAAAATATAGGGAGTAGATATGGCTCAAGCAGTTGAGCACCTGCCTCACATGGGAGGTCTGGGATCAGTCCCCGGTGCCTTCTGAAAAAACAAAAACAAACAACAAGCAAAAAAAAAAAAAAAACCCAACTCAGGGAAGCTGATGTGGTTCAGTGGCTGAGTACCAGCTTCCCATATATGAGGTTCCGGGTTCAAGCCCTGGCACTCAGTACCTCAAAAAAAAAAAAAAAAAAAAACATATATATATATACACACACACACACGTATAAATGTATATATAAAAATATTTACAGTTTTTGAAGTTACTTATAATGATATTCTAATATCCTGAGAAACATAAAGTACAAAATGAAACAAAAGCATTTCTAAATATGCTGTTACTTCAAGCTACTTCTACTAAATAGACTAAGTTGGCATTACACAATACACACATATACAAACTCATATATAGTACCTTTAATTTCGTATTCTCAAGATTGATAGTTTCATTTTCATATTCAATGGAACGAAGGTTTCTAAGAATTTCCTCACATGAATTTTTTCCATAGTCTTCCATTTTCTTCAGATCTTCCAAAAGATTAGTGATTTGCCTTTATAAAACAAATGATGTATTTGATAAAAGTCATAGAAATTTTCACTCAAATAACACATTTTAAAAATGTTTCACATTTTAATTAGAGTACACTGTGTCAAACAGGGAACATACAAAAAGTTAACAGAACTGATAGAACAAAGATAATAGAAAGAAGAAATAATTTATGATTAACTAGCTGAACTAGCTGCTAGAAATCTCTACTATTCTCACAATGTGAACATCTTTCTCTTCTCTTTCCTTCTACTTCCATTTCAGTCCTCTCCTCCATTTCCGTTGCCTATATTTTAGTAATGCACAATACATTCCAAAATAGCTTAAGCAAACTGTTATTATCTGGGATTAGAAACAATTACCCATTGACGATGCCAATGAAAAATTACACAATATTCTTTTTGCTGTTCAATAAAGAGTCTAACATCCATAGATATACACTTCTGTCTGTCTTTCTCATGTACACAAGTGCATGCATATATACACAGTTTTAGGGCAAAGGTTAATAAGAGGATCAAGTGAGGCAATAACAATCTTTAAAAGCAAATTATAGGGGAGTGGGGGTAGTTCAGTGGTTGAGTACCTGCTTCACACATACAAGGTCCCGGGTTCAATCCCCGGTACCTCCAAAAAAAAAAAAAAAGCAAATTATATATGCTACTCTTCAGTGATAAAACTGAAGAGAATATAGAAAATATAAAACATTTAAAAAGTAAAGTAAATATTCAGGGCTCATTTATCAATAAACTTCAAAGCATAAAATGTACATATTTTTACACACTGATCTTCATTATGCATTTTAAGGCACTTTAAGGAACACATTTTAGAATTTTGTTAAGCATTATATTACAAACTTTGTAATATATTCTCACTTGTATGTATTCTTGCTTACTAGACAAATATCTCTTAATAGAGAAATACAAATTCCATTTTAAGACAGTTAAGTTACTACATATACTAGATGACATATACTCAAAAACCAATTATGCACCTACAAGTTCAAAATTTCAAAATGTGAACACCAATGCACTTTTAATGGGTAATCGTTTTTGCTGTATTTTTATAGTGAAGTAGAGCCAAAAAAAATTATAGAATTGTAAATAAGAAAAATATCAAATAATATAGACAGCATCTTTCCCGAAGGTATCAAAAAATTGAAAATACAAATCATTGAAGGAGAGGAGGGGGGACAACTGAAAGCACGTCTTACAAAATGGTAGAAAGATAATAAAAATTTTTTTCTTACTTCTTCAGTGTTTCGATCTGAACTTCCAATTCTGTTTTTTCTATTACAATTTTTTCATAATGACTTTTCCAGGCATTGGAAGCTGAAATTGTTTCAGACAACTTGGCTTCCTAAAAAATACATAAAATATTCATGTTGTAATTTAAGAACATTTTTGTTTTGCTCAGGAACCTAAACTTCAGTTGCATTATAAACTCATCCTATAAGGTATGGAACTTTTATTATGAGAAAATGTTCATTATACAACTCTGAAAACAGGAAAGTTTTAAAGTAAAGTTTAGGGAAGCGGCTGTGGCTCAATCAGTGGGGCTCCCGTTTACCATATGGGAGACCCCGGGTTCGGTTCCCGGGGCCTCCTGGTGAAGGCAAGCCCGCCTGCACGGTGTGGTTAGCTGACCCAGCGAGCACAGGCAGCAAGGGGGGGATAAATGAATAAATAAAAATAAAATCTTAAAAAAAATAAAAAATAAATAAAGTAAAGTTTAATAAATCCTCTATATTACTATTATTTTATGTGTATATATTGGCAGTTCCAATTTAATATTTTAAAGGATGTTGTAACAACCATTTTCAAACAATGCTTCATAATTAATGAAGATAATCCCCTTGCTATATACTAAACTTCTCAGTTTGCATTCTATATACAGAAGATGCTAACAACCAATAAACATCAGAGGAGAAAGAAGGCCTCTATGGTATACATAGAAACGAATCCCAATTCCACAATGCCATAGCATTTAATAATGCAGCCTAATTTAATCTCTGTTTGCCAAGCTCTGTTTTGTAGAGGTCACCCCTGTCAGTTCTCAAACACTGTTCTTGTCAGTAAACTGATGAAAGTGGTAGTATTGGTTTATCCATTTGCATGTGAACCCCATGAATTAGGGAATTTTGTCCATTTTGTTCATTGCTGTATTTCTAGGGCCTCAAACAGTGCCTGGTACACAGCAGGCAATAAATTATTGTCAAATGCATCTACCCTTTACAGATCCACCTAACAAGCTGCCGCCACTGCAACCCTTATCTACATTCTACAGAAAAAGGAACAGGCCTGGAAAGGCAACAGTGTTAGTAATTACTAATCAGAAGACTCAGAAGTAATAATGGTAACAGTTAATATTTCTTGGGTGCTTCCTTTTTTCCTTCAACCATTCATTCATTCACTGAACAAATATTCAGTGAGTGCCTACTATGTGCCAGACACTATTTATATTTTTTCACAGTAATATTTTTTTTTGATATATTGAAGAAAGCCTAGGATTCTGTTTTCATATTTTATGTAAAATGAATTTTAATATACAATATGAATTGAGTTAGGTAATTAAATTATACTATAAATTAAGATATTTTAAAACTTTTATTTAAAAAAGGAATTTATACATTACTTTCCCAGGGGATTATAGCCAAAGGTATGCAATATGACATTTTTAGACCATAGGAACTAGCCTGTGACAGACTCAATCACCTTCCTGGCATTGGGACTTTTTGAGGTTGCCTAACTTTTCTCTTTGCTTTAAGGAAATGGCACATCTAAGCCACCAGAAGCAAAATTATAATCTGTCCAATTTTCAAAGAAAGAAATGGGATAATTCTTCAGTGTGCAGGATTGTTCCTATTATAAGACATTTAACATCCCTAGCCACTGGGCACTAAACGCGAGACTTTCCCCAGCATTTTCAAAATCTCCATTTGTTGGGAAGCGGCTGTGGCTCAATCAGCAGGGCTCCCGTTTACCATATGGGAGGCCCCGGGTTCGGTTCCCGTGGCCTCCTGGTGAAGGTAAGCCCGCCCGCACGGCGTGGTTAGCTGACCCAGCGAGCACAAGCAGCAAGGGGGGGATAAATGAATGAATAAATAAATAAAATCTTTAAAAAAAAAAAAAATCTCCATTTGTTCTTTCATCTGTCCTTAAAAACGTATAGACATAAAGCAAAAAAAACCAAACCCTTCATTTTTCCTTCCACTGCATTTAAACTGTACCTGAACTGGTAACTAGTAACGTTCTAATAACCAATGACCACGGACCCTTCCAAGTCCTCATTCTCCTTGACTTCTCTGCAGTAAATGTTAAGTATTGAGTAGGTATGAGATTATATTTTTTTGAACTACTATTCATCTCTCATGTTGTTGCTGAAATGCTCATGTGTTTGGACTTAAGTCACTGTTTTAAACAATGGCATTCAGAAGTGAATGGGATAAGCAAGCTCCTGACTCCTGGGGCTTATACTCTAGTAGAGGGAAATAGTGTTTGTTTGTTTCTTTTGTTTTTTAAAAAGAAATTAATAAATAATTTCATATTGTAATAAATGCTGTGAAGAAAATTTGAGACATTGATACGATGATATGATTAATTGTTGGGCCTACTTCAAAACAAGTGGTCAGGAAAAGCCTCTTTGAAAAGATGTCAATTAAAAAGACACTGAATGACCAAAAGAGAAGCCTCTATTGTGAACCCAGGAAGAAATATTCTAGTCAAAGACAAAGGTAAACAAACAAAACAACAAAACAAACAAACTCCATGCATTTGAGAAAAAGAAAGGAAGTCAGCATGGCAAAAATGCAGTATGGTCCCATACTATGCTTAACACAGATTTACCTATTTTTTTAAATAATTTATTCCTCCCTAAAATTATATGAGACAAATAGCATTATTACCCCCAATTTATAGATATGGAAACTGAAGCTTAGAGAGGTTAAGTAACTTACTCAAAGTCACAAGTTTAACAAGTGGTGGAGCTTAGGAAAACTCCAAGAATATTAATGACTCAATTTGTTTTCATCACTCAAGAATGTTCTCAGGTATTCAACCAGATCCATAACCTTCTAGGCTCTGAACCTAGTCCTCAATTCTTTTGTCGAGTTAAATATTTCTGGATGTAGGTTAAATATTACAGCCCTAAAAATGCTAACACCTTAAGTGTATAAAATATTAAATAGTTTTGTTTGTACAAGCTTTTATACAAGTCTGTTTTCTTTTCTAAAAGCCTCTAATAATTCTATTAGCCTTAACATAAGTCCTTAAGAGGTGAGATATTAAAAAGAGTAAATATTTTATTACTTGGTAATTGAATAAGTATAATAATTTGTCAAAACAACAAAGCACTGAGTCCATTTTTCAACTTTGTACTACACCAAAAGAGATCTTTCATATGGCGTCTTTACATCAGCATATGGTTTTAAATGCCTTACAGAGATTAAATGAAGTAAATTACTGAATAAAATCATATGGTCTAATAAGTCAGTGTTTCCCAAACTGGTGTTCCTTAGAACCAGTTCCAAGAGTTGCTCTGTGGTTAAAAGAAGAGTTCTGTGGTAAAGTAAGTGTGGGAAACTCTAAGTTCAATACAGTTAACTACACTGCATTACTAAAGGCCTTCTCAGGGACTTTAAATATGCTAACAGACACTATAAATTTCCAAGAGGGAATATGTATGAATAGTTAATTGGCCATACAAGCCTTTTAAAAAATGGTTTTGTGGAACACAACATCTAAGTAATGTTCCAATGGAACTGCTGATATAATTCAATGTGCAAATTTGACATTTTATGCATTCTTTCTAAATAAGACCTAAACAAAAGTATGAAGAAAGTTTCTCTGTATTAGCAGCATTAACAGAAGAAAAAATTTATTATACCAAGCAACATGACATTAATTACATAAACTAAGTACATATTTAAGTATAAAAAATAAATCTTTAAAAAAGAATGTATATACTTACCTGGTCTCTAATTTGGGAAGTAATGTTTTCAATATCTCCTGTAAAATGTTCAAGCCTTTGTTTGTAAGCTTTAGATGCCTTTTTTAGAGCTATGACTTTTTGCTTACTTGATTCTTTCATTACTACAGCCTCATGCTTATTCTTTTTCAACTGCAAGTTCCATTCAGCTATCTTCTTTTCTAAGCTCTAAAAAAATATTAGCAAAAATTACTTTAGAACTCCAATATTTATATAAACACTGTAAAAATATTTTTAAAATCTTCCACAGATTTTATCAAAACAATTAATCATAAGATTAATAAAAAGCAAAACAGGGAGGAAATGTGACTTTGAAAATGCTTATTTGTAACCAGTTATAGAATGCAAATTTAAAATATATAAGTCTAGGGAAGTGGATGTGGCTCAAGCAATTGGGTTCCCGTCTACCATATGGGAGGTCCCGGGTTCGATTTCTGGGGCCTCCTGGTGAAGGCAAAAGCAGGCTGCCACGCGGAAAGCAGGTGGCCCGTGCGGAAAGCTGACACAAGATGACACACAAAAAAGAGACACAGAGGAAAAAGACAATGAGAGACACAACAAACCAGGGAGCTGAGGTGACTCAAGCGGTTGAGTGCCTCTCTCCCATGTCGGAAGGTCCCAGAATCAGTTCCCGGTACCTCCAACAAGAAGACAAAAAGAGAAGACAAGCAGACACAGAAGAACGTGCAGTGAATGGACACAGCAAGCAGACAGCGAGGGCAAGCGTCAAGGAGGGGAATAAATCTTAAAATAAAAAAATAAAATAAAATATATAATGCTACATAAAACTAACATTACTATTATTAAAGATACTAATTTTAGTTACTATGGTACAAACACTAATTTTCTTAAAAGGTTTTTTTGTAATTAATTCATACTTTTTAAAAGTTCACTTCTAGAGTATTACATATAGTACTAGTTACTGCAGATCAAAAAACCATAATTGAATGGGAGATAATCCAACAAGAGACATACAAAGTTCATGAGAATTGGTAGTACCCCAAATATATCATGACTCTTTAGTTCAGAAAGATAAAGGTTTAAAGAAAATGGATCACGAAAGATATAGATGAGATGAACATACTTATTTGAATTTACTAGAATTAGGGGGCATGCCTTGATACTTTTAAGAATTAAACTAAGGCCAATAAAAGTACTGCTTTAATCAATGAGTAGTAAATTTGTGGAACTCATTACTTTAAGACCAAATATGCATTTAGATAAATTGATGACTATCAGATCCATAAGTTAATAAGGGCAAAAAGATGTCTGAGGACATGGTCCTATTCATTGAGTTGATCAACTCCTTGACATATCTTTTGGTGACATAAGGAGAAATAGAATACAAGGCAGGTGGATGTTATATATGATTTAGTAGGATAACTCCATGTTTTTATTTTAAAGTACTCAAGACACTTCTTGAACACATTTATATTTTTTGAAAACTGTGTAACATTGAAGAGAATTTGAAATTATTACAGAATTTAGGTTTTACTCTCCCATTTCTCAGACAGTAATATTGCTAATAATAAAAATATTCAAAGGAGTCACAATAAAAAATGAGTTTTCTACTTAACTATATGGTCAACAGAAACTACGCTTCATAACTTTCACTAAAATTGAGATTAAGAAGTACCTCAACAAGATTTAAAGGCTTGATCTCTTTGAAGAGTGATGAAGGTAGAGAAGAAGCAATACATTCTTAAAGTGTCTTTAAAAATATATCTTAAAAAAAAAAAATATATATATATATATATCTTAAACTAAAAAATCCCACTAAATGTTTTAATAAGTAGCTGGGGAAAACAAGTAGGAGCAGTAAAAGTCTACACAAGCGAAACTAAGGCCCCGCACAGGGACTACAGCTGTCATTCCTTTATGGAACCACAGGGTGTCATCATCACACCATGAATCACAATTACTATACTTAACAAACAAACAAAAAACCTTTTTATAAAACTACAAAGGTGAAGTAAAAAAAAATTTTGAACAAAGTTACAGTCAAGACTTCCTCACTAGACTTATCAAATCCCACATTCAAGTACTGTTAGGGAGTATATTGAAACTATCAAATTACTTTCATACTTTCAGAATAAATAACCCTTAACAGTTTTTTTTACCAAATAAAGGGTCCATATATAAAATCAACTATTTGCCTTTCCAAAGAACTATTCAAGCTGCACATTTTAAGATAATCATTCCTTCTCTCTTCTAAAAATGCAAAACTATTCTAACTCTAATTGCTATATTACAAATATCTAGAAAGAGAAAGAAAAATTGGTTCAAAGTACTAATATATCTCTTTGGGATAGTTCTCAGAGAATTACAATGTAATTAAAAATTACAATACAGAGAAATGACTTAACAATAGTAAAAAACTGCAATTGATGTTGCTAAATTGAGCTCATTGTATTTGGACTTAAAGAAAAAAAATACCTTTTAAGCCTAAATCAAAAATCTAAATTCTGATCCCCAATTACTTAAAGCCTTAAATTTATAAAGTGTGAGACCTCAAGTACAATACTGTCTCTTTTTCTCTCGTTTCTCAATAAACTCTTTATTTTCTTGCCTACCCCAAAAGTGTGTGTAAGAGAATATAAAAGAAACAGTACCCTAGTGCAACTTCTTTTAATCATTCCTAAGCAGTAGCATTTTAAAAAAATAATTAAAACTCATGTTCTAATTATGAAGAATGTACTGGCAAAATCTTAGGATTTTAGCCTTATTATGTTCTTTCTCCAAATTATTATGTTATTATAAAAAGTAACTCTGTTACACTTACCT
The DNA here is from genome assembly GCA_026826555.1 of Tolypeutes matacus. Classification (NCBI taxonomy): domain Eukaryota; kingdom Metazoa; phylum Chordata; class Mammalia; order Cingulata; family Chlamyphoridae; genus Tolypeutes; species Tolypeutes matacus. The sequence goes on from JAKSZT010053881.1 coordinate 3,183,896, forward strand.
TTAAAAAATATTTAATATTTTATTTTTAAATGGAAGAAAATATTCTCAAAAATCCCCAACTACTATTTTAAGACATAATTAAATATGGAGTAACCAAGATAAATTGTGGTAGAGATTATCTGATCTGTGATATTACATGTACTCCTCTTTGTTGTATATACTATGTCAGAGAAATGCAATACCAACTGCAGTTCTTCTGCAGTGCCCTAGAACACCAAAGTCAAAGGACACAGGGAACTTAAGAAGGAGAGTGCTTAAATGGAACATGTAGGAGGACAAAGGGCAAAACTTAGATTCTCCATAAGCCTGCCTAGTGTCCTCTTGATGGACACAAGCTTTTCATCATTGAAAAAAAATAATCATCCCAAAGTTCAGTCCTGAAACATGTACCATAGGGTTGCAGACATCTGTTATGAGTCAGGAACACAAAAGCAAACGGAAATCTAATTCAGAAGTGCTTACACTCAATGGGGTTTGAGTCTTTGTATACATCACCTCTGAAGGTAGGAACATTGCCTCTTTTCCTTTAGGAAAAATGATAGCAGATCCAGTTAGCTTGTGTCTATATCATAGCAGCCTCAAATTCTTATCTCAAATTAACTGTGAGACTTCCAAAAGAATATTTAAACAACTCAGTTTAAACAAAAAATTCCCCTTAACAATACAGCTAAAAACTTATATAACAAGAGAATTATTTGATTATCTAAATGTCAAACTAGGTGACTAATTTTAAAATTATAGCTATTTATAACCAGAAAAAATTTTATTCTTATATTTTTAAATATTTGTGAGATTATATATGTATGTATGTATGTATATATGTATGTATAGATGTAGGAAAAACACTGGAATAATATCCACCAAACTGTTAACAATGGTTTTGATGTTTCCGAATTATTTTTTTCTCCTTTATATTTTCCACATTTCACACATTTTCTATAATAAGCATTTAACTGAATAACAGGAAAAGATTTTAAAAGTCAATCAATCTCTACAAATAGTTCTTACACCTTTCCCTTAACATATGAGGTAATATCTTTAATCTCAGTTCTGTTCTTTATCTGTTTTTGAGACCTATTCCTTCCTATGCTATAATGGGTTTTACATAATTATTTATAAATTATATATGGCATTTAAAACTCCATTTTTTTTTATTTTTAGTTTTTTTAAAAAAGATGTTCAGATTACATAAATGTTACATAAAAAATATAGGGGATTCCCCTATGCCCTGCTCCCCACACCACCCACATTTAACTCCCATTAACAACATCCTTCATCGGTGTGGTATATTCATTGAAATTGATGAACACATTTCGGAGCACTGCCACTAAGCATGGATTATAGTTTACATTGTAGTAAAACTGCTCTATTTCAATCTGATCCATCCTTTTAGAATTTAAGCATGTTTTAGTATCTGCCATACTAAAATTTGAAAAAAAAAATTAAAATATTTTGTACCTTTAAAAAAAAAAAAAAAAAGGTAACATTTTTATATTGGGATTTGAACCCAAATCTTTAGATGGGTCAGAATTATTAGGATTTGCCTTAAATATGTAATTTCCCATGGCAACACTTAAATTCCTTCAAAACCACCACATTCCAGAATTTGTGAATGGCTTTATAATTTTTCATTAATTTTTATCCCTTAAACTATAAAAATGGATAAATATCTACAACCTTTATGTACTCTTTTAACTTATCATTCTCTGCTTCCTTTTTATGAATTTGGAGCTGTAGTCGTTCATGTACGACTTTTACTGATTGTGAAAAACGGTTTGCTTTCAAAGCATTTGCCTATAACAGAGAAGAGAAAACAAAATAAAAAACGTTATTTTATGTATGCAAAAAAAAAATCCTTTAACTTTACACCTGCTTAACCATGATTTAAAAAGCTGATACAATGCAGAGTTATCACTTCATATAAACTGCCCCCCCTCTCATTACAAATGTATTTCATGCAAAACTATAGGGAAGTTTTCTTAAAGGAATTGGCTCACACAACTGTAGAGATTGAGACTCTTCTCATCCAATCAGTTGAAGGCAATCTCCTTTGCTGATGTATCAGCCATATATGTAATCACTTACTGAGATTTTAATTCATGAAATATCCACATGATAACCATCAGGCCAGTAGTGCTTGCTTGACCAAACAACTGGATAGTTAAACCTAGCCAAGTTGACACATGAATTTAACCATCACACTATCTATCCTCCTAAGTACAATTAATTATAGGTGTGTCTAAAATGTTTCAACAGGGAAGCGGCTGTGGCTCAATCAGTAGGGCTCCCGTTTACCATATGGGAGGCTCCGGGTTCGATTCCCGGGGCCTCCTGGTGAAGGCAGGCCCGCCCGCACGGCGTGGTTAGCTGACCCAGCGAGCACAAGCAGCAAGGGGGGGATAAATGAATAAATAAATAAAAATTTAAAAAAATAAATAAATAAAATGTTTCAACAAACACTAAAATTACTTAATTTATCCCCAAACAGATAGCCAATACAAACTTACACATAGTTCCTACTTTATAGTGATTTATGCCAAGTACCTTCACTGAAACACCATAAAATCTAAAAAACTTTTAAAAATTAAGATGTTATATTTGATATATAAAACTTGCAAAATATCAAATAATCTAGGATTTCAAAAATCTTTTATGTGTTTATTTCTGAGGATATGGGGGCCAGAGAGAAGTGGGAAGAAGGGATGTCAACATTAAAGCAAAAAGTGACTACTTGAGTTCAAAAGCTCAAAATTTGCTTACCTTTTCATTCTGAAACAAACAAGAAAGTTCTTGGATATATGACTCCTTTTCAAGTATCTTCTTCTTAAGATTCTTTAGTGAATAAAATTTAAGAATTAGAAATACCGAGCTGGATACTATTGGCTAATGTTATAGAACCAACCAGCATACAAACAACAACAAAATATCAGAAAGAACAAATACAAAATATAAAAAACTTACAGTATTTTCACTTTCATTATCATTTAGCTTCTCTAACACACTGGGTAAACTGTCCCTTAGCTGTAAGAAAAAAAAGGATGTTATAAACCAATGTTCACAAACTGTATTTCTCTACTTAAAACAGTAGGGTGGAACAAATATCACTTAGGAAATTAGTATGGACAACTAATGTATACAGTAAAGATTGAAAAAAAAAGCAGAAGGCTTTTTGACAAAGTGAATGAAATAATTTTTTCCCCACAACTTATGAAACTAGTTAATTTACTAAATTAATCTTTGAAGAATGTATCAGAAAGCATAAGCCAATGACACATACAAAACAAAAATCCTATACAAAGGAAGTTCAACTCAGTGCTGCTTATAAACAGGCAAAAATCATAAACAACCTAAATTCTAGAAATAAGAAATTATTCAAGAATTACAGCAAATTTGTAACAGAATTCTGTATAGTCATTTTAAATGAGACCACAGAAGAATGTTATTGATTTGCGGGGATCCTTCCTTCTCCTACTTGAAAATCTGAAAATCACTTCCCTCTAAAGCACATATGCATGACATATAATGCAAAATTGTACATACAATTTCAGAGGGCTCATAGATGCCATGAAGCCTATCCCTGAGCTCTGTGCTCAGGTTAAGAATCTCTCTTATTCCAAAAATATTTAATATATGAGAAAATATTGGTATAGTATTTAGCACAAGAGTCAGGTTACAAAACAATGAGAAGAGTATGATACTATATTTCTAAAAAAAACATATGCAAGCACATGCACATAAGACATGTACAGTCACAGAATAACTGGAAAAGATAAACAATACAAAATTAATAGTGCTTAAGAGTGACTTTTCAAATATCATTGAATGTGAATGGATTAAATTCCCCAATCAAAAGATTCAGGCTGACAGAATGGATAAAAAAACATGAGCCATCCATATGCTGCTTACAAGAAACTCATCTCAGACACAAGGATACAAGCCAGCTGAAAGTAAAAGGTTGGAAAAAGATACTCCATGCAAATAGTAAACAGAAAAGAGCAGGGGTAGCTATACTAAATATCAGACAAAACAGACTTCAAATGCAAAAAAGTGATAAGAGATGTGGAAGGCCATTATATATTAATAAAAGGGACGATCCTCCAGGAAGATATAACAGTCATAAATATCTACGCACCTAACCAGGGTGCCCCAAAATATATGAGACAAACTCTGGCAAAACTGAAGGGAGAAATAGACATTTCTACAATAATCGTCGGAGACTTCAACACCCCTCTCACATCATTAGATAGAACAACTAGACAGAAGATCAACAAGGAAACAGAGAACTTGAACAATATGATAAACAAGTTAGACCTAACAGACATATACAGAACACTGCATCCAAACTCGGAGGGTTATACATTCTTCTCAAGTGCCCATGGATCTTTCTCCAGGATAGACCACGTTAGGTCACAATACAGCTCTCAATAAATATAAAAAGATTGAAATTATACAAAGCACCTTCTCAGATCATAATGGAATGAAACTAGAAATCAATAACAGACAGGAAAAAAGGAAATTTGCAAATGTGTGGAGACTGAACAACACACTCCTAAATATTCAGTGGGTCAAAGAAGAAATTGCAAGTGAAATCAGTAAATATATTGAGACAAATGAAAATGAGAACACAACATATCAAAACTTATGGGATACAGCAAAGGCAGTCTTGAGAGGGAAATTTATAGCCCTAAATGCCTATATTAAGAAACAAGAAAGAGCTAAACTCAAATATTTAACTGATCAACTTGAGAAACTAGAAAAAGAACAGCAAACCAATCCCAAAGCAAAAAGAAGGAAAGAAATAATAAAAATTAGAGCGGAAATAAATGAAAATGAGAACAAAAAAGCAATAGAGAAAATCAACAAAACCAAAAGCTGGTTCTTTGAGAAGATCAATAAAATTGACAAACCCCTCGCTAGACTAACAAAGAAAAAAAGAGAGAAGATGCAAATAAATACAATCAGAAATGAAAGGGGGGAAATTACAAATGACCTCACAGAAATAAAAAGAATCATAGGAGGATATTATGAGAAACTGTATGCCAACAAACTAGACAACCTGGATGAAATGGACAAATTTCTAGAAACTCATAACCAACCTACACTGACACAACAAGAAATACAAGAACTTAACAAACCAATCACAATTAAGGAGATTGAATCCGTCATCAAAAATCTCCCAGCAAAGAAAAGTCCAGGACCAGATGGCTTCACAGGTGAATTCTACCAAGCATTTCTAAAAGAATTAACACCAATCCTGTTTAAACTCTTCCAAAAAATTCAAGAGGAGGGAAAATTACCCAACACATTTTATGAAGCCAACATCACCCTAATACCAAAGCCAGATAAAGATTCCACAAGAAAAGAAAATTACAGACCAATCTCTCTCATGAACATAGATGCAAAAATTCTCAACAAAATACTTGCAAATCGAATCCAACAGCATATCAAAAGACTTATACATCACGACCAAGTGGGATTTTTAACTGGTATGCAAGGCTGGTTCAACATAAGAAAATCAATCAATGTAATATACCACATTAACAAATTGAAGGAAAAAAACCACATGATCATCTCAATAGATGCAGAAAAGGCATTCGACAAAATCCAATATCCTTTTTTGATAAAAATACTTCAAAAGATAGGAATAAAAGGAAAATTCCTCAATATGATAAAAGGCATACATGAAAACCCACAGCCAACATCATACTCAATGGGGAAAGGTTGAAAGCTTTCCCCCTAAGATCAGGAACAAGACAAGGATGCCCACTGTCACCATTGTTATTCAACATTGTACTAGAAGTTCTAGATAGGGCAATTAGACAAGACAAAAACATTAAAGGCGTCCAAATAGGAAAAGAGGAAGTAAAACTCTCACTGTTTGCGGATGACATGATCCTGTATTTAGAAAATCCTGAAGTATCCACAACAAAGCTACTTGAACTAATAAATGAGTTCAGCAAAGTGGCAGGATATAAGATCAACATGCAAAAATCAGTAATGTTTTTGTACACTAGTACTGAACAATCTGAGGAGGAAATCAGGAGGAAAATTCCATTTTCAATAGCAACAAAAAGACTCAAATACCTACGAGTTAATTTAACCAAAGAAGTACAGGACCTATAAATTATTAAATGTACAAAATAAAGTTAAAAAAAAAAAAAAGTGACTTTTCAGAGGTCAAGGGAATTATTTTTTCTTCACTTATCTAAATTTGTAAAGAGCAGGTAATTTTTGTTTGTTTGTTTGTTTGTTTGTTTCACTGGGAGGTCCTGGGGATTGAACCCAGGTCTCTCCATATGGGAGACAGACGTCCAACCATTTGAGCCACATCCATCCCCCGGTAATTTTTTAATTACAAAAATTGTTACTTAATATTTGGTGATTTTTACAATTCTAAGTAAATTTCACCATAGGAAAGAGCAAAAACATAGCCATGAAAATAACTTTGGTGACTTTGTTATGAGCGCAAGACTTTTCGGCCTATTACAAATGTTAATTTCCTCAAGTACATTTGTCCTATGACTCAAAATCAGTAACAGTCACAAAGAAATAAATATTATCAATGTAGAATTCTAGTCTCTAGTCAATGCATAAAATATTCTGTACAAAATTTCAGGGGATTCACAGACCCCAGAATAAGAACGCAAAATTAAGAATCTTGATCTTGCATAATTTCCTTATTCTACAGATGAGAAACAGTAGTAAAGAAGAAAATACTGCTAATATATTCCTCCTAAATATTTAAAAATGACAATATACTATAACTAACCATATATCCATAAAGTTAAATTTTAGTTTTCTTTATGTGTTTGAGCAGAAGCTATAGATCAGTTTTGCCCAATAATGAGGAAGTATCTCCTTCTCCCACTTCTCTTACCCCCATATTTGATGAGATGGGCTGAAATTGTATTACACATGCAAACAGTGCAGAGGCACGAAAAGAGGTAAAGAACTTTGCCCTAGATCAAAGGGAAATTATATGTGTGTTACTATGTGTATGTAAAGAATATATGTATGCCCAGCAATTCATATATTAGAATGCCCAGCAATTCTACTCCTAGGTATATACATAAGAGAAATGAAAGCATTTATCTATACCACAACTTGTAAATGAATGTTCAAAGCAGCATTATTTTTTAAAGTTAATTTTACTTACACTCCATATCCACCAAACATACACTCTTACTTTTCTCCTACCCTTATCCCCTGGTAACCTCCAATCTACTTTCTGTCTCTGCAGATTTGCTATTTCTAGGTATCTCTTACAATTGACATCATACAATACTTGTCCTTACATATCTTGCTTATTTCACTGAGTGTAATGTTTTCAAGGCTCTTCCATGTTGCATGTCTCAGAACTTCACTCTTTCTTATGGCTGAATAATATTCCATTGTGTCTATGTACCACATTTTGTTTATCCATTTGTTGATGGACACTTAAGTTGTTTCCACCTTTTGGCTATTGTAAATAATGCTACTATAAATACTGGTATACAACTATGTGTTTGAGACCCTGTTTTCACTTTCTTTGGATATATACTTAGAAGTGGAATTGCTGGATCATATGGTAATTCTATACTTAACGTTTTAAGGAATCACCACATTGCTTTCCACAGTGGCTACACCATTTTACATTCTCACCAGAAACGCAGTAGTTTCCAGTTTTTCTGCATCCTCTCCAATACTTGCTCTGTTTTTTTTAATAATTCTATTTTTAACACTTGTGGGTGTGAAGTGGTATCTCATTGTTGTTTTGATTTGTATTTCCCTAATGCCTTATGATGCTGAACCATCTTTTCATGTGCTTTTTGGCTATCTGTATCTCTTCTTTGGAAAAATGTCTGATCAAGTCCTTTGCCCATTTTCAATTGGATTGTCTTTGATTCTTTTTGTAAAAGTTCTTCATATAATCTGGATATTAAACCCTTATCTGGTACATGATTTGCATCTATTTTCTCCCATTCTGTAGGCTGTCTTTTCACTTTCTTAATAATGTCCTTTGATGTACAAAAGTTTTAATTTTAATTAAATTGAATTTATTATTTCTTTTGTTGTATGTGCTTTTGGTGTCATATGTGAAAATCCATTACCAAATCTGAAGTAATGAAGATTTGCTCCTATGTTAACTTCTAAATGTTTTATAGTTTTGGTTCTTATATTTAGGTCCTTGATCCATTTTCAGTTGATTTTTATATATGGTGTGAGGAGGGGTCTAACTTCAATCTTTTGCATATGGATATCCAGTTTTCCCAGCACCATCTGTTGGAGAGACTGTTCTCTTCCCATTGTGTGTACTTACCAGCCTTGCCAAAAATCAATTGGCCATAGATGTGTTGGTCTATTTCTGTATTTTCCATTCTGTTCCACTGGTCTACGTTTTAGTTTGCCAGGCTGCTATGACAAATAACACACAATGGGTTGGCTTAAACAACAAGCATGTATTAGCTCATGGTTTTTTTTTTGTTGTTTTTTTTTTTATTTTACCAGGAGGTCCCGGGGATCAAACCCAGGTCCCTCCATATGGCAGACGGACGCCCAACCATTTGAGCCACATCCGCCCCCCAGCTCATGGTTTTTGAGGCTAGAAGTTCAAAATCAAAGCTTTGGCAAGACTATGTTTTGTCCAAACACTAATGTTTTGGTGCTAGCTTGCCCTAATCCATGGGGTTCCTTGGCTTGCATCTCTTCTGCATGTCACAGGACAGTGTTCTCTCCTCTGTTTCTGCTCTTCCAGCTTCCATTGACTTCCAGCTTTTTCCTCTGCCCTTCTCTTTTAAGGCCTCTGGAAATCCCAGTTAAAACCCACCCTCATTCAGTTGGGCACATCTTAACTAATAAAAACATCTTCAAGATGAGTTCACACCCACAAAAATGTGGATTAAGATTATGTCTGAATTAAGAACATGGAAATATACCTACATAATTCAATCTGCCACATCTGTATGTCTTTCTTTATATCAATACCATATTGTTTTGATCACAATAGTTTTGTAGTACCATTCGAAATTGGGAAGAGGAGTCCTCCAACTCTGTTCTTTTTCAAAATCGCTTTGGCTATTTAGGGTCCCTTGGAATTCTATTTAAATTTGAGAATCATCTTTCCCATTTCCACAAAAACATCTTCTGTGATTTTGATAGGGATTGCATTGAATTTGTAGGTCACTTGGGGTAATACTGACATCTTAATATTAAGTTTTTCAATCCATGAACATGGGATGTTTTGTCATTTTATTTAAGTCTTTAATTTCCTTCAGCAGTGTTTTGTAGTTTTCAGTGTAAAGTCTTTTATATTCTCGTTTAAAATTTTCCAAGGTATTTTATTCTTTTAGATGCTATTATAAAGGGAATTGTTTTCTTAATTTTCTCTTTAGAATGTTCATTGCTAGCATACAGAAACACAATTGGTTTTTGTGTGTTGATCTTGTACACTCCTGTTTTTCTAAGATCATTAGCTCTAGTAGTTTTCCTGTGGATTCCTTTGGATTTTTATATATAAGATCACGCCATCTGCAAACAGAGTTAGTTTTACTTCTTTCCAATTTGATTACCTTTATTCTTTTTCTTGTGAAATAACTCTGGATAGAACTTCTAGTACAACATTGAATAGCAGTGGTGAAAGCAGGGATTCCTGTTTTGTTCCTGATCTTAGGGAAAGGTTTCTAAGTCATTCACCATTGAATATGATGTTAGTATGAGTTTTTTTTTAATAAATGGCCTTTATCATATTGAGAAAGTTCCCTTCTATTCCTAGGTTTTTGAGTGTGTTTATCAGGAAAGGGTGCTAAATTTTGTCAAATGCCTTTTCTGCATCAATTGAGGTAACTGTATGTTTTTTTCTCCTTCATTCTATTTATGAGGCATATTACATTGACTTTCATATGTTGAACCTTCCTTTCATTACTAGAATAAATCCCATTTGGTTATAATAAATAATCATTTTTGTAGATAGCAGCATTATTAAAAATAGCCAAAAAGTTGAAACAACCCAATGTCCATCAAGTGATGAATGGATAAATAAAATGTATAGCAATATACTAGAATATTATTTGGCAATAAAAAGGAACAAAATACTGAAACACGCTATAATGCAGATGGATCTTGAGAACATTATGCTAAGTGAAATAAGTCAATCAAAAAAACCACAGATTACATGATTCCATTTATATGAAGTGTCCAGAAGAGACAGATCCATTGAGACAGAAAATAGATTAGTGGTTGCCTAGTGCTGAGGGGAGATGGGGGAAATTGGAGGTAACTGACATAGAGTAAGAGAGTGTTTTTTTGGTGGGATGAAAATGCTCTAAAATTGATTGGGGTGATGGGTGCACAACTCTGAATATACTAAAACCATTGAATTGTAGCCTTCAAATAGGTGAATTCTATGTTATATTAGTTATATCTCAATAGAGCAATTAAAAATAGAATATATAGGTATAAATATAATGTACACAGGAGCTTAAATTCTAAAAGTATTTACTTTGTTTTGACAACTAAATGAAGTACAACAAATTATGGAAACTTGAGGTAGAAAATAAAAATATATTTCCTATAAAAAAACATGTTATTTTATGTAAAACTATTTATGAAACATTAAAAGTAGGAGTTAGTTTAATTATTGCTATTTCAAACAAAAATTCAAGTATTTCTATTTCAAATATACTGATATTTTAATTTCTACAGTTTGAGAAATAATATACCCTTTAAGTTAGAACCATCACTGTTAAATGAAGGCTTAGTGTTGACACCTTACTTGTTCATATTCTGTCGTTCTATGTAGATGTTCTAAATCTTGTTCGACCCGTTTTAAAGTGTCTAATTCTTTTGTTAATATTTCATTCTGTTTAAAAATCTTCTTCAAAATGGCTGCAGAAATATTAGCCTGACAAAATATAAGAAGAACTACATGTGCATTTTAAAACACAGCATTAAGCAAAACACTCTAAAATATACTACTACTCTCAGCAAAGTATCATTTTTTTCTAGTAACAAAATCATTCTGTTTGCATGTAGCGAGAATAATGCTTGCAAAGTTTATTAATAGTAAATAAGATGGGAAGCGGCTGTGGCTCAATCAGTGGGGCTCCCGTTTACCATATGGGAGGCCCCGGGTTCGGTTCCCGGGGCCTCCTGGTGAAGGCGGGCCTGCCCGCACGGCGTGGTTGGCTGACCCAGCGAGCACAAGCAGCAAGGGGGGGATAAATGAATAAATAAATAAAATCTTTAAAAAAAAAAATAGTGAATAAGATGTGTTACATGGCATATAAAGTACAGTAAAATTAAAATAAACTCTTATCAAGGGCTTAAATCCTCAAAGTATTTCAGGCATTAATTCTAATAAAAGCAACAAAATATAATTTACCTTTTGTTCTAATTCAAACTTTTGTATGCTGAAATTTTAAAATAGAGTTTTCTATTCCATATAATACTACAAAAAATAAACATATTTCACTTCCTACAATATGTTGGTTTTAAATTCACTCTTGAGAAAAACTGGCTTTCTAGTCCAACTCCAGGTAAATCAAGCATCAAGATACAGTTTCAAGCTCAGCCTATTACCAGATGCATGTCTGAGATTATCTTTTAGCAAAAGAATGACATGGGAATAAAGAACATTGATAGACTCCCATTTTTGGTATCAAATACCAATATGTGAAAATACCTACTTAAGATATGAGATCTCAGTTAATGCATTCTGATTATTATATATATTTTCATTTTATTAAATGCTCACAAGTCAAATACTCACATTTTCAAAATTAATATCTTCAATTGTGCCCTTAAATAATGGCAAAAGTAATTCTATAGAATAGGTTGCCAACTCAGCTTCCTTAAGTGTTGCTTCCAATTCAGTCTTTTCATTGAAGATGCCTTGCTTCAGGCTAACAACATATAGACAAAATTTAAATTCAATTTGTCACATAAACTAGTAATACAAATACAGCATAACCTGACTAAATATTACAGCTCCATAAATAGCTCTGCAACAGATAATAAATCATCACTTAAAATGTATGGTTTATTTTCTATACTTCCATATTTTTTCTATACTTTCTGTACACATTTTAAAAATGTGAAGATAAGTAAAATAAAGGCCACCAACGTTTCACTGTGCTATGTTTAATACATAATTATCTAATATCCTCTTTCTGGCTTGTAAAAGGATGTGTGTGAATATGTAAATGTTTGTTTCTTCTTCCCTTCCTTCTCCCCTACTCCAAACACGAAAGATTTGTCTTTCCAGACCTTATTTCCAAACCTGTTCTTGACTTTTATGGTTCTTCACAAAAATTTCCTCCAGAAGACTGAATAAGCTAAACAAAAGGAAAACAAAAATCTAAAATTCCCAAGATACGTAAAATTCCTTCACCTTCATTAATATCATTCAAAACCAAAATGATAACATTTGCCTTCTTGACTATGTTCTGGCTAGATCCCATGGTGAATTATTTTAAGATTCATATTTTTTTCATTCCGAAATCAGGATGCTTCTTACAGTCCTTTTTAGCCAGGAGGCAGTCTTGACCTGCCACTGCCTGTGTATGACCAAAATCCAAAAGAATGGGTGTCTGATGCTTTGAAGAATATCCCAGAGGTAAGGATACAGCATTTTTTATGCCCTAGGATCAAAGTGTCATGGGGAAGGAATGAGGGTATCTGCGAAGTAGAATGTTTAGCAACTTTCCAGAAGCAGGACTCCAAAGTAAGCTTGCTAGACATAATTAAGAGCCCAGCATCAATAAACTTTTCTTCATTTAAAGATGCTTCTAAGAAACACTGTACTGCCAAATGCTACTAATGACAAGGACAACTCTGGGTCAAAAAGTGTCTCAGAAGAATTAGACTTTGAATATAAAGAAACTTGGGGAATATCTTAATTAACTTATTTCAATTACATTTTACTTTTATGTAAATACAGAGCTATTTGGATTAAAAATCTATGTCTAATTAAGTTACAAGAAGTTTTTTCAACATATAAAATTTCTAGGGATAAAAAAGTGTCATGTCATTGTTTAATTGACAGCTTTTTTCCTTCTTTATGGAACCTCACCATCTATTGAGCACCACTGGCTGAATATAATGGACCGAGAAAGATGCTGGCTACCAATGACACCTGTCCATTATTAAAAACCATGGGCAGAAAGTCTAGAATGATTAACATGACAAAATATCATTTTCATTTATAACTAAGTAAGTAGTAACTAAATAGACTAGAAGCTGGTCAATATTATTCATAGTGACAATAACTGTTTTAGGATGGCCATTTTGGTGGTCAATGATATATATAATTTTGGTGGTCAATGATCTATATAAATAACAAGTGCATTCCCCACTTGTTATGGCAGGCATTTCTTATATAATACTATACCAAATGACAGAATAGTACTCATTAACTGCATTTCTGATACTCCACAGTATTTATATTTTCATTTATCTTAGTTTAAATCTTTACAAATTCTTAAGGTTAAATTTTTAATTACTTTCACTAAAACTCAAAAAAAAAGTTTGCAATCAGTTTAAATAAATATATGAATACCAGATTTGAAGAAAATATTCCTGAAAAACTGCAGTATTTGATTCAAGTAATTTTATTATGGAAAAACATGAAATCTGAAATCAGAAAATTAGATTTTCCTTGCTACTGATGACATTACCTGCTGAGATGACTTTCACTTGCATGCTGTGGGAGATGTTCTTTCTCTGAGCCACTTTTAAGATGGGAAAACACTTCTGAATGACCTCCATCATTTGTAGGCTTCTCCATAAATTCAGAATGTGGATTTATAGGTGGCTTCCACAACGATGTCTTCACATAAGCTGAAATCTGGGAAATATTTTAGTTATTAAACATCATTTCAGTAGAGATTCTTGTCATTATACTATAAGATAAAGATCCTAAGGACGCATAAAAGTATAACTTTTCAAAGACAAAATCAAAATTATAGCTACTCATTATGATATTAATTCAAAATAGTATCAAAATAACATTTTTGTAAGCAAATACACATATATGCACATATATTTATATATCATTTTGCAAATGTTTGTATGTATTGTGAGAATTTTGATTTTTACCCATAATAAAAAAAAAAAGAAAAAAAAAAAAAAAAAAAGCATAGCACAACCATTCAACAAATGCCAAGTTTCTATACACAGTTTCCAAAGGGACTGTTCCTTCTACATTATCCCTAGAGTGTTAATATCTTTTATTAATCTATTTCTTGAAGTACTATAATGATATTTTAATCCAGGAGAACTAGAAAACAGAAGAACCATGGGTTAACTATGGTCTTCAGTTTCATTGGATCCAACCAATAGGAAATATATGTTATTTATGCCTCGAACTGTTGAAATTCAAGATACTTTTTTAAACTATTTGACAACAGCTATTTAAAAAGATAGGATTTTTCTTTTGAAAGTTGACCTTTTAAAATTAAATTCATTTATTCCCACTTCCTAGATCAATCTAGGATATTTCTTTGGTGGTAATGAAAACACAGACGACATTACTTCCAAATTGTAGTGAATTATCTAATTGTTTTCACAGAAACATGGGGATGTCGTTTTTAAAAGTGAATATTTATGAGTCTTTTCATACTGTTCCATTTTAGGTAATGTGTTAGAGCTTTAGCAACCATTAAGGCTGTGTTTTCACAATACTATTATATGATAATGTGTCTTCCAGACTTATTACATTGGTACACAATGTTTAAAAGTTTTCTGCATTGTTCAGAGATATTTACCTTTTGAATTTTTTTTATACTTATATATTATAAAATACATTATATTCAAGAATTGTCAATATTATAAGATGTGAAATTATAGGTTGAAAGTTTATTCACAAAATTTAGTTAGCAATTCAGAAACCTTCGAAAGTATAAAAATAGATTTGTTTTTTGTCTGAAGATACTATATAATGCAAAGATAAATATTTAGGATCTAAATTAATAAAAAGCATGCTCCTATTTTTGAAATACCAGAAAGAGATGTCCTAAAGAAACAGCTAAATAACCTACAGATAGTCTAAGGTGATTCATTTGAATGCTACAAACATGCAACATCTGTTATTAGACCATACAACATTTTGAACTATCTGTAGTTTAGAAGATTTAAAAATATACAGATATGAAAAATCAAATCTAAGGTTTAAGAAATATATGCTCTGAACATGTCACTGCAATCAAGAGAACTATTATCTACTGATTTGTTCAGATGCAACAGCTATCCTACTCAGGAATTACTATTCATCTTTCACCCATTTGGTTATTTATTTATATATTTGTACCTCTATAGATTGGAATCTCAAGAAAGAATGCCTTATTTATACCTGAAGCCTCAGCACCTGCAAGCCATGGAAAAGGTAAGCAATAGTTGAAGAAGAGGATTCAAGGATTAGAGCAGTTAACGAACATGAATAAAATACTTCTTTTTACTTATTCATCCCTTGATTCAACTTTTTTAAAAAGAAAAAAAAAAGGCTCCTACACTTGGAATAAACACAATGTAAGGAAACAAGGAACTTCAAAATATGTTATATGATTGGATTCAGTTTGGTATCCACATTTTAATGAATTATTACTGGGATTTGTGCTATTGGTGGCTATATATACAATTTTTCTAAAAGATTTATCTTAAGGAAAAATCATAAACAAAATTTCTCTGCTATATCACCTGTAATAGGTAAATAGATCTTATCTTAATGGTTAATAAATAACATTAACATATACAAATAGGAATTTTTAGAATGACTCTTAGCCCAATGTTCTAAAATGTTATCTCCACTGCTGACTGCTCAAATAACGAAGCAGAGAATTGTGTAAGTCAAGTATCAGATATTTTCCACAGAAGTTATCAACAATCATAGTCTTATAATCTAGAAATATTTCCCCCGGATAAAGGTTGTTCAGAGGTTCCAAGACACTCCACTATTTTCATATTATGACAATACTATAACCAAAAACATATGTATGCAAAACAACAATGTAATAATTTCCTTTGGCCTAATAAGTCTTATTTTTATTTTAAAAGGGGCTGTTATTTTAGGGAACCAAATGTATTGTTACATAGAAAAGCAGGCATTTCACAAGAAAATACTTTCACTTATGTGGAATAGGCTGCATATTGACAGATATAGTGTACTTTTGTACAACTTGTTAGTGGTGAAAGGAAGACTGTCCTGCACACATATTTAATCATCAAGTTCTTAATGATGAGCAATTTGAAAACATTTTCAAATGTTTAAAGAATTAAATTTCCTATATAGAGATGACTTTACCAGTCCCTATCAAAAAGGCAAATAATTAAAGCTTTCTCCAGAAGTGGTCATGGAATTATGCTGATCCAGCTACTCACTAAATCATGTTCCATTTTGGCCAATAAGAAGCATGCGAGGGATGGCTGTTCAGGGAGAGTGATGTTGGCCATGATCAGAAAAATGAACAGTCCATGACCTCCCTAAGAACCTAGATTGGTCTAAGTATACTAACCAGCTTGAGACAAATATGTATTTAAAACTAATGTCTCAAAAAAAATAAAATAAAATAAAATAAAATAAAACAAAACAAAACAAAACAAAACAAAAAAACCTAATGTCTCGGGAAGCGGCTGTGGTTCAATCAGTAGGGTTCCCGTTTACCATATGGGAGGCCCCGGGTTCGGTTCCCGGGGCCTCCTGGTGAAGGCAAGTCCGCCCGCACGGCGTGGTTAGCTGACCCAGCGAGCACAAGCAGCAAGGGGGGGGATAAATGAATAAATAAATAAAATCTTAAAAAAAAAAAAACTAATGTCTCTGAAAAGCATATGAATCTTGTATATTCTAATTTGTTTTGCCAAACACTATTTCTTGGAAAACTGGTTCCCATTGGATTCAAATAAAAGCACACAGCTTCTACGTACAAATTCACTTTGAAATGTTCAGTAGGGAACACAAAGTAGATGTGGGAATACAGCTCGTTTCTCCCACTATCATTTCTCCCACTATCCTGAGATAGCTAGAAGAGAAAAGGAGCAGAAAGAATATTTGAAGAAACAATGGCTGAAAACTTCCCAACTCTTATGAAAGACATAAATATACATGTCCAAATAGTGCAACATACTCCAAACACAATAAATCCTAACAGACCTACTCTAAGACACAAAATAATTAGAATATCATATGCCAAAGATAGAGAATTCTGAAAGCTGCAAGGGAAAAGAGATTTGTCATATACAAGTGATCCTCAATAAGACTAAGTGCCAATTTCTTATCAGAAACCATGGAGGTGAGAAGGCAATGGTATGATATATTTAAGGTACTGAAAGAGAAAAACTGCCAGCCAAAAATTCTTTATCTGGCAAAACTGTCCTTTAAAACTGAGGGAGAGTTTAAAGTATTCACAGATTTTTAAAAAAATGAGAGAAATCATCAACAAAAGACTTGCCCTACAAGAATTACTGAAGGTAGTTCTGCAGGTAGAAAAGACAAGACAGGAGAGAGTGATCTGGAGTAGTGTGAGAAATGAAGATTATCAGTAATGGTAACTAAAAGGGTAAATGCACCACCCAATAGTACTGTATCCTCAATATACAACCCTACTCTTAAATTCCTATAAGAATCAGAATACAATTGAACAAGAAAAAGGCATATTTTCTGAAACAGAAGTGCAAATTATAAAGTGGTAAAGAAGGACAAAAACAAAATTAAGAGAGGAAACGGGAAGGGGGAGGGGAGGGGGAGGAGGAGGGGAGGGAGGAGAGCATGAACAACTGAAAGCCTGCAAAAAGTAACAGATCTTAAGGGAATGAAAGACAATGGATGAAATTAAAAATACACTAGAAAAAAATAATACATTAGAGGCACATAAGAGCAGATGTGAATTGCTTGAAGACAAAATTAGTGATTTCGAGGACAGAACATCTGAACTGGAAAAGACAGGAGAACAGAAAGAGAAGAGAATGGAAAAAACGGAAGGGAGTCTCAAGGAATTGGATGACAATGCAAAACACAAACATTTGCATTATTGATGTCCCAGGAGGAGAAGAGAATGGAAAAGGGGCAGAAAGAATATTTGAGGAAATAATGACTGAGAACTTCCCAACCCTTATGAAGGACATAATTATCAATATCCAAGAAGGACAACAAACCCCAAACAGAATAAATCTGAACAGACCTACCCTGAGATACCTACTATTGAAAATGACAAATATCAGAGAGAAAGAGAGGATTCTGAAAACAGCAAGAAAAGAAAGCATCACATACAAGGGAGACTCAATAAGATTAAGTGCCAACCTCTCACCAGAAACAATGAAGGAGAGAAGAAAGTGGTATGATGTATTTAAGTTACTGAAAGAGAAAATTTGCCAGCCAAGAATCCTGTATCTGGTAAAGCTGTCCTTCAAAAATGAGTGTGAGTTCAAACTCTTCATAGACAAACAAAAACTGATAGAATTTGTTATCAAAAGATCAGCTTTGCAAGAGTTACTAAAGGGGTGCTGTAGCCTGAAAGGAAAAAACAAAGGTGAGAGACTTGAAGAAGAGTTTATCAAATCCCGAGGAAGGAAAATGCATAGTATGAATTATTTGAATCTTTTTTGATTATCATTTAAAGTTTTAGACATAGGGACATTTGTTCTGGAGAAACAGGGCAAAACTCTTGTTTGTAAGATAGGTCTTTCAGATGAAGCATATAAATCTAAATGGTAGTACAATTGTATAGTATTGGGACTATGCTTTAATAAGTTATGGTTTATACTTAAGATTAGAATTCTGAGCATGTCTTTGATGTAAAAATTTAATTTAATCCAAATATATGGATGGATACATTTTAAAGACACAACTTGAAAAGCAAATTCTTGAGTAGAAAATAACTTGGCCAGTGTTATTAAAATGTTGACTCATTGACCTTTGTTTTATGATAAAGGAAATAAGTGATTGCTTTTTTACCCTAGACATATACTGCTATTACTATTCACTCTGTTTTCCTTGCTTCTGTAGAGTAAGTTTGTCACAAGGTTTAAATGTGTTTAATATTCATTTTGATTCAAAGTTGTAGTTTTGTTATATGTGGAATCTTTGAAATTTCAGCCAAAAATGCAAGCAAATGTGAACATTCTAAAGTTTCTCTTAATTCTGATTTGTGCTTAAGTTTTTGGCATTAAAGAAGTTATAACAATGGTAGTACTCTCCTTCAATATTTGTTAGATGTATGAAGTACTGATGAATGTCACAATGATGGTTTTATTTTTTAAATATTATCACTTGAGGTAGGTCAGTCCTTACCACAAGTGAATCATTTTTTTTTAAATGAGTGGATTTTACAGATACATTATAATAAAGTGTACTGCTTACATTAAAAAAAAAAAAAATAGGGGATGATGTGGAAGAGGTAGTGGGTACACAAGAATCCTCATAATTTCAATGTAACTTTTCTGTAATCTAAAACTTCTTTAAAAATAAAGTTTATTATATTAAAAAAAAAAAAAGAAGCTAAGTATAGAATTACCATATGATCTGGCATTCCCACTACTAGGTATATACCCAGAAGAATTGAAAGCAGGGACTCAGATATTTGTACACTAATGTTCATAGCGGCATTATTCACATGCCAAAAGATGGAAGCAACCCATGTGTCCAGCAACCAATGAATGGATAAATAAAATGTGGTATATATATATATATACACACACACAATGGATTATTCAGCCATAAAAAAGGAATGAAGTCCTGATGCATGTGATAACATGGATGAACCTTGGGGACATTATTATAACCCAGGAACAAAAGGACCAATATTCTATGATCTCCCTGATTGGAACTAATTATAATAAGCAAACTCAAAGAGATAGAATCTAGAACAAGGGTTCTTAACATTTTTTGGTCCACAGATCCCTTACTAAGTCCACACTATACCGTGTATTATTTAATAAATATATCACACCCGCACTGACACGTCCCCACAAGAGTAATGTTTTTTTAATTTCAATTCAAGCTCTTGGATCCCTTGTTAAGAACCCCTGATCTATATAGGTTACCAGGAGATAGACTAGGGTAGAGAATTGGGAGCTGATGCTTAATTTGTACAGAATTTCAATTAAGCCTGATTGTAAAGATTTGAAAATGGACAGTAGTCATAGTAGCACATTATTTTGAGTGTAATTATCAGCGCTGAACTATGTCTGTGAATGTGGTTGAATGGGGAAATTTTGGGTCGTGTATGTTAATAGAATGAAAGATGATAAAACTGAACCCTGTTGTGGATGATGGACTGTGGCTAGTAGCACACATATAAGAATGTTCTTTCATGAATTACTAGCAAATGTACATTACTCTTACAAGGTGTTAAAATAGGGTGGTATATGGGAAAAAATATACTTATGTAAGCTATGGACTATAGTTATATCTATTTCAATATTCTTTCATCAACTGTAACAAAGGTACCACATTAATGCAAAGTGTCAACAATAGGGGGATATGGGAATGTTATATTTTTTTACACAACTTTTCTGTAAACCTACAACTTCTCTTATTTAAAAAATTAATAAATATGTATTATACTAAGTGAAAGGAACCAGACACTAAGTACTACATATTGTATGGTTCCATTTATATGAAATGTAAATATAAACAAATCTATAGAGACAGAAATAGATTAGTTGTTATATAGGGCCAGGAAGGATAGGGAGATTGACAGGTGACTGCTAAGAGGAATGGGGTTTTTCTTTTTGGAGTAATGAAAATGTTCTTAAATTGATTATGGTGATAAATGCACAACTCTGTGATTAAACTAAAAGTCACTGATTGCACATTTTAGATCGGGGTTCTTAGCCTTTTTTGTTCCACAGACCCTTTTGCCAGTCAGGTGAAAAATCACAGACCCCTTCTCAGAATGTAGCAGCAGATAGTTTTATGACACTCAACGTCAGCTGTCTTTGAATTAAATTTTAGGATTATTCAAGATTATGTTTTACAACTTTCCCACAATTTCAATACCTGATAACCTAACACAGTTCAACATCTGTTCAAATGGTCATTTTTGGCAAACATTTAGAAATTCAAATTTTCCCACGGTGTCATAAAACCATCTCTACCATCCTTACCAACCTTTTTGCAGGCAGTTATCCACTGCACTCAGAACACGCTACATCAAAATAAAAATCATACTAAGTCCACATTATACTGTATATTATTTAATAAATATATCACACCTGCACCAACACGTCCCCATAAGAGTAATGTTTTTTTGAATTTTCAATTCAAGCTCATGGACCCCCCTGAAATCTTTCCATGGACCCCTCGGGAGTACGTGGACCTCTGGGTTAAGAACCCATGCTTTTGATGGATTGTATGGTATGTAGATATATCTCAATAAAACTGCTTTTAAAAAAAAAGTCTGGGACATTAACTTAGATAACTAATTAGCTAATGCCTCTTTCCCGTGAATAAAGAGTAAAGAGGAGTTTAAATTTAAAAGATGGGTTGCAGATTAGATAATATGGGGGTGGAAGAGAGTTGACAGCAAGAGTTACTGGTCTGTAAGTATAAAATAGAACTCTAAACAACAAATAGTATTTTCAGAATCATACAATTTAGAATTAATTGTTCCATAAGTGCTCATATTTTAGTTTTCTTTTAGACTGGCTATCAACTCTGTGAGGACACATATCATATCCACCATCCTCCATCTTAAAAAATTATCTAACACAGTGGAATGGAATGGATTAGGTTCTCAAATAATAAGCTAGGATGACCATATCATTTACTGTTTAAATTGGAATACTTTTGAGATGAAGGGGTCCTATATAGAATCCAGTTACACATGAGAAGACTGGGCTAAATATTTTAGTTTCCTTCAATCCCCCCAAAGATGTTAAAAAAAAAATTCTATATCATTAGGTCAGCATCCTTTACCAGATAAAGAGTGAAACACTTCCCTTCTCTTCAACATGATAATGACAATTGCTACCAAACATTGAGCAATTGGCTCATATATGACTGACCTTATAAACATCATCTCACAAAAGCTTTACACAGTTGTTATTAACATCCTCAAGCTAAAGATGGGGAAACCAAGTCTTAGAAAGGTTAAACAGCTCACCCTAGGGTACAAGTAAGGAAGTGGTGGGACTCAGTTTTGAACCAAAAACCATGAAATACTAAAAATATAAGGGATCTACACAGCAGAAAGTAACTCACAAATTTGCCTTAATTCAGTCAGGTTGTAAAACCACTCTTACAAATTCATTTTCTAGTCAAAATATTTTAAAAGTTCCATACAAGAGTCATAAAAAAGATTGAGCAACTTGTAGGCATGGACTACAAGTCTAAACAGAGAGCAGACAAGTGACCAGACCACTAAATCCAGTGTGCTAAAAGCTATAACAGGGAATCATGGCGTGTTGTGAGAACACATAGGAGGATACCTAATGCCCACTGCAGGATGCTGGAAGACTTACCAGAGAGGTGAGAACTCAATTGAGTCCTGCAGAACAAGTCATAGCCAGGCAAAAGAGAGTGGAAAAAGTATTCCAGGTAGAGGGTACAACATGGACAAGAGCAAGGAGTCATGAGAGAACATGACTTGCAAGGGGGTAAGTGGCAAGGGATGAAGCTGGGGACCACGCTTCATCAAGTTTAAGGGCTTGAATTTTTTACCTGAAGGTTAAGGCAAGACATTAAATAATTTTAAGCAGGGAAATGGGAGATCAGAATTATGTTTTTAAAAGATCAATCTGGTGGTAGTTTGGAGAGAGGACTAGGTAGATGGAAGGAAGGAGAGTAGAAGCAGTGACATCAGTTATTAAGGTCCTAGAGAGATGAAATTCTAACATTCTTTTCCTCTAAAATTTTTTGAAGAAAATCAAATAAAAGTTGTTTCCACTGACAATGGAAATATGAAAAAACAATGAAAAAATTAAATGAATAAAAATGCCAGAATAGCAAGAGATCGGCACAGAAAGAAGTGATCAATTAACAATAAACACCTTTCATCTAAAAAGACTCCATCACATGTGATAAATTAAGTTCCCAGACAATCATAGCTTATCTCTTTAATTAAATATTAAGTTAGACCATGGGTCGGATGTGGCTCAACTGGTTGGGCGTCCCTCTCCCATATGGAGGGACCCGGGTTTGATCCCCGGGACCTCCTGGTAAAAAAAAAAAAAAAAAAAAAAAAAAGTTAGACCAAATTGAAGAAAATCTTTTGAAAGTATTGTTTTGCTCTCCTTTCCTTCTTAAACAGAGTACAAGTAGATTGGACATAATTTAACCTTTCTTTGATGACTCAGAGGTAGCACATTAAAATTTAAAAAAAACAAAACACTGGGCCAGATTTAGAAAACATCAGCTCTTAGTCCTTACTGGCCACCTGACAGGGACAATGGACACCCTTAGCCACAATGGACCTTGATTTTACATAAGAATAATCTTTGTCAGCAAAAGCTGAGGTTGGATCCAAATGGAAGGAAGTAGAAGCACTTTTTTTTTTTTTTTTTTTTTTGGGCTCCTTTGACACCATGCAAGATTCACTCTTGGGGCTGCTTTCCCACCAGGCAAACTGTTTAAAATTTTTCTTTTCTTTTTTTTTTTTTTGAATAATCAACCTGGGTCATTCACCATTCTTGATATTGCTTGCAGGGCTGAATTATTTATATAGCGCCAACTCTACCTTCCAAACAATTCTTTCAAGATCTACTCCTTGCGGAATTATTACAAAATCATCTTCAATGTAATCATAAATCAGAGCCCAGGGGAAAACAATTATTTACTTCTAACAGATTTGTGCCCAACGGGTAGATGTTATTTCAACCTTACTGCTATACCCAACTCCTTGAGTCTTATGTACTTTGGATCAAACACAATGAATAGGGTCGGATGTGGCTCAACTGGTTGGACGTCCGTCTCCCATATGGAGGGACCCGGGTTCGATCCCCGGGACCTCCCGGTAAAAACAAACAAACAAAAAAAACACAATGAATAACAGCAGTCATTGAACAACAAAGCCATTTTCTCATATATTTGGATGCTCTGGATACAAAACCTATACTATTAATACAGAGCAATTGTAAAATCAGAAGAAACAAAAGAGAAGCAAAAAATGGATAAGTAGTGGTTAAGGGATTACAAACATGAGGTTCTTAGTGTAAACAGAAGAGTATCAAACAAATTTTAAATGTAGACAGATTTCCTGCGGTTTGTTCAACCATAACTAACCAAGTGGTTCTTACAACTACTGCACACCTGAAACCTTACTGTGAGTTAGGTGATAAGAAAACAGAGATTTGTCTCCAAAATAGTCTATTGCCAACACAAGCCAAGGAATCTGGTTGTTTTCAATGAACAATAGGCACCACTCACTGAACATTTATATTCAAAATCCGGCACTGCATTTATTTATTTATTTATTTTAATTGTGGGTAAAAATCAAAATTTTCACAATACATACCAACATTTGCAAAATGATATATAAATACATATGCATATATGTGCATTTGCTTACAAAAATGTTATTTATGTATATATATAAATATATTTTAAGAGGTGCTTAGATTACCCAAAATATTACACAGAACCCACTGGGATTCCCATGTTGCCCACCTCCCACACCTCCCACCACATCCCACACAAACATCTCCCACAAGTGTGGCCCACCACTCAATGGACTTACACATCCTGGGGCCTTGCCACCAACCATAGACCACAGTTCACACCATAGACCACACTCTCTCCCACACAGTTCTGAGTGGTGTGTGCTGATTTAAAATGGCCTACATCCGTTGCCACAACGGTACTCAGGACAACCTCCAAATCCCAAAGAAGCCCCTGTATTTCAACTGCTCGTCCCCTCCCTGCCCCAAAAGTGTCAAGTGGCCACTGGCTCCACCTCATTGTTATAATTTCTTCCACTGCTAGAATTTTTATTACAAATACCTCAAGGTGATTATTACTGTCTCCTTTCTACAGATAAGGGAACTGAAGCCAGAAAAATTAAGAGACCTGGCCACACAAGCTGGTTCCGTGGCAGAATGGGCACTGAATGCACATCTACCTCTACCTCTTTCTTTCTATATTATGCTAACCACACACTAAAGGGCTCTCCAGTAAGCGACTGAAACCTAGAGGGACCCTAGAGAAGCAATTATTTCCGGCGCTTTCCTGGCGTATTCTTCACTTACGAAGCCTCACAGTCTAGCACATGGTGGGCGCTTAAAAGTCACCTGAACGCTAGAGCGCTAATTCTGAAAGAAACGCCTCAGGCCTGGGGACGGCCCGGGAAAGGTAGGGGGGATCTCGTTCTGGACCAGCCCACCTCGCTAATATCCGTCCTGATGTCCCAAGGACAGTATCCTTCCTAGGAGTACAAGCCTCACTGCCTTTCTCCCAGCCCAGGGTATACGCAGAAGAGGGCTGAGGAGTTGCTCCGTGCCGGCGCGACGGCAATTCAGTTCCGGGACCCCCTATCGCTCGCCCCCCAGGGAGCAGAAGACAAGGCGCGGTAACCGCCGGGGGGCGGCCGAACCTCCCACGCACAGTTCGTACCCGCCGCTGCGTCAACACGTAGCCATGACGTCGGCCCGCCGCCACTCCGCTATAAGAAAAGGCCTAATGTGGGCTCAAAAGCCGGCGCTTTGCGAGTGTTAACGGGAGTAGGTGCAAGCGTACCTGTGTTTTCCAGCCCTGGACCAGCTAGGAGGGACGGAGATGCAGGAGGAATGGATGAAAGACTAGAAAGGAAGGCTAGACGGCGAGAAGCTGAATTCCTAGAACTGCTTGCGATGGAGGACTGCCCGCCTAGGAAGAGGGGCTGCAAAGAAGACGAAAGCTTAGCTAGTAACCGGCAAACGGCTTCTCTGGCAACGACCTCCCCGCCTCTTCCGTTGGGCCCGCATCCGGCGCAGCCCATTGGCCCTGTTTGTAAAAGCGAGCGCCCGGACCTTGTTCCTATTAGCGGAAGTGAGGGTGCGGAACTCACGGGAGAGGGGTTCTTTGTCTCTGTCTTTTGTTTCTCAGGATAATTTTTTTTTTTTAAGTTCTTGATTTAGGAAGCACTTACTAGTTAACGAACATGTTAACTGAGCTCAACCAAATCCAGGGAAATAAGGTCAATGTCTAAATATTCAGATCCTTTGTATACAAGTTCCCTTTTGCTCTGTAAAGGGCAAATTTGAAAAAGGGAAGATAATACCCTGTTCTGTGGTTGTCTAACAGAAAGTGTGAGAGTTAATAATGAGCTGTTGCTTATACAAATGTTGAAAAATACTGGATCCTGGGAGTTAAGTTCCTTGTCTGACACCAATTGACCTCTGGTAAGTCAATTTTCATCCCCAAAGTGGAGAGGGTGGTGGATTTGGGCCAAGGAATATGAACAATTCTGAGGACCCTTCCCGCACTAACTTAGGGTTTTATCTAACCTTATTACCTGGTAATAAATAGGGAAATAATTGTATGTGTATTTATGAAAAAGGCTTATATTAATGAAATTGTATTGCTATTAGATGGAAGGACCTCTACTAGACATTCAAGAGGAAATATTTTCAAAAATCTCAAAGTCAAACTTCCATAACAGTCTTAAATTTACTGTTTTAACAGAATTGTCCATGTAAAGTGTGGCATCCCTCATCATCTAAATTTGATTTGTTCTGGAAATGAGGTTGAATAGCGAATTTTTGGATAGAAGGATACTTTATTATTTTAAGTAAGAGAAATTCCTTCCAGTTCATCCAGAAATCCTAGTAATTTTCCCCAAATATCGTTAATCACACTTGGTCACCTATTAAACAATCTACCAAAGATTCTGCATAATATAAAGCAGGGGTTAGCATACTTTTCTGTAAAATCCAGATAGTATTTTCTGTTTAGCAGGCCATGTGGTCTCTCTCTTCCAACTACTCAGCCCTGCCATTGTTACAAAAGCATTCATAGACAATATATAAATGCATGAGCTTGATTGTGTTCTAATAAAACTTTATTTACAAAAACAGGCATAGGGATGGATTTGGCCTGCAGGTTGTAGTGTGTAAGACCCCTGATAGAAAGTACTTTAAAACATCAAGTACCTAATAAACAACTTACTAGTGGGAATGTTTATATGCAGGATGCAACATACTGTAGAGTATTGTGTAGAAATTGTGGTTTCCTTCCTCATAGAAACAAACGTACTATAATGTAAAAATAGCAAACAATGGAAAAATAAGTTAAAGATACTTGATGAAAATAATACTTAGCAAAATTAACCAAGCAATTTGAAGAACAGTTTGGTGATGTAGTAAACTGCCTCTGAAAATGGCTTCCAAGCATTTCCTTTCATCCTGGTATACATACAAAAAGGAGAATCTATTTCTCCTCCCTTTGAATTTAACCAATAGAATATTGTAGCCGGATTTTCCTTAGGTTCTTGGCTAAGCTAAAAGAAATGAATTTGGGGAGCAAGCCAGGTTAGTTAGGCCAGTAATTTATTAAGGAATGGTGAGAAGAGAAATGGGAGAAAACAGATCATGGTTCCCAGGTAGAGAGGAAGGGGTTGAACAGTGATAAAGAGGGCTGATTTACAGACTACAATTCCCCATTATAGATTATAAATCCCCAGGTCTACTTGCATATTCATCATGGTAGGGTGGGGGAAAAGGCCAGAGCAGGGGTCAAAAGGCAAGAGAGGCTCAGGTACAGAGCGTGAGGGCGGGGCAGCGGCGGCGCCGGCCCCGCCTCCTGCCCGCGGGGACCCGCCTCCCCCGCCTCCGCCGGGGCGGGGCCAGGTTACCACCAAGGAACATGATTTTGGTTTAGGGGCTCCAGTTTCTGAAGCTGAAAAATATCAGAATAATCTCCAACTAGAACAAGAAGTGAGAAACCAAGATAGATTCATCGATACACTGAAATTACAGCTAGGGTGGTATCAGCGGAGGTCTAGTGGGAACCCCAAACTCACTCTAGCAGTAAGAAGGAATCCCTTAGTCTCCAGTTGTTAATGGAGACCAAGTGAAGAACCTGGACTTCACCCTCAGGTAGCAGTAATGAGGTGATGTCCCCCTAAAGCCTGCTAAAACACAAGATTTAAATTAGATCCAGAGTCTTATAACATAAACCAGGTCTCAATGAAAATCATCTGCCATCCTGACACCCAGGAGGATCTCAACTAGAATTAGGAAAAACAGATGCCAACACTGAGATGAAACAGGTGCTAGAATTATCTGATGAAGATTTTAAAGCAGCTATCATATAGACGCTTCAATAAGCAATTAGAAGTATGCTTGAAACAAATGAAAAAATAAAAACTCTCAGCAAAGAAATAAAATATATAAAGAAGAAACATTGAAACATATTTCAAAGCTACAGTGGGCGAAAAAGCATGGTATTGGCATAAAGATAGACACATTGATCAGTGGAATAGAATTGAGAACCCAGAAATAAACCCTCACCTGTACAGTCAACTGGTTTTTGACAAACCTATCAAGTCCATGTTAATGGGACAAAACAGTCTCTTCAACAAACGGTGTTGGGAGAACTGGATATCTATAACCAAAGAATGAGATAGGACCCCTATCTCACTCCCTATACAAGAATCAACTCAAAATGAATCAAAGATCTAAATATAAAAGCCATAAAACTACTAGAAGAAAATGTAGGGAAACATCTCAAGACCTGGTAGTAGGTGGTGGTTTCTTGGACCTTACACCCAAAGCACATGCAACAAAAGAAAAAAATAGATAAACGGGACCTCCTCAAAATTAAACACTTTTGCACCTCACAGGACTTTGTCAAAAGGGTGAAAAGGCAGCCAACTCAATGGGAAAAAATATTTGGAAATCACATATCTGATAAGGGTTTAATATCCAGGATATATAAAGAGATGCTACAACAACAATAAAAAAGACAAATGACCCAATTAAAAAATGGGGGGCTGGGAAGCAGCTGTGGCTCAATCAGTAGGGCTCCTGTTTATCATATGGGAGGCCCCGGGTTCGGTTCCTGGGGCCTCCTGGTGAAGGCAAGCCCGCCCACACGGCGTGGTTAGCTGACCCAGGGAGCACAAGCAGCAAGGGGGGGGGATAAATGAATAAATAAATAAAATCTTTAAAAAAAAAAAAAAAAAAAAATGGGCAAAAGACTTCAATAGACATTTGCCCAAAGAAGAAATACAAATGGTGAAAAAACACATGAAGAAATGCTCAACATCACTCATGATTAGAGAAATGCAAATCAAAACTACAATGAGATATCATTTCACACCTATCAGAATGGCCAGTATTAAAAAGACAGCTACAAGTGTTGGAGAGGATGTGGAGAGATAGCAACACTTATTCACTGTTGGTGGGAATGCAGAATGGTACAGCCACTATGGAGGACTGTTTGGCAGTTCTTAATGAAGTTGAATATAGACTTGCCACGTGACCTGGCAATACCAGAAGAACTGAAAGCAGTGACACGAACAGACATCTGCATACCGATGTTCATAGCAACATTATTCACCATTCCAAAAGTTGGAAACAAACCAGGTGTCCATCAACAGACAAATGGATAAACAAACTGTGGTCTATTCACACGATGGAATATTATGCAGCTGTAAGAAGAAATGAAGTCGTAAAGCATATGACAACATGGATGAACCTGGAGGACATTATGTTGAGCGAAGCAAGCCAGACACAAAAGGACAAATAACATATGAATGTGTTACTATGAACCAAATATATTGTGTAACATATTGTTTGATTCAAAAAAATTTTATATGTATCCAGTGCATTTAATTGAGAAATGTATATATTTATTGTCTGTTTACTTTTTTAATTGTTTATATTTTCAATTATTAAATGTACAAAATAAAGTAAAAAAAAAAAAGATGGGGGAAAAAAAAAAAAAAAAGTAAGAGAGGGCCAGTTAGGCAATTGCGCTTGCTTTTTGAACCATTAATTATTATGCCCCTTTGCTAATGACAGGGGAGGAGCCTCAGCTGTTTACTGTTTTGATTGATTGTCCCACCTATCAATCCCCTGGGAAGGCCCAAGGATAAGGCCTGGAGAATATCTGAGGCTTCTCCTAGCTTCCAAAGGAAATTCCATTCTGAATGGGGGAATCTCGCAAGTTCTTCCAGCAGCCATCTTTGGGGTACCGATGTCCACGTTGACATCTTGCCAGGTTCCAGATCTGTCAGTTTAATCTCTACCTAGCCTGTTTCAATATGATGACAGTGATGTTAGATCAGTTCCATACTTAGGCCTAAAGAAGCTTAGCAGCTTCTGCTATCCTCTCTTGGAAGGCAGGTACTATATGAGAAATCCAATTACTCTGCCATAGAGAAAAACCCAGCAGATCCCATATATTTTGGTCACCCAACTGAGGTTCCATACATGTGAGTCATTTAGATTTTCAAGGCCCAGCCTTGCTCCCAGCTGAATGCAGGAGTATGGGTGACTTACTCAACACTATGATGCAGGGAGATGCAAGATATGCTTCTTTCATTTTTTTTTTTTTTTTTTTTTTAAGATTTTATTTATTTATTCATTTATCCCCCCCTTGCTGCTTGTGCTCGCTGGGTCAGCTAACCATGCCGTGTGGACGGGCTTGCCTTCACCAGGAGGCCCCGGGAACCGAACCCGGGGCCTCCCATATGGTAAACGGGAGCCCTACTGATTGAGCCACAGCCGCTTCCCATGCTTCTTTCATTTTGAAGAAGCTATCTCCATATGTCCCAGACCACTGGAAGCAAGAAAATTCACTGTGGTATCATCACCTTAATTTTTGTAGAGATTATCTTTCTCTGATCATGTGTTCTTTACATTGTTTTGGGGTTCTATCGCTGTATAGAAAACTTAATAACTTAAAACAATAATCATTTTATTTGCTCATGATTCTGCAGGTCAGAAATTCAGGCAGGTTTCTGCTGTGTAGCAGTTTAATATTGTTTATGAATTCCAAAAATAGATATTGTATTATGTTTGTAAACCGGTCTGTTCCTCTACGTGTGATTAAATTATGGTTAGGGCTTTGATTGGGCCACTTCAGTATGATGTGGAATCCCTTGGTATGATGTGCCCCCTTGGTGTGCAGGGACTCACAGAGAAACAGCACTACAGAGAAGGGAGGTTGGAGTTTTGAGGCCCCGGGAAGAGAAACGAGGCATTAGCCTGTTAGTCTACAGCTGGCCTTGTGGAGAGAGAAGAGCAGCCAGGCCTGGAGAGGAACAAGCCCTGGGAGAGAAATGAGACTTATCCCAGCCTACAGCTAATATTGGAAGAAGCTGGGACCACCGGGCCTTAAGAGGAAGCCTGAACCCTTGCAGAGACCAGCAGCCATCTTGCTCCAACATGTGGCAGCAAATTTTGGTGAGGGAACTAACTTACGCTTTATGGCCTTGTGACTGTAAGCTTCTGCCCCAAATAAATACCCTTTATGAAAGCCAGCAGATTTTTGGTACTTTGCATCAGCACCCCTTTGGATGACTAATGCATGCTGGGTAGTTTTTCTGTTCCATGTGGCAACAGCTTGGATCTCTCGTGAAATTGTAACCAGACTGCAACTGAGACTAGATCATCCTAGATGATTTTACTGTTGACTTGGTGGGCTTAACTGGGAGGCTAGGACCTCTCCATCTCTCTCCATGTGGCCAGCTTGAACTAATTTTCATGGCAGCTGGGACCCAAGAGTATGTTCAAGTAGCGAAGGCAGAAACTACAAATTTATAAAGGCTCAGCCACTGAAGTTACACAAAATCACTTATGCTGCATTCAGTTATATAAAACAATCACAGAGCCAGCCTAGATCTAAATGAAAAGGTAAAAGATTTCACCTCTTGATGGGGAAATGTCAGGGCTTCATTACATTTTTGGAAAACAATCTACTACACAATGTAACTACGGTATTTCCTGTTCACCAGGTCCTATCAGCATATCATTGTAGTAAATAAGAGTGATGCCCTGTCAGGTGACGAAATGATCATGGTCCCTGCAGACTTAATTATGATAGAGAGCTGGAGAGTTGGCATAGCCCTTAAGTAAAGCAATACAGTTTTTTGTTTCTGTCACTTCCAAATGAAAGCAAACAAATTCCATTGTTCCATACATATTAGGATAAAAAAAAAAAAGTATGTGACAGAGTGATATCTGCATACTAGGTGCTAGGAATTGTACTTATTTGCCCTTGTAAAAAGATACATCTAGATCAATAGTTTAGAAAACCCTTTCATCTTCTATGTAGGCCAGTAGAAAGTTAAGTGAGAATGTAGTAAGAATCACTACCCTATGTCTTTCAAGTCTTTGATGGTGGCACTAATGACAGGAATTCCCCCCAGGAATCCCCTGGGGATCCTCCAGGGATATGGTATTGTTTTTTGTTTCTCCTTTGGTAGAAAGGGGCAGTTCCAGGAGCTTCCAATTGATTCTTCTATCATAATCGCCATCAGTCAAGAAGCAAGATAATGTCAAGATATTGTAAATCTTCATTAGGGTGATGGAAGTCAGGTCTCTCCTCACCAGATCTAGCAATTTTTCATTATTCAGATCAAGTAGGATCTAAATAGGCTGTCCATCCATTTCAGTTCTAGGGACATGATGATCAATTTTCCACCACTAAAGATCCCTCCTAGTCAAACAACTATGATTACTGCTCTGGCCATGCTGCCTTCTAATCTAACCATGACTACCTCCTCTTGATGGTTAAGTGCTACTACTTGTCCTCTGCTACTTTGGAATACTGTTATTCCAAAATATTGGATTAGGGATTCCATTTCAATGGCAAATGTCCTAACTTTATCCCTAGGCTTAGAGGACAGCAGCTGTAGTGTGCCTTTAACACCAAAGTGTTCCCATCCCCAATTATTTTTTCTCAGTGCTTTGGCAAAGAGAGGGTCCCCTGGGCCATGTCCAGACACATTTGGAGGTGGATGACTTGGTCACATATGGTAAATCCACTCTAACAGTTCCGTCTCCCTAATTCTTTTAATTCCATACTCTAAAATATACCAAGGGGTTTCTAGCATCTCTACTTTAATTCAGGCTACCATTGAGTCCAGGTTTCAACCAACCAGCTGAGTACACCTTTAGAATCACTCCCAGATGTTCAAGCAAATACAGTGAATTCATGGTCTCTGTTAAGTGTATCCACATTGATAATTTTGGTCTGATTAAAAATTAAGTTCCTTTCTCCCTGGTCTAGCACCCTTGGAATTCATTATCATACTCTATAGATTTCTATCAATATAAATAAGCAAAATCTTGCAAATTTTTACTCTGTTTGCGTTCTTGCAGGTCAGAATTTTACTTGCCTCCTGGAACATATTGATCTGACTCTATAGGTCTAAACCAGTAGTTCTCAAGGGGATGATTTTGTCTGCTCCTGACAGACAAGGGGACCTTGGACAATGTCTGGAGATATTTCTATTGCCACAACTGGGGGACTGTGACTAGTAGGTAGAGGCCAGGGATGTTGCTAAACATCCTGTATTGCATAGGGTAGCTCTTCCACAACAAAGAATCATTCAGCCCCGATTGTCATGTTGCTGAGACTGAGAAACTGGTCTAGACCTGTGTACTAGCTAGCATTGGTTGGCTACTAAGCACTTGAAATATAATTAATTTGACTTGAGATATGCTATGAGTATAAAATACACACTGGATTTTTAAGACTTCAAATAAAAAAAATGTAACTAAAAGTTATATTGGAAAAAAAGTTATATTGATTACATACTGAAATGATAATATTCTGTATATATTGTGTTAAATTATTAAAATTTAATTTTAACTATTCTTACTATTTTTTAATACAGCTAACTAGAAAAATTAAATTTATATATATGGCTCACATATTTCTCTTGGGCGGGACTGATGTAAAGGTATTAAGGAGTAATAACAGTTATTTGTATGGTTTAAGAATACATTTCAGTAAAATTAAATAAAGAAGGTGAGTTATGAGAATAATCAGCAACTCCTTGTAAGATAATTTCTTCAGGGAAAGTCATATCAGACTTTTCAAGAAAGACAAGACCAGCCATATAAGAAAGAGAAGGAAGAATTTTTCAGAGAGCAAAAAGCTCTTTAGGATTTTTGTGTTAAGATTGCTGAACCATTCATATCCACCCAAAAATCCATTCCAGTTCTCAAGGTCCAACTCTTTCCCAATCAACAACTTAACTTTTCACCTAAGAAATCTGGTGAAGCTGTTACTGAGCGAGGGTTTGCTGCCTGATGTACACAGGAGCCAATTCTATGACATCAGGATTTTTTTTTTTTTTTTTTTTTTTTCCAGGAGGTCCCGGGGATTGAACCCGGGTCCCTCCATATGGGAGACGGACGCCCAACCAGTTGAGCCACATCCGACCCCCGACATCAGGATTTTGAAAAAATAAAGAGCTTTGTTGCAAGATCGGTCAGCAAGGAAACAACAGTTATGCTAGTTTGAGTTTTTTATGGACCCCAGAAAATTATGTTCTTAAGCTAACCCATTCATGTGCATGTAAACCTATTTTATGTGAGAACTTTTGATTAGATCTTTTCTTGATTAGATCTCTTTAAGGTCTTTTATTGAGCGACTTCAGTAAGGCAAGGCCCAGGGTGAATCTCAGCCCTCTTGCTGGAGTCTTATATGAACAGCTGAAATCACACAGAGAAAGAGAGCTGCCATTTTACCCTGCCATGTGAGAGAGAACTCCAGGATAGACTGCAGCTGCAGAAAGACAGAGAAACCCTGAGAGACTGGAGGCTGGAGGCTGGAATCAGCAGAGCAGCTGAAACTGAAGCAGCGAGGCCCCCAGGAGGCTAGACCCATGGAGCAGCTTGAAGCTGAAGAGACAGCCCTGGGGGCAAGCCTCCCAGGCTGATTGCCCACAGCTGAGCCTGGGAAGAAAGTGAGCCTAGAGGGGAAAGCAGAGACCAGCCACCATTTTGCCTTGTCACATGGCAGGAGTCCAGGATCTGCCAGCAGCCAACCTTTGAAGAGACAGCATCTCTGATTTGGAGATTTTCACAGCCTTGGAACTGTAAGCTTTTACCCTAATAAATTACTCTTATAAAAGCCAACCCATAAATGGAAGAAAATGTCACTGTACATATAAGACAACAGATCTTACAGTGATGAAAGACATAATGTCAAAAAAAATTTTTTTGTTATTTTTTATTATTCCAAAATTTTTTAATTCTTTTGGCATTTTATTTCTTATTTTTAAGGCTGTCATTATTATTTCATTTTCTTGTTGATTATATTGGTTATTTTGTTGGCTTCATTTTTTAAGAAGTTTTGGACCACAGAAGGGTTACAGCTATGACAGGGGAGGAACATTGGTATGGGGTGTCAGTGATGTGAGCTACATGGGAGGAGGTTCACCTGGGGCATACCTTTAAGGCATATAAATGCATTCAGGTGTTCATAGGGCATTGTCACAGTGAGTGGAGATTCACACAATAACCAAAAGAATATTGATTTCCCATCCTGGGAAGCTCTGCCACATTCTCTAATGGAATAGCAATAATCCCCTGAATACAGGGGCAGGGACTAGTGAAGGAGGAGGATCCATTGACGGGCCCTTGATGGTGATGACTGTGCTGCTGAACCTTTGCTTTTGAGGTTGAGACTTAGCCTAGTATTATAGGGTGCCTAAGAGTTGCCTCCTGAGAGCCTCCTTATTGCTCAAATGTGGCCTCTCTCTAAGCCAAACTCAGCATATAAATGCATTATCCCCCACCCACCCAGCGTAGGACATGACTCCTGGTAATGAGCCTCCCTGGCACTGAGAGATTACTACCAAGCACAAACTAGCAATGCAACTTGAAAAAAGACCTTGACCAAAAGGGGAAAAGGATAAAGACAAATGAGTTTATATGGTTAAGAGACTTAAAAATGAGTCAGGAGGTCACTCCAGAGGTTACGCTTATGCTCATCTCAGCAGGATCTCTTTGACTACCAAAGTAAATACTATCTCAAATAGCGGAGCTCTTGAGGGCTCTGGAGACATCCAGACATTATAGTCAGGAGAGACAGCTCAGGAGTTTGGTGCTCTGCCAGTGGGCTCTACTTTGGAATTTATGCTCCCCAGGGTAACAGAGATGGACTCAGTTGTGGTTTCCCTACACATGGCTCTTCTGCCCCTTTCTATTTGAACCTGTAGTTAATACTAGAGTTGATAAGTGTATGTTGAAGAGACTTGAATCTTTGGGCTGTCCATGTGCCAGCTGGGTCCTGAATCTCAACAGAGTTGCAGCACCTACTCTCCATTGGGCTCACCCAGGACAACTAACAAGGAGATGGTGATGGACAATGACCATCCCATGGAACTGAGAGAGTCTACAACTGCAAGCAAGATAGTCTCATCCATCTGCCTCATGGGATCTAAGCCCCCTCTCAATTAGAGGTAGAGTGGGCATCACCATCCCAGAATCCTCAGGATTGGGGAATGAACGATGGACTAAAGTGGACTTACTGGTATTCTACTTTAGACTTATTGCAATTCTAGCAATGGAAGAACTTACATCATTGATGTGGAGGCAGTGGCCATTGGAGGTTCTGAGGACAGGGAGAGGGAAAAACAGGGAGCATTTTTGGGACTTGGGAATTGTCCAGAATGACATTGCGATGACATACAGGCCATTATATATCTTGCCATAAGTTACAAAATTGTGCAGGAGAAAGTGTAAACTACTTAGTGGCAATGCTTCAAAATGTGTTCTTCAATTGTAACAAATGTACCACATAATGAAGGATGTTAATGTGGAAAAATGTGGGAGGGGTATGGAGCTGGGCATATGGGAATTCCCTATATTTTTTATGTAACATTTATCTAAAAGATATCTAAGTATCTTTTTTAAAAAATAAAAAAGCCAACCCGTAAATGATGGACTGTGGTTAACAGTACAAATATGAGAATGTTCTCTCATGAACATGTAACAAATAACAATATTAATACCTAGCATTAATAATAGGATGGTTTGTGGGAAAAATACAGCAAATATAAGCTATGGACTAAAGATAGCAGTAATATTATGACATGTTCTTTCATCATTTGTAAAAAAATGTCACAATGTAGGGCGTTGGTGGTGTGGCAATGCACGGGAGTCCTGTATGGTATGCATGATTGTTTTGTTAACTCACAACTTCTCAAATTGAAAAAAAAAAAAAAAAAAGCCAACCCATTTCTGTTACATAGCATTGGCTGGCAGTGTCTAGCAAACTAAGACAGTAGGCAAGGCTCAAATCTATCTCCTTGACTTGAGGGCTAAGGGAGATTTTATGAGAATGGGAGGTGTGTGTTGGCATGGTTTGATTGGCTAGGCATAGATTTGCCCATATATGGTAAGGCAGTCTTTTGACTGGATTTTCCTTGTTGAAGGACCTCTCATATAGGATTTGCTTCCTACCCCTCTCCCAATTCAACTTCGGTTCTGAAGGAGATGATTTTAGTTCCTGGAGTCTCAGAGGTCATCTAAGGACAACAATCCACGAGTTTCTGTGCATGCTCAGTTTATATCATATATCAGTCTGCAAAACAAACTCAAAGGAGAAGTTATAGAATAGCTAACAGGTTTTGGGTAAGTTTCAAAGCTGTTTAAAGATAAAATTTTCAGGCAATCATAGAAGCTCCCAGGACCTTGTTTACTAATTCTTTGAGCTACAAATTTAAAACCCTAAGTATATCACGTTTTTCTTTCAGCATTCTAAGTGCAATCATAAACAGCAAACCTGCCCCACAATCTTTGTGTTCTTCAACCTTGCCATAATAAGTCTGCAGTCACTAGGCCCACCAAGGACTTGCCTTAAATAACTACTTAATTGCTGATGACAACAGGCCATTTTAAAATCAAAGTATAATCTATATTTGATAAAGTACACAGATTTATTAAATGTTTAGAACATGAATTTTGACAATTGTATCCACCCATGAAACCACTACCAAAACAAGATCTAGAATGTTTCCATCAACCCAGAAAGTTTTTTATGTTCCTTTCTAATCAATTAACTAAAACTATCCTCATCCCACCTCCCCCTTCTGCTTCTCCCCACCACCCCTCACTCCCCAACCCCTAGCCAGGCAACTACTTTCAAATCTCTAATCTCATCTATTCTTGATCTTCATATAAATGGAATCATACAATACATATTATCTTGTATCTGGCTCCTTTCACTCAACATAATATTTTTTAGAATCATTCAGGTTGTTGCCTATTTTAGTAGTTTGTTCCTTTTATTGTTTAGTAGCATTCCATTGATAATATACCACAATTTATCAATTCTTTTGGAAACAGACATTTAGGTTATTTTCAGTTTTTGGTCATTATGAATGAGGCTGCTATGAACATTCCTGTAAAAAGCATTTTATAAATGTATGTTTTCATTTTTCTTATCTAGATGTGAATGGCTGGGTCACAGGGTATATGTACATTTATTCTAGTGGGTGTGAGGTAGTATCTCATTTTTATTTTAATATGCATTTTCCAGAAGACTAATCATGTTGAACACCTTTTATATAGCTCTTAACTATCTGTGTATCATATATGAAGTATTGTTCAAGTCTTTTGCCCATTTTTGTATTGGGTTGTCTTTTTATTATTGATTTGTGGAAGTTCTTATAGGCTGAAAAAGACTTGTCAAATATTTGTTGAATATTTCTCCCAGTCTGTATCTTCCCTATTCATTTTCTTAATGGTATCTTTTTTTTTTTTTTTTTTCGAGGTACCAGGGCTAGAGATTGAACCCAGGACCTTGTATGTGGGAAACCAGTGCTCAACCACTGAGCCACATCATCTCCCCTGAGTTGGTTTTTTTGTTTAGTTTTTAGGAGGCATCAGGAACCGAACCCAGGACCTCCCATGTGGGAAGCAGGCACTCAACTGCTTGAGCCACATCCGCTCCCCTTAATGGAATCTTTTGATGAGCAGACATTTTTAATTTGGATGAAATCTACCTTGTCAACTTTTTTCCTTTTATGGTTAGTGCTTCACAACTCTGAATTTGTGAATATATTTTGTTTTTTTCCTAGAAGCTTTATTAATCTAAGCTTTTATAT
The DNA here is from genome assembly GCA_026826555.1 of Tolypeutes matacus. Taxonomy (NCBI): domain Eukaryota; kingdom Metazoa; phylum Chordata; class Mammalia; order Cingulata; family Chlamyphoridae; genus Tolypeutes; species Tolypeutes matacus. Next base: position 3,222,850 of record JAKSZT010053881.1, read on the forward strand.
TTAAGTCTATGACCTACCTTAAATTAATTTTTTATAAGGAATTGAGTAGGGGGTTGTATTGGTCAGCCAAAGGAGCACTAATGCAATATACCAGAGATTGGTTGGTCTTTATAAAGGGTATTTATTTGGGGTAGAAGTTCACAGTTACCAGGCCATAAAGCGTAAGTTTCTTCTCTCACCAAAGTCCATTGCCACGTGCTGGAGCAGGACAGCTGCCAACGTTTGCCAGGGTTCAGGCTTCTCGGGTTCCTCTCTTCCCAGGGCTGCATTTCTCTCTGGGCTTAGCTCCTGTTTTCTCTACAAGGTCAGCTGTAGACTATCAGGCTAACGGCTTGTTTCTCTTCTCCTGGGGCCTTGTCTCCAACATCAAAACTGCTTCTCAAAAACTGCTTCAACTCTGTTCTTTGCCTTTCCTTTTATATTCGATTCCCTACCCACCAAGGGGTGGGGCTCAACACCCTACTGACGTAGCCCAGTCAACGCCCTAATCATAACTTAATCATGCCCAGATCAGTTTACAAGCATGATCCAATTATATTTTTGGAATTCTTAATTACATCAAATTCCCAGATGACTACAGGGGTCAAGATTCATTTTGTTCTATATAGATACTCAGTAGTTCCATCACTGGGTTTTTAAGGCTTTCTTTTACCCATTGAATTGACATAGTGCTTTTGTTGAAAATTAGACTGTAGATGGGTGGGTCAATTTCTGGACTTTCCATTCTATTCCAATAATCTATAATCTAAATGTATGTCAATATCACATTCTCTTGGTTACTGTGGTGTTATATATAAACTTTAGGTAGAACTCATTTCTATTTAGTAAAGGATGTCGTCCACAGGATAAGTCAGACAAGGACTGAGCAAAGCCTTGAGGAACAGACAGCATCACTTTTACCAGAATGTTAATGGGCAAATTTACTGGTTGAGAGGAGGTTCCTCACTGAAAACCATCCCAGTTCTTCACTATCAATATACAATATGCAGGTAGGGGTGAGAGTGGCCATGGGGTGAGATTGAGATGCGTTGTTACAAGGACATGGTTAACAGCAAGGGCTTGGGAATCAAATCAACCTGTATTCATGTATTACAGCTACCAATCTTTGGCAAGTTACTTTACTTCTCTAGCTTGTTTTTCTCATTAAAAAAGTAAAGAGGGAGTGGATGTGGCTTAAGCAGTTGAGCACCCACCACCCACATGGGAGTCCCTGGGTTCAGTTCCTGGTGCTTCCTAAAGAAGATAAACAACAAGCAGACAACGAGCAAAAACAAGCAAGACAATGAGCAAACAACAAGCAATGAGCAAAAACAAAAACGAGCAGAAAACGGATGTGGCTCAAGCAGTTGAGAGCCTGTCTCCCACATGGGAGGGTCCCAGGTTCGGTTCTCAGTGCCTCCTAAAGAAAAAACAAAGGGACAATGAGCAGACAACGAGCACAAACAACAAACAAAAAAACAATGAGCAAACATGGAGCCATCTCGGGGTGGGGGGGGAGAGTTAAAAAAAAAAAGAATTCTACCCTTCCAGTAGAATTGTTGTGATGATTTAGGCCCTCTCCTTGATATAAAATTAAGTGCCTTTTAATGATAGGTATTAGTAAATAATGATTGTTTTAAGATGCATAGTACTTGATATAAAATCAATAATCATCTTTTCATCCAGATAATTTACATGGAAGTTGGAGTCTTCAGACTTGAATTTTTTTTAAAAAGGGTAATAGCATATATGAATCTACTTTTCCCTCTAAACTCTAAATGATTCCAGTAATTACCATAGCCTGTAAAAATCCAGAATGTTTGGCAGGGTAAATAAACACTGCATATGTTCAATGTCTACACTCAAGGAAATTAGCTAATGAATGGAATATATAATTTGTTATATAGCCAATTTTTAAATCAGAAGCTCATTTTAATGCCATGCTAAGAATAATACTGCTTATTCTTATTTTTAAACACAATAGTCTATCCCCTGGGACATTAGCATTTCTTTGGCTGACCAAGGGAAATGATGCTTGAGTATGAAATTTCCCTTTTCAAATATATTATTGTTTAAATCTGATTAGTTGTTAGTCTTTAAGAATACAATGGGCAATTTAATTTCCATGGCATTGAATTGTGTAGTCATGGAGAAAATATAGACACTTTTAAAATTCTGGTATTAGGATAACTAACAAGAAGGAGATGGTGGACCAACATACCATGGAACTGAGAGAGTCTACAACTTCAAGCAAGATAGTCCCATCCATCAGCCATGTGGGATCTAAACCCCCTCTCAGTTAGAAGTGGAGTGGGCATCACCATCCCAGAATCTTCAGGATTGGGGAATGAAGGATGGACTAGAGTAGACTTATTAGTATTCTAGTATAGACTTATTGTGAGTCTAGCAATGTAAGAACTTATATCATTGATGTGGAGGCAGTGGTTACTGGAGGTTCTGAGGGCAGGGAGAGGGAAAAACAGGTGTAATATGGGGACATTTTCAGGACTTGGGTATCATCCTGAATGACATTGCAACGACAGATACAGACCATTATATATCTTGTCATAACCTACAGAATTAGGTGGGAAAGAGTGTAAACTACAGTGTAAATTATAATCCATGCTTAGTGGCAATGCTCCAAAATGTGTTCATCAATTGCAATCAGTGTACCACACAAATGAAGGAGGTTAATAAGGCGGGAAAATGTGGGAGGTGTGGGGAGTGAGCATATGGGAATCCCCTATATATTTTTTTATGTGACTTTTATGTAATCTAAGTATCTTATATAAAAAATAAAAATAAAAATAAATATTTAAAAATAAATAAATAAATTCTGGTACTGTGTGAAAATCTGCTAATATAGCCAGAAATTAATTTGATAGTTAACTATTTAAATAACTCTTGGAAAATGGTGGCCTGACTCCAAGGTACCAAATATGAAGTGGAATATTCATAGGAAGGTAGAAATTAATCCTTTGAGACAGCAGCTACATGATAAAGGAATACAGATAAATTAGTAGCATATTTATGGTCTAGTATGCCCTTCAAGAAAATCTTAAGAAAGCTAAAGATTTTGTTTAGTTTAGTTTTAAATATAGATATTTCTACTTTGGACAAGAATTTTTCAATAGGTCTTTTTTCTCCTAGCTTACTGAAGCCAAACAAGATCTTTTTGGCTGTTAGAGAAAATCATTCATGGGGTCAAAATTTCGCCTAGGGGCTGAAATAACATTAATTTGTTCACTAAAATATCATATTGTTTATGAATGTATAGATTAAACTATTTTGTTCATATGTTTCCAAATACTGATTAGCATTTTCTAGAAATGTCAATGTTATTTTCAGAAGTGCCTTTATCTGTTGTAACAGTTTTGGGGGAAAGTAACAGGATACTCAGCTAAAGATGGCTTAAACAATAGGGCTTTCATTACTTCACAAAGTAAGAAGTCTGGAGTTTGGCAGTCCCGGGTAGGCTCAGCAGTCCCCAGTGTCATCAGGACCCAGGCTCTTTCCACAACATTGCTACCCTTCTCTTGTTGGCTGCTCTCCTCACCTTTTCCCTCATGGCCACAGAAGCTACCTCAGCTTTTGGCACCATGATAGGAAAGAAGAGTGAGGTGTTTTCTAGACATTTCTCTTTTTTTTCAGGGGGAAAAATCATTTCCATAAACTATGCCAACACTGCCACCTCCTTTTCCTCCACCTCCCTTCCGCTAGCGGACTACTCCTTAAATCCCATTGGCCAGGATCAGGTTACATACTCATGCACTAGTATTGGGGAGCCTTGGAAAAATGAGCAGTGGTTATTTCTGGTCTCTGTAATGGAAGACAGGGTTCTGCTAGCAGGAAGGAAGGAAGGAGAATGGCTGTTGGGTAGGTATCCAGAAGTGTCTACCACAGTGCCTGAAGAGATGCCATGCACACTGGAGAAAGGCCATAAATTAAAATACATTAAAATTCATTAAACTCTTACTCTGACCTACACGTGGTTTTAATCACTGCTTGTATTATCTCATTTAAATTTAAATATCTCATTTAAATTTCACACCAATTTTACAGACGCAGAAATGTAGGCATAGAAATGTTTCATTACATTCCCAAAGCCACACTGCTAATAAGAAGCAGGGCTGGGATTTCAATCCAGGCAATCTAAAGACCAATCTTGGGAAACAGATGTGGCTCAAGTGATTGGGCTCCCATCTATCATATAGGAGGTTCAGGGTTCGGGTCCCGGGGCCTCCTGGTGAAAGGCAAGCTGGCTTGTGCAGTGAGCTGGCCTACACGGAGTGCTGGTCCGCACAGAAAGCTGGCACAGCAAGATGATGCAACAAAAAGAGACACAGAGGAGAGACAATAAGAGACGCAGCAGACCAGGGATCTGAGGTGGCACAAGAGATTGAGTGCTTCTCTCCCACTCCGGAAGGTCCCAGGATGGATTCCTAGGGCCGCTTAAAGAGAAGACAAGCAGACACAGAAGAACATAGAGAGAGCAGACAGCGCAAAAACAACCGGGGATGGGATGGAGGAATAAATAAAATAAATCTTAAAAAAAAGAAAAAGAAAGTCCAATCTCTTGGTCTCAGCCATTTAACTACTGCTCCTTTGTGATTGTGGCAATACAGAATTAGCAAGTTGAATGCTAATAAAATTTCATATAATTGAAAGGAAAACAGAAGTAGCATAAATTTTCAACATAGTCTTAGAGTCTGGACTTTCAATATATGGGCTTTAAACTCTGCTTAGTAATCTACAATATGTAACTCATTGCTATAATCTGTATTATGACAGTTTATCCAAGGGGAGATAAAACTTGAATGTGATATGACAGGATAAATCATGACACTAAAAAAATTATTCATTCTTTTATTCTTGGCTGAAAAAGACGAAGTGCCCCCTTTTTTCAAAAAGTTATCAGTTGCTCATGACCATTGATTTTAAAATAATCTTTGATATTTTTATAATGTTAATACTTGATCTTGGCTAAAATGTATCACCCAGTGTTCATTTTTATTTTAAAAATTATTTTATTGGAATAACCAAATTTATAGCATATTTAAAAATTTATTGATTTTCCCTTTTTCCTGTTATGTGGATCCCTACTCAAGAAATTACTTTCTAATAGAGACTAAATAAAATAATAATACAGTAAAAGATGCATTGAAATAATTTTTTTAAAAAGTTGCTCCCTAGTCTTTTTGGAGGAGAATAGAAAAAACAGAAGAAAAATTGTTCATATAGGAGACACTAAAATAAATTGGTGTGTAAAAACAAAGAGGAGATCAAAGACAGTCTTAATTTAAGCAGACGCCTTCACTGGAATTTTCAAGCAAGTCACAGTCAAAAACTTTGAAATAATCACAATAGGTAGATTGGAGGAGACTGGAACAGTCCACAAACTCATCACTTGGCACAGCAGAATAGACAGACACACCAAAATAGTCTGGGAAGGAAAAATGACTTTATTGGGCGGCAGAGGAAAGGAGATCTAATTAATCTCAAATCTGCCTCCACGTTAAGGTTGTTTTATTTTGTTTTGTTTTTGTTTGTTTTTACTGCTTTTATACAGTTTGAAACAAATAAAATTAATCATAACATGACTTGAAACAAAGAAAATTAATCACAGACGACATCCTTAGGAAGGGGTTTGGGGAGCTTTTCTAGTTTTCTGCTCTGGTTAACATTTAAGATACATATTGAGCTTGGTGCCCCTAAGTTTCACAGTGGTAAGAATAGGAAGGAGTGAAGCATTACAAGGTTACATCGTACGGTTTTCTTACAAAGAAAGAAGTAAAAGCTCTAGTTAATAGTAAACTCCACAGGACTATGTGCTCTTTTATAGTAACTTTATGCCTATTCTAAGGTGCTTGCCAGGTTACAAGTACAATTTGTTTTGCTCATGCTACAAGGTTATTCAAGAAAACTGGGATCAAGATAGGATACTAGACACTATTAGTTTAGGAAGAGCTATGAGACTTTGGCCATGCCCAGCTAAAGGGAAAATAGCAACTTTAGATAATAGAAATGGCAGGTCATAAGAAAATAAGTAGTAGAGGAGTGAATATTTTCATTTTGTATTCATAGGAGAAGAAATAGAAGTGAAGTGGAATGGCTTTTGAAGGCACCCAGGAATATGAGTGCCTAAGCCTGAATAGGCTTCAAAAAGTTTTATTGGCCCGACTTCTTCTCAGCAAGAACACTTTACATATGTCTGGGGTTGAAGGCTAGCCCTTCGAATCCTCCCACTTGGCCTGATTTTTGAGTGGTGCCAAGGATTCAGAGGAGCAGGGTACTGGCTCCGAGAGAGGTGAGGCAGGGATTTTGTAGTTGGTGGCTGGTTGGTTGGTTGGTTGGTTGGTTGGTTTTGCTCTTTAAGAAAAAGAGAGAAAGGAAGAAGGATGACGATCTCTCAAGAGAGAAAGTGGCTGAGGAAAAACTGGGAGTCAAGGGACATCTGAAGAGCATTATTTAAATGCTAATGCTCTCAGTGACTGTTGAAAGATCTTTTTTCTATGATGCAAATACCTCTTCAACCTCTCCAAGGGAAACTCTTCAATAAAGCCCAAAATTGTTCACAAATATAGTGTATACATGTTTCTTTGGAAAACTCAAAAAATTTGGAATTTGAGACAATCAAGTGAAGCACAGGAATTGCTTGTGCAGAGCTAGGAAGCAAGAGTTTTGAGAAAGTCAAGTGTCCAAGTATTTGCAGAAATCTAGGTGTGGCTTTGGTTTTCCACAGGCCATGGAATGGATGTGGATGAAAGCCAATTATACCTATGTCTTTGAGGAGCAAAGGGAGCTATTAATATAATTATCTGATAATTATATTAATAGTAATAACTAGAGCTAGCATTTATGAAACACTTGTAACCAAGGCATTGAGAACCATGACCTTATGTTATAAAGCTTAGACTTGGACTCTATTTTAAGCCATTTGACTACAGATGACTCAGAAAGAGCTCAGGTTATTTTCATGTCCTTGTTTCTCAATGCTGTCAGCATTATTAAGTATGACTTGATCTCTTTCCTTAATGGACTTACAAGCTGCAGGGCTTTTATTTCACCCTCATGGCAACAGTTTTTCAGTGGTGAGGGGAAAGGAACTTCCCAGAAAGCTGGCAGAAGGCTAAAAGAAGGCAACCACAACTTTTGTTGAGTCCTGTCCATCTCCTCTGCCTCACCTGCCTTATGGCAATAACTCCCTAGCTGGCCCCTGCTTCCACCCTTGGCTTCCTGCAGTGTTTTCTCGACTCTAAATAGCCGGCGTGATCTTTACAAAAAGGAAGTCAGAAAGTCAGATCACATCACTCCTCCATCACTCCTCCAACCCCACCATTGATTTTCCATTTCTCAGAAAAACTCCAGTCTTCCCCGTGAGCTGCCAGCCTTGTGTGATCTGGGCGCCAGACACCACCTCCGTGCCACAGCTTCCTCCAGCCCCAGGCACCTCTGCATCTCATCTCTCACTCTCTCCTTTGCTCACTCCACTCCAGACCCAATCCAGGCACAGGGTCTCCCCACTTGTAGTTCTTTCTGCCCAGACTATTTTTCCCTCCGATATTTGCGTGATTCCCTCCCTCACTGATAATCTTATCAGTAAGGCCTTCCCTGACCACCTGATACAAAATAGCAAACCCAACTTCCACCCTCTTATTGCCTCTCTCCCTCACCTGAATTCTAGTTCTCCATAACACTTTTCACATACATTACATTATATTTCTTTTCTATCCTCTCTAGAATGTAAACTTCACCAGGACAGGGATCTGGTCTGATTTGTTCACTCTTATATGCAGCACTTAGGACAGTGCCTTTATATGATAGAGCACAGTTTTATGTTTTTAACAGCTGTAGTGAGATGTAATTGACTCAGTTTTGTTTTTAAATAAGTAAATGAATGAATGAAAAGAGAGAGAAATAAAATGACTGAAAAAAGGACAGCCTTGGGAGTTAGTTGCTTGGGGCTACATGTTGGACATGGCTGAGGGAGCAAAAGATGTAAATAAGACAACTGTGTCCATTAAAATAACCTTATCACAGGCCACATAATGATTAATAAGAAAATAGGGAATGAAATTTGAGGCAAGGGCTTTAATAATAGAGAGGTAACTGTGAGTTTCAAGAATCTAAAACCTGCATATCTGTGTTTCCAAAAAAACCACTGTACTCTAATTTGTTTCTCTACAATGATTGAACAATGATATCATCATAAAATGCATAAGTAATGCCATGTTTTTCTCATGTGTTCTGAAGAAATCACAGGCTTTCCCATAAAGAAGTGATATTTTTTCAAAAGTGCACAGACTGCCTCTTTCTGGTGCCACAGCTGTAATCATGGAATTAAATCCCTAGACAGGGATTAAATTCCCTGGGAGCTCTTCTGTGTCTTCTGAAGGCCAGCAACCTCTGGGAGCTTGTTAGATGTGCAGAGCCTTGGCCTCACCTTAGGCTGCTGAATTGGAATCTGCATTTGAAGAGGTGGTTCTTAGATGCAGGGAAGTTTGAAAAGCATGGTTCTAGATGGCCTTTGGTGCCCTCTGGTACCGAGGGACTGAAAGTGTTAGCAGAACGCCCCTGGGTTCTGGGCTTCTAGGTTCTTGGCTATGTCTCATAAAGGAATTTAAGGACATGCCATAGGGAAGGCAAGGCAGTAAAGTTTATTGAGAAACAAGAAAAGAGATAGTACACACTCAAGACACAGGTGTGGGCATGCTACAGGGTGAGGCTTGTGCATGGGGCCCCAGGTTAGGCCTTTCTAAAGCCTTTTCTCCTCCCCTTTCCTAATGTTGGGGAGGGGCCCCAGCTGTTTGCTGTTCTGATTGGTTGCCTTACAATCTCCACCTTGGGGGTCCCAGGGGACCAATGATGAGGACTCTTGTTTGGAGTTATCTGGGACTTCCTCTTGAGCCCAGGGTCTCAGCAGGGTCTTTCCAGCTTTGTCCTTAGTAGTGGCCCTCCCTCAGTGGGTTTCCAGAAGGGGTCTCATAGCTATGTTTTCTGCCAGATCCCAGCAGTGACTCACTCTTCCCTCGTATACTAACCTGCCTCAAAAGGGTCAAATCTGTTTGCTGAGAGTTTTCTCTGGAGATTCAGAACCCCAGATACCTGCACCCTGAGAAGAGAAGAGGGAGCCCTTAGTTGCCAGATCTTTCAACCAATTGGCATTGCTTCCCATTCTTCAGTGGGCTGGAGGGGTGAAATTAGAAGCAGCAGGAGAGAGGAAAAAGGAGAACCAAGACCTTCTACTTCCTTCTCTGTGGGGTTGAGGGTGGGGGAATCTGACAAGGCCCTAAAAGATCTCAGCCACATATTGAAGCCAGAGTCATTGCTGGAAGGAAATAGAAGGGGAGACTAGGGAGAACTGAGTCAAGATTTTGTTCTTCGATTTCTGTTTATTGTTCCCTGAGTCCCCTCATTATTTTTTTGTCTTTTAAAAAAATTTCACCTTCATTTCTGTTTTCCCTTCTTGAAAGTAATAATAGTAATGATGGCAATTTCTTATATCCATATAGTACTGTATGCTATCTATTTGATGCACAATAGATATAACAATATTTTAAGATGGCAATTTTATGCCTGTTTTATAAAGGCATTCCATTCCCTTTCCCTCATTTTCTTTATTGATTATCATTAAAAGTAGTTCTTATTTTCCATTCATTTTATTAATTTGCGTGTGTGTGTGTGTGTGTGTGTGTGTGTGTGAAGCTTTCATCTGTAGAATTATTGCCACAGGAATGAAATGAGTAATGTGAGGAAAAATAACACTAGGAAGTAGACCAAGCCTCTTGTTCCAAATATAGCAGGGAGCCGTGTAAAATGACAGCTTCCCACCAAACCGAGAGGGATATGTCAGACGAAAGAAAGAGCTGGACAAGTCCAGCATTGTGAGCAAGTGAGCATTGAATTTGGGGCATACGTGGCCTCACTCTCAGTGGTTGGAGGAGAGTCTTGTTTTTGAAGAGTCTGAACCTGGTGTTGCCTAAATCCTCATCTTTGGTGGCAGGAGGAGAATGTGGCCCTTCCAAGTCTCAAGTCTGCACTTGCCACAAAGCAAAAGAGGCTTTTTTTTACTATATGTCTACGTGCAGATGTGGAGAGCATGTGAGGAGGGAGCATGATTAAAAAGTGCAGGAGGACTTCCGGGAAGATGGCGGACTAGTAAGACACGGGAATCTCTTCCCAGAAAAATAGCTAAAGGACAGCCTGAAACAGCCCCGAAAAAGATCTTCTAGGGTTTAGGACAGCAGGTGAAGGCTGCACACCACCCAGAGGAGAGGGGGACAAAAGAGGGAAATCGCGACGACAGAACCGTGAGTTGGAACCAGCAGCGGCTGCTGCTGCCGGCATTCTCCCCCACACTCTTTAGAATTCTCGGGCCTCTGGGCCTGCGGCTACAGACAAAGGGGGCCCCAGGTATCTACCACCCTAGAAAAGGGGAGAGAGAGGGACACAGCCTAAGGCTGACTCAGGTTCTGACCCACAAATTTGGGTTGCAGAGCCCCACGGACCCTTCCACACAGTGGTTTGCTCTGAGAGCCTAGGAAGGACTGGAGAAATCCGACCTTCCCAATCTCCCTCTCTTCTAGCCTGGACTAATTGTTGAGGACTCCACAGGAGAGGGGAGAGAGAGCCTGGGGCTGACCCTGCTTTTGACTGGCAGGTTTGGTCTGCCCTGTCCTGAGAGCCCTTCCAAGCTGGGTGGGGCTGCGCCATTGTTTGCCTTGGAGCCTGCAAGGGGCTAAAGATATACAAACCTCCCAATCTCCTCCTCTACTAACAGGGACTGATTGTTGAGGATTCAGAGGGGAGTGGAAATATTTCCTAGCTGGGAAAAGAGGGAGGGGGCTGCCAGAGAAGACTGGAGAACTGTCTCAGAAAGTTTGAATTACAAGGCTCTTAGCCCCCAGACAGGAAGCTCTATCACATTGTCACACAAAAAACACTCCAACCAGGCATTGACTTCAGAACTGCCAACGAGCGCCATCTCCTGGCAGACAAAGAAAGTGCACATAAGAAAATTAAAAATAAATGAGAGGCTTTTCCTGGCCTCTAGAGCCTCCCTGCCCAAGACCCTAGGAAGCAACTCTACAACCAATTACTGGGTCCAGTGCCCAGTTTTGAGCAACCAGCAGGACAATCCTAACAATCAAGGTTGAGCCAAGAATCAAAGAGCTGTGGTAACTCACAGCCTCCTGCAACTAAATCCCTATAAAAGAGAAAGAGATTGAGCCTCTAAGTAAACTACATCCTAACCAGACGCCTAAATTCCAGCAAAAAATTATGAGCTATACTAAGAAAATAGAAGGCATGGCCCAAGAAAAGGAATACATCAAAGTCCCAGAAGAGATGGAGAATTTGAGAGAACTAATCAGCGAGATGAGCACAAATTTCCAAAATCAAATTAATGAGATGAAAGACAATATAGTTAAAAAGATAAATGACATCAAGAAGACATTGAGCAAACACAAAGAAGAATTTGAAATCCTGAACAGAAAAGTAACAGAGTTCATGGGAATGAAAGACACAATAGGTGAAGTAAAAAACAAACTTGAGAAATACAACAGCACACTCGAAATGATAGAAGAAAGAATAAGTGATACTGAAGACAGAGCAGTTAAATTGAAGAGAGTAAAGAACACAGAGAGAAAAGAATGGAAAAAACTGAGCAGGGGCTCAGAAAGTTGAATGACAACACAAAATGCAACAACATACGTGTCATGGGAGTTCCAGAAGGGGAAGAGAAGGGGAAAGGGGCAGAAAGAGTATTTGAGGAAATAATAGCTGAAAATTTCCCAACTCTCATGAAAGCAATGAACTTACATGTCCAAGAAGCACACCATACCCCAATGAGAATAAATCCAAATAGACCTATGCCAAGACACATACTATTCAGAATGGCAAATGTAAAAGATAAAGAGAAAATTCTCAGAGCAGCAAGAGAGAAGCAAACGATCACGTACAAAGGACGTCCAGTAAGACTTAGTGCAGATTTCTTTTCAGAAACCATGGAGGCGAGAAGACAGTGGTATGATACAATTAGGAAACTGAAAGAGAAAAACTGCCAGCCGAGAATTCTTTATCCAGCAAAACTGTCCTTCAAATATGAAGGTGAATATAAAGTATTCACAAACAAACAGAAACTAAGAGAGTTTGCAAAAAAGAATCCACCTTTGCAGGAAATGTTAAAGGAAGCCTTAGAACCTGAAAGAAAAAGACAGGAGAGAGAGGCTTGAAGGAGAGTATAGAAGAAAGAAAAGCAGAAAGGATAATCAAAAGAGTAAAAAGAGAGACAAAAACAAGATGACATATGAAAACCAAAGAATAAAATGGAGGAAATAAATAGTGCATTTTCAATAATATCATTGAATGTGAATGGATTAAATTCCCCAATCAAAAGATACAGGCTGACAGAATGGATAAAAAAACATGAGTCATCCATATGCTCCTTACAAGAAACTCACCTCAGACCCAGGGATACAAACCGGCTGAAAGTAAAAGGTTGGAAAAAGATACTCCATGCGAATAGTAAACAGAAAAGAGCAGGGGCAGCTATACTAATATCAGACAAAACAGACTTTAAATGCAAAAAAGTGATAAGAGATGTGGAAGGCCATTATATATTAATAAAAGGGATGATCCTCCAGGAAGTTATAACATCATGAATATCTACACACTTAACCAGGGTGCCCCAAAATATATGAGACAAACTCTGGCAAAACTGAAGGGAAAAAAAGACATTTCTACAATAATCTTTGGAGACTTCAACACCCCTCTATCACATCATTAGATAGAACAACTAGACACAAGATCAACAAGGAAACAGAGAACTTGAACAATATGATAAACAAGTTAGACCTAACAGACATATACAGAACACTGCATCCAAACTCAGCGAGTTATACATTCTTCTCAAGTGCCCATAGATTTTTCTCCAGGATAGACCACATGTTAGGTCACAATTCAGCTCTCAATAAATATAAAAAGATTGAAATTATACAAAGCACCTTCTCAGATCATAATGGAATGAAATTAGAAATCAATAACAGGGAAAAAATAAATTTGCAAATGTGTAGAGACTGAACAACACACTCTTAAATAATTGGTGGGTCAAAGAAGAAATTGCAAGTGAAATCAGTAAATATATTGAGACAAATGAAAATGAGAACACAACGTATCAAAACTTATGGGATACTGCGAAGGCAGTCTTGAGAGGGAAATTTATAGCCCTAAATGCCTATTTTAAAAAAACAAGAAAGAGCTTAACTCAAAGATTTAACTGAACAACTAGAGAAACTAGAAAAAGAACAGCAAACCAATCCCAAAGCAAGCAGAAGGAAAGAAATAATGAAGATTAGAGCAGAAATAAATGAAAATGAGAACAGAAAAACAATAGAGAAAATCAACAAAACCAAAAGCTGGTACTTTGAGAAGATCAATTAAATTGACAAACCCCTTGCTAGACTAACAAAGAAAAAAAGAGAGAAAATGCAAATAAATACAATCAGAAATGAAAGGGGGGAAATTACAAATAACCTCACAGAAAAAAAAAGAATCATAAGAGGATATTATGAGAAACTGTATGCCAACAAATTAGACAACCTAGATGAAATGGACAAATTTCTAGAAACACATAACCAACCTACACTGACACAACAAGAAATATAAGAACTTAACAAACCAATCACAATTAAGGAGATTGAATCCGTCATCAAAAATCTCCCAGCAAAGAAAAGTCCAGGACCAGATGGCTTCACAGGTGAATTCTACCAAGCATTTCTTAAAGAATTAACACCAATCCTGTTTAAACTCTTCCAAAAAACTCAAGAGGAGGGAAAATTACCCAATACATTTTATGAAGCCAACATCACCCTAATACCAAAGGCAGATAAAGATTCCACAAGAAAAGAAAATTACAGACCAATCTCTGTAATGAACATAGATGCAAAAATTCTCAACAAAATACTTGAAAATTAAATCCAACAGCATATGAAAAGACTTATACATCACAACCAAGTGGGATTTTTAACTGGTATGCAAGGCTGGTTCAACATAAGAAAATCAATCAATGTAATACACCACATTAACAAATTGAAGGAAAAAAACCATATGATCATCTCAATAGATGCAGAAAAAAGGCATTCGAAAAAATCCAACATCCTTTTTTGATAAAAATACTTCAAAAGATAGGAATAAAAGGAAAATTCCTCAATATGATAAAAGGCATATATGAAAAACCTATAGCCAACATCATACTCAATGGGGAAAGTTTGAAATCTTTCCCTCTAAGATCAGGAACAAGACAAGGATGCCCACTGTCAGCATAGTTATTCAACATTGTACTAGAAGTTCTAGCTGGGGCAATTAGATAAGACAAAAAATTAAAGGCGTCCAAATAGGAAAAGAGGAAGTAAAACTCTCACCGTTTGTGGATGACATGATCCTGTATTTAGAAAATCCTGAAGTATCCACAACAAAGCTACTTGAACTAATAAATGAGTTCAGAAAAGTGGCAGGATACAAGATCAACACGCAAAAATCAATAATGTTTTTGTACATTAGTACTGAACAACCTGAGGAGGAAATCGGGGAAAATTCCATTTTCAATAGCAACAAAAAGACTCAAATACCTAGGAGTTAATTTAACCAAAGAAGTAAGGACCTATATGCAGAAAACTACGAAACAATGCTAAAAGAAATTTAAAAAGACCTAAACAAATGGAAAGACATTCCGTGTTCATGGATGGGAAGAATAAATATCATAAGGATGTCAATCTTGCCCAAACTGATTTATAGATTCAATGCAATACCAATCAAAACCCCAACAGCTTACTTTACAGAATTAGAGAAGGGAATTACCAAATTCTTCTGGAAGGGTAAGTGCACCCGAATTGCCAAAAGGATTCTAAAAAAGAAGAGCAATGTGGGAGGAATTTCACTGCCTGACCTTGAAACATATTACAAAGCTACACTGGTCAAAACAGCATGGTACTGGCATAAAGATAGACACATCGATCAGTGGAATAGAATTGAGAACCCAGAAATATACCCTCACCTATACACGGTCAACTGGTTTTTGACAAACCTACCAAGCCCATGCTAATGGGAAAAAACAGTCTCTTCAACAAATGGTGTTGGGAGAACTGGATATCTATAACCAAAAGAATGAAAGAGGACCCCTATCTCACCCCCTATACAAGAATCAACTCAAAATGGATCAAAGATCTAAATATAAAAGCCAGGGCCATAAAACTACTAGAAGAAAATGTAGGGAAACATCTTCAAGACCTTGTAGTAGGTGGTGGTTTCTTGGACCTTACAGCCAAAGCATGTGCAACAAAAGAAAAATAGATAAATGGGACCTCCTCAAAATTAAACACTTTTGTACCTCACAGGACTTTGTCAGAAGGGTGAAAATGCAGCCAACTCAATGGGAAAAAATATTTGGAAATCACATATCTGATAAGGGTTTAATATCCAGGATATATAAAGAGATGTTACAACTCAACTATAAAAAGACAAATGACCCAATTAAAAAATGGGCGAAAGTGGGGTCGGATGTGGCTCAACTGGTTGGGCGTCCGTCTCCCATATGGAGGGACCCAGGTTCGATCCCCGGGACCTCCCAGTAAAAAAAAAAAAAAAAAATGGGCGAAAGACTTGAATAGACATTTCTCCAAAGAAGAAATACAAATGTCAAAAGAACACATGAAGAAATGCTCAACATCACTCATGATTAGGGAAATGCAAATCAAAACTACAATGAGCTATCTTTTCCCACCTATCAGAATGACCCCTATTAAAAAGACAGAGAGGGGTCGGATGTGGCTCAACTGGTTGGGCGTCCGTCTCCCATATGGAGGGACCCGGGTTCGATCCCCGGGACCTCCTGGTAAAAAAAAAAAAAAAAAAAAAAAAAAAGACAGAGAACGGGGAAGCGGATGTGGCTCAATTGATGGGGCTCCCGTTTGCCATATGGGAGGCCCCGGGTTCGATTCCCGGGGCCTCCTGGTGAGGGCAGGCCAGCCTGCGGGCGCAGTAAGCTGACGCAGCAGAGGGAGACAAGCAGACACAGAAGGGCGCATGGCATGTGGAAACAGCAAGCACAAGCAGCAAGGGGGGGATAAATAAATAAATAAAATCTTAAAAAAAAAAAAAAGACAGAGAACTACAAGTGTTGGAGAGGATGTAAAGCGATAGGAACACTTCTTCACTGTTGGTGGGAATGCAGAATGGTACAACCACTATGGAGGACTGTTTGGCATTTCCTAAAGAACTTGAATATAGACTTGCGATGTGACCCTGCAATACCACTACTGGTTATATACCCAGAAGAACTGAGAGCAGTGACATGAGCAGACATCTGCACACCGATGTTCATAGCAACATTATTCACCATTGCCAAAAGTTGGAAACAACCCAGGTGTCCATCAACAGATGAATGTATAAACAAACTGTGGTCTATTCACACGATGGAATATTATGCAGCTGTAAGAAGAAATGAAGTCATAAAGCATATGGCAACATGGATGAACCTGGAGGACATTATGTTGAGTGAAGCAAGCCAGACACAAAAGGACAAATACTGTATGAATGTGTTACTATGAACCAAATATATTGTGTAATATATTGTTTGATTAAAAAAAAATTTATATGTATCCATTACATTTAATTGAGAAATGTATATTTTTATTCATCTGTGTTTACTTTTTAGTCTTTGTTTATATTTTCAATTATTAAATGTACAAAATAAAGTTAAAAAAATTAAAAAAGTGCAGTGCTCAGGACAGAAAAACAAGAAATGGACATTCACAATGTTTCCCACCAGGGCAGAAATTACACTTTCATGGTAACTACGTAAAACAAGCATTTCTAATGTTTGTCAGTAGGGTTGAAGTTACATCTTTTAAAATAATTATGTAAGGGATCTAGTGATATGAAGGTGTTCAAGTGGTTCACAGAACAGATCATCCTTAGGGTTTTGGGGAGAGAGGTTTAAGCATACAAGATTTACTTATCAGTCATGAGCTTACAAACATTGTTTCTCAAGGCTTGTTGTGTAAACTTTTACGGAATGAAATGCTGCTGTGACTAGAAGGGAAAAGAACTGGGAGGGTTGTGGGAAGAATGCAAAGATATATATATATATATATATATTTTAAAGATTTTATTTATTTATTCATTTATCCCCCCCTTGCTGCTTGTGCTCGCTGGGTCAGCTAACCACGCCGTGCAGGCGGGCTTGCCTTCACCAGGAGGCCCCGGGAACCGAACCCGGGGCCTCCCATATGGTAAACGGGAGCCCTACTGATTGAGCCACAGCCTCTTCCCCAAAGATATATATTTTACACTCCTCATTTTAAAGATGAGGAAACCCAAGTGTTGTGATCAGAGTCTAGTAACATATGAGTAAAACCAGTATCTCCTGCTTGTAAAGCAACACTGCTGATATGCACAGAAAGAATTTTTAGAGAACCTGTGAACTAAATCTTAGCCTTATTTCCAAGCCAAGCATCATTTAAATAGTCTTCAAAAAAGCTAACTACCTTTACTGCTCTTTAAAATAACTTCCACAGAAGGAGAATTCATAAATTCCTGTGACTCATGAGATAATGTATGTAGAAGTGCTTTGAACATTACAAAACATCACACACGTAGGAGGAATTGTCTTTTCGACGGGGAAGGTCCACGCCTCCTTCTACAAAGGGAGATGGTCCCCTGTTTTTTTCAATTCTGCAAATGTTTTCACCATCTCTGAAAGTCGCTTAGTTTATTCTGATATTTCAGTTCTTTGTTTAGTTTATGATTCAGTGTGTGCAACTTTTGTCCTTGGTCTTCATTCTAGGGGCGCATCTGTTGCTCCTTTTTGTTAAAATTGCATATAAATCTTACGAAAATGGGATAAGGGAGGCATGAAACGTACCAAAATTCTAAGTCTTCACAATTTGTCTCACAACTATTTGATTTATTTCATAAACACTGCATAAACTAAAGTGGCCTATATCTTTGTACTCTAACTACTCGGTGAACTATACTTTCCTCATCTAACTGGAATTTCTGGAGAGCTGAAACAAAAGCCTGAGAGGAAATAATCCAAAATTTTCTTCAATGCCTCAGATGTCAGATCTCTGACACCAATTGGGTATTTTATTTACTTTGACTGTGGGTCTGTACCAGTAGATTCCATGAAAAGAAAGGGACAGACAGACCTTCTGAAGCTAGGTTGAACTGTGGATTCAGAAATGAACAAAGATGTGCTTTACATTCTTCAATTACTGAAATTGAATAGCTCTAATTTTCTTGAAAGCAGATAAAAACAGAGCAGATACCTTGCATTTCTATAACATTGAAATAAGCACTTCAGAATTATATTCCCATTTCTTCACTTCAGATGTATATACATTTTCTCAGAAATAATAAAATATATGGACATTACCAGTGAATTTTTTTTGAATGAAAGAATAAATTGTTCTTTTTGTTGGCTAAAGTCACACTGTATCAAAAGCAGACAATCTTCCCAGGAATGACGCTCAGGGTCTGTTATGGTTTTTGTTTTTTTTTTTGTTGTTTTTTTTTTTTGCTTTTTTTCCTCTGCCTGACTTTCACTTTGCTTGTAAAGGACTCCGGTAACCCAAATTAAAGCCCAACCTGATTCATTTGGGCCACACCTTAATGGAAGTAACATCTTGAAGAGATCTTATTTACAATGGGTCCACACCCACAGAAATGGATTAAGTTTAAGAACATGTTTTTTTCTGGGGTGCATAGCTACAAGCTTACAGTTTGCTTGGTCAGAGGGAAAGGTAGTTAAAGATCTTCAACTGATCTGGCCCTAAAAGCAGAGCTGGGCCTGGCTGTGAAGAATAGAAAGGGTTCTGAAGGGCAGGGCAGGACAGAGGTGGTGGGAAAGGGTTTGGGGGAGTGAATGTGATATCTGAGACACTGGCAGAGACTGCGCCAGCTCCTGGAAATCTTTCAACGGATAGATGATGCAAGTGGAGTGTCCAGACCTAGGGAATGAGTTCTAGAACCAAAGTGCCAAAAAGCAGACAGACAGGACTGTCTGGACTGGACTTCCAGGCCCGGGTAAGCAAGGCCTGAGTACTTACTCAGGTTTTAGCCCTGGTGAGGTTGGACACGGTGGTATGGTTATGGCTGTTCTTTATGAAGCCATATGTACTCTCTAGCCAATATTCTCCACCTCACATCCTAAGAGAGCCACTGCAACCCTCAATTACCCCCTCAGCCAGTGAACAACTTACACAACTATACTTGGTGACAAGGAGAAGGAACCCTTTCCGAGTTGTTGGCAAAAAGCTCCTCTTTCAGGAGTTTAATATTTGAGCATATTGCTTTGCTGATGGGAATGATTTTTTTTTTCCTTAAAATTACTAGAAATTGCATAAGAAAATAACTGCCAAGGAAAGTTGGAAATAAGGTGAATTGTTCTTGATGGTCACAGTTACAGGCAGAGCCTTTGGTGTTGCCCCACTTCTGGCCTTCCATTCCTACAAACAGTGTGAGCAAGCAAAAAAAAAAAAAAAAGCTCACAGCTGGGAATCAGATCCAGAAGATAAGCTAGCTAGGCTGAACTGTACATAAGCAACTTTGGTGACCAATACATGCCATTCTCCCACACACCCGAGCATAGCGCCAATACCCAAGGGCTGTTTGTCAACAGGGGAAAAAAACCCAGAAATTTCTTGTGGTGGTTTGAAGCTGTATGTACCCCAGAAAAACATGTTCTTAAATTTAATCCATTCCTGTGGGTGTGAACCTGTTGTAAGTAGGACCTTTGTAAGTAGGCTACATTGGTTAAGGTATGACCTACTCCAATCAGGATGGGTCTTAATCCCATTACTAGAGTCCTTTATAAGAGAATGAAATTTAGATACATATAGAGAAAGCTATGGAAGCAAGAAGCTTTCTGAAATGGAACCCAGAAGAGAAGGAGGAGACCAGGTGATGCTGCCATGTGCCTTGCCATTTGACAAAGGAACCAAGGATCACTGATAGCTAGCTCCAGAATTCCACAGTCCTTGGGGAGAAAAGTACCACCTTGATGATGCCATGATTTGGAAATTTTCCCGGCCCCAAAACCATGAGCCAATAATTCCCATTGTTTAAACTACATCATTTCATGGTATTTGTTTTAAGCAGCCTAGGAAACTAAGACAGATTTTGACACCAAGAGAGTCGGGTGCTGCTTATGACTGTATTATTGGAAACAGGAGGAAAGCTATTCCTTCTTTTAAAGTGGCAGAGAACCTGGTGAAATTGAGTTCTGATGTCAGATGGAAGGCAGAACTTAAGAGTGATGAACTTGGATACTTAGCTAAGGAGATTTCCAAGCTAAGTATGGAAAATACAGCCTGGTTTCTCCCTGCAGCTTATAGTGAAAGGTGAGAGGAAAGGGATAAGCTGGGAACTGAACTCCTGGGCACAAAGAAATCAGGAATGATTTGATTTGGAAGATTCTGAACTTCTAGAAAGCGAGTTCCTAGAGAATAGTTCCCCATGTAAGAGTTTAACTGAACATGGTACCAGTCAGTCATCTCAGTGCAAGTCAGGATTGGAGGTGCAGTTATCCAGGAAAGATCTGTGGAAAGTTCTTTTGTCTGATGGTTTGGGCCCTTGAGTACCATGTGCCCAACAAGTTTTTCCTTAATTTGTATGAGCAAAACTACTGCCAGCCTGGACTGAAAAGGACAGAGAAGAGACAAACTGAAGGAAAGGTCACTTCAAGGGCAGAACTATGGAAGCTGAGATCAGGACTGAAGACATCTTCTGAAGCCAAGAGAGTGAGTCCACCCATGTTTGTGGAAAGGCTGAGTCTGCCCAGGTGCTTGGAGAGGGTGGGCCTTCCACACTTGTTCAGGGAGAGTGCTGCCACCCTAGTGCTCTGAGAGGGTGGAGCCTGTGCCACCCATTTGCGGAAAGCCTGCTCATCATCCCAATGCTTAGAGAGGGTGGAGCCTTCACCCCCCTGTTCAGGAAAAGCATGGCCTCTGGGCAAGCCATTGGAAGGGGTGGGGCTGCTGCTTTATCAGTCCCAGAGAGCAAAAACATTCTATAGGTGACTCTTAGATCTTGAAATCTAAAGGCGTATGCACTGCAGGGTTTCAGAATTGTTTGGAACATATGACCCCTGTTTTCCTTCCAAGTTCTCCCTATGGAAATGGGATTGTTTATTCTATGCCTGTATCTCTGTATTAGTAAGAAAGCCAAGGCAACAAGAAGCTGAGATGGAATGCAGAAGAGAAGGAAGAGACCAGGAGATGCTGACATGTGCCTTGCCATGTGACAGAGGAACGAAGGATCATTAACAGCCAGCCCCCAAAAGCCACAGTCTTCAGGGACAAAGTATTGCCTTGATGATGCCTTGACTTGGACATTTTTCCTGGCCTGAAAATCATGAGCAAATAAATTCCCATTGTTTAAGTTGAACCATTTCGTGGTATTTTCTTAAGCAGCCTAGGAAACTAAAACACTGTCCAAACAGTAAAAGATACCTCCTAGGGAAGAAAGAGGATAGCAGGTAAAAGCATTTCCACACTGTAATCCAGGACTCCTTTGTGATCTGACTTTTATTTATTCCTTCTGACTAGATTCCTTCATTCATTCAACAAATACTTATTGAGTTAGGTCGTGTAGTGAATAAAAAGAGACACAGGTCCCTTATCTCATATACCCTTCTGAGGAAGCAGACAGTCAATTGCACAAATAAATGTGACATAGCAGCCATGATCATGCTTCAAAGGAGCAATATCTGATGCTATGAAAGCATGGCATAGGGGTATTGAACTAAGCAGAGAGGTCTGGACAGGCTTCCAGGACAGAGCTGGAATCTGAAGGAAAAGCAGGTGAGAAGAGGGAGAGGTTTCAAGCACAGAGAATAGTAAGAGAAAAATTCTTCTCAAAATCCCTCAACATTGTAGGTCTTTCACTTTATTTCTAGTTTCTTAAATTCTCCCAACACAATCTCTTACCTCCAGGCTTTTCTACTAACCTTCCTCTAGTTACATCCTTACCCTTTCTCTTTGTTAACTCCTGCTTGTCTTAGCTTAGTTGTCACTTCCTTTGGAAAATCTTCCCTGGGCAGCCCCCTCTTGAGCCTGGTGTAGATGCCCCAGTGCTTACCCTCGTTTAACATCATGTATTTATCTCTCTCTCCCTGTTAGGCTTCAGTCTCCTTGCAGGGCAGGAATTGAATTTTGATCACTGCTATCCATGATTCCTACCACTGTGCACCGAGTTAATACTCAATAAATATTCATGCAAGGGAGGGAGGGAGGGTTGGCTATACACATCAACTGACTGTAGTAATAATGATAGCTAACATTTATACAATGCTTACTGTATGCTAGGTTCTGTTCTAAACCATTTAATATATTAGCTAATAATTTAATTCTCTCAGTTACCTAGGAGATGGATATTATTTTCCCCAATTTGCTGAACTTTTTAAGGCCCAGTTTCCTCATCTGTAAAATGGAGATAACACCTACTTCATAAAATGTTTGAAGATTACAGTAAATAAGCACAATGTCTGCACTGATATGTGCTGGATAAACACTGTGCTTTATTGTCATTGTTTGCCCAGGGCAAAGACTCGGGTAAAACCCAGAAGACTCCAACCTTTTGGGAAGGAAGAATGACAGTTTACTGGCCCTAAAAATAGCCAGTAAAGCAAAAAAAAAGACTTACTGTTGGTGAAATCCCTCTTGGTTGCAGAGACAGAACTTATCCTGCCTGCAACACTCCCTTTCCCAGCAAAATTCAGGAATAGGGTTCATGGCAGGGAAGAGTGTGGAGATGCCCATGAGTCTCATGCTTTACTTGCTGTGGATTCCTGACCTGGCAAATAAACCTGTCCCCTTAATTTTAGAGATAGCTTCACGGTAGCTTTCACTCAGTGTAAAGCTCTTATACTGGAAGATAGGAGGGAAAGAGGGTTCCTAGGATAACTTGGTAACTGAAAGAGAACATGATATAGTGAAAAACTGGAATTGGGAGTCAGTCAGACATGTGGTATCATTCTAGTTCTATGCTAGTACTCAAACAGCCTTGAACAAATTACTTAGATTTTTCTGAGACTTAGTTTTGTCTCTCATAAAATAGGCATATAAAAAACATCACTCAACTAATGTTAGTTCCCTCCTCCATTGGCTAATTTTCACAGTCTTTCTGAGACTCAGGTTCTTCATTTTAAAAATGGGAATAAAAGTTATACCTACATCAGGGACTTGACATTTAAACAGGGTTAATTTGAAAACTCTAAAGCATTACATAAATAGCAGGTAATCTTAATCTTGTACTATATGCCAGATCCTGTGATAGGTCCTGGGGAAATGGAATAATGGAGAGGGCTGCTGAAAAAGAAATCCATTCTTCTCCCTGGTCCAGAGAGAAGAGACAACAAGGCCAGAGCGAAAGGCCTCTGTGCCCCGACAGCCTTCCAGCTTCCCAGCACCTGGCCTCCCTGGGGGATATCTGACACCTTCCCCTACAGTCATCAGCTGAGAGCTCACCCAGACTACCTGTCCCCAGAGTTCCAGGGACAGGACTGCAGGAAGGATTTCCAAATCTCCCAAGTTAGCAGGCAAAGGGAATCTTAAAACACACAAACAAATGACTTGAGTGCAGTAGGGAAGTGGTTGTGCTGACGGATGGAGGAGGTTGTTAAGAATGAGGATAGGAAAATCACTGTGGATTTTAGTGTTTCTACTGAAAGTGGATTAAACAATCCAGATACTCTGGTTTCCAGCCCAACGAGTCAGGCCTCCCACTTTCAAGCTTTTTTTGTCTTAGTTTCCTTCTCTACCTTCTGCTGAGAAGATACAAAATGAATAAGATTTCTTGCTCAACCATGATTCAGGAGGAAGCTCAGTCACAGAACAGGCAAGTATGGCATTGCCTAGAGAAAAAGTACTTGTAGAGGCAGGTCCCAGATAGATCCACCCTGGATTTTGCAAAGAAGGCACCTCCTTCATCATAGGTTCTAAGACCTTTGAAGTTCAAGAAGAAACCACCTGCTTCCTCATTGACAACCTGGTATAATATACACAGCAGGACCAGTGTGAATAAACCCAAATCTTCTCTACAGCATGACCCATAGGGACAATGCAGGTCCTGTTTGCTGCCTGAAGTTTGTGACTCTCCTGGTTGCGCTAAATCCAGAACTCCTACTCCTGGGAGCTGGTGTGCAGCTTCAAGACAATGGGTATGAAGGATTACTTGTTGCAATTAATCCACAGGTATCTGAGGATCAGAACCTCATCCGGAACATTAAGGTGAGTAGAGAGAATATGAAATCAATCCCATTAGAAGAGACCTGTAGCCTTCCTTAAAAAGCCAACTATTCTGCCTGGTTTGTAGTTGAGCAATAGAAAGAGCAGCATTTCTTAAAGATAGCACCCAAGATTATGATTATGGCCAAGCCAATTTTTTTCACCTCATATTGTGTAATCTCAGCTCACTGAAAATTGATTTAGCCCTCTTCTCTCTTTGTTAGTTACCACTAATTTTAGCTTTTTGGTTTTCCTACATGAATGTTTTGGGGATAGGAACTTAGAAAAATAACAACCCATTGTGGCAACAAAGACCAGATGTTTGTTGAATAAGCTCGATAGTACTTATTAAACTCATGTTGTTGGAATTCACCCTGAGGGTGAGAATTCCCAGACAGAAATTGTAAGAGTCTGTATATAGTGCTGGAAAGCAAAACTCTTTCTTTCCACCTAAATGTTTTGTAAAATAATTGACTACTTTAGCTTCAGTGTGGAAAGGGAGGATCATAGCTCCATTACTTAAGAGACTCCTTTTGGCGTTGCTTTAGTGAAATTAGTATTGTCATAAGGTGTGGTTTTGAACATGCCTACAGGTGTGACATGAAGAGGATTTGTGTGGTAAAAGTTTAAAAGCCTTTCACAGAATCAGGAAAAATACGTAGGCAAGCCCAGACACATAATTAGTGTCCTAAAGTCTCTTCCAGATAACCATTTCAAGTTTATTTATTGCTCCTAAATTTTCCCAAAATCTAGTGCTAAGAGAAATGTCCTCCTTCAAAATATTTTCAATATTTTTGTTACTACTTATTAAAGTATAACCAGGAAACCAAAATGTAAAGGACTTACAACTGATGAACTTTTCATTGGTTTGGTTATAGGAAATGATAACTGAAGCTTCTTTTTACCTATTTAATGCTACCAAGAGAAGAATGTTTTTCAGAAATATAAAGATTTTAATACCTGTCACATGGAAAGCTAATAATTATATCAAAGTGAAACAAGAATCTTATGATAAGGTAAGAATTTCAGGATTCCATTAAGGGAGCTTAACTAGACCTAAGGGGGGAAAATTAAAATATACTGTGTTTTTCTTTAAAAGTAAGAACTGAAGCAAAAACAAATTATTAATGTTAATGCACAAATAATATTACTTGGCAGATTGTTGACCACAAAATACATGGAAATAGAATAAATGAGTGCAAATTATGGAGTGAAAAATAAGTAAAATGTCTGCTCAAGCAGCCTCCCAAAAGATCTTTTTATTTTGCAACTTATATAGTCCTTTCTGAAATTTTTGGTTGAGGACCAAAAACTAATTTTATTCTACTGAGTATGAGTTGTAAAAGGAAACAATTCCAATTATGACTATTTTCATTTACCATCATGTTAAGAACAGAAAACAGGCATGTTCAGACAGAAACGTAAGCCACCCACACATATAAAAATATGACCGCCCTCTCATGCCAGAGTATAAATTAGCAGAATCTCACATTAGTCCAAGTCTAGGGTGCTGGTTTAGAAGGGTAAGAAGGGAAAGGGGAAGCAGGAAGGGTATGTGTTTGGGGGTAAGGGGGAATGAAGGGAGATGGGTAGCTATCCTTTTTTTTTTTTTTTTTAAACAAAAAGAACTTAACCCTAAAGGACTCTGGTAACTACAGATCATGGTTAAGCATCAGTGCTAATGTCTGGCATACACTGGTATGCACTGTGTAAATAAATGTTAAATAAATTTGACAAACGACTGTTATAAGTTACTGTGAACAAAGAACCCATCACAGCTCCCAGAAGGGCCAGGAGCAGAGGTGTTGGGGAGAATCAGCTCTGGGCTTCAATAATAAAGCGAGTTTAAGATACAACACAGTGTGGCAGGAGGCCTGTAGTGTTATTTTCCTTATTTGTGTCATTTGGCACAAAATTTCCAGTGATTGTTTTAAGTATCAGCTCTCTCTCAGAAATTAAATAGTATAACAATCTAGACAGGCACCCTAGTTCCCTGAAGAAATTAAAGTTGTTCCTAAAAGCATCTGATTTATGACCTGATGACAGTATTTAGCAGGCCTTGGGGATGGAGATAGGGTAGATAGGGGAACTGGGATATACTGGAAAGATAGCTTGTGTTGATTAAGTGTCAACTATGTGCCAGGCATCTTATTTATATTATGTCGTTTAGTCTCAACACCCTAAAAGTTAGGAGCTAATATCACATATTAAGAAACTGAGGTTCAAATAAGGTAAGAACTTTGCCCAAAGTCAAATACCTAGTAAATTACAAAGTTGTGATTTGAATCCTCGTCTTTTTTACTCCAAAACCCATGCTTTTGCACTAGTCTCTAAGTATCTACAGAGATTTCATTAATTACTTTGGCCTTCAGCAAAACAAAGAATTAATGGAGACAACCATCACCAAACTGGGTTGGCAAATGTAGTGCTCCTGATCCTTTAATGAAGGAGAGAGAAATGAATAACTTTATTTATTTTTTCTTTTAAAGATTTTATTTATTTATTCATTTATCCCCCCCTTGCTGCTTATGCTCACTGGGTCAGCTAACCACGCCGTGTGGGCGGGCTTGCCCTCACCAGGAGGCCCCGGGAACCGAACCTGGGGCCTCCCATATGGTAAACGGGAGCCCTACTGATTGAGCCACAGCTACTTCCCATGAATAACTTTAAAAAGTGAGGTACAACTGAACAGAAAGAGCAAGAGAAGTCATTAAATTCTATTCATTTGTCTGTCAGACACCAACTCTTTTAATCTCCATAATGTCAATTAAGCAGACAGTGAATGATCATCATGTACACAGGCCATTCTAGGCCCTGCAGAAGATGCAAGGACAGACAAGAGGGCTCCTGTCCTTGTGAATTTACAGCCTAATGCATGTAGGAATAAAGGTTGTGGAGGGTGAGTTAAGAAAAATAGACAAGAGTGATAATCCTATATGATGGAATGTGATCCCAAACAGCCTCTCAGTATTCTTCCTAGGAAGAGGCATTTTCCTTTTTTGCCTCGGTACAAATTTCTAGACATATGGGTGAGTTTTTGTCCAAGTGAGGACTATCCACGGGTATGACATCTGTTGCCTTGCCAAACCCTTGGCTTGAATCCTTATTTTTCTAAAAACAAAAATACTAATCTACTAATAAAAATAAATAAATGATATCTAAAAATCCATTGTTAATTATTGTAAAATTAATTCATGCTCATCACAAAAATGAAACAATGTAGAAATACGGAAAATAAAAATGAAAATTTTATCTTCCTCTGCTTCTCAGTGGCACACACCCACACCCACAAAGCATATACACATACAGTGATAATTTTATGTATTTATGGCATCATATTAGATCTTTGTTCCAGAATCAGCCTTTTCTTTTCTTTCTTTTTTCCTTTAACTTAATGATTTACTTAACTTCTAGGGCCAGGATCTGAACCAACATGCTATATTCCCTCCTAAAAAAGAATGACACAATGTTATACATAAAATAGTGTTGTCTTGTTGATTATTTAAATAGATATTTACTTTAGTTTGGGACTTAATTTGAAATAATGTCTTTTTAGCAATATTAATTTAAATGATCAGGGTGCAAGATGACATATAATTTCATTAGAATGATTGTTTTGTTTATCTGATTGGTTATGGGCATGAAAAGAAGGCTTTTAAAAAAAGAGCAGATCCTATTGTCTTGTACTGATGAAATAACCCACAGAAAATTGTTCCCAAAAGGCCATAACCTTTTTTTTTAAAACAATGTATTGAAGTATATCATTCATACAAGAACATACATAAACTATAAGTGTTCAGTAAACATTGTGATCTTACAAAACAAACATGCATAACATCATGCAGGACTCCCATACATCACCCCCTGCCCCCCCACAAACACCCTACATTGTTGTGAAACATTTGTTAACAAATCATGAAAGAGCATCGTCAAAGTATTACTACTAACTGTAGTTCGTATCTTCCAACCCCCTAACATTTTTTTAAGGATTTATTTATTTGTTTACTTTTATCCATTTTTACCCCCCCCCCCATTTTTGTTGTTTTTCTGTCCATTCGCTGGGCAACTCTCTGTGTCTGTTTCCTGCCCTCTCTTTTCATCCTTCTCCTCCTGTCTTAGCTAGGATTCAATCCTTGGAACCTCCAATGTGGGAGAGAGGCATCCTACCGCCTGCACCACCTTAGTTCCTGGTTTTTCAGTGCATCTTGTCTTGGCTCTCCCTTGTGTCACTCTCCTGTTACATCATCATCCTGCTGCGTGGCTTGCAGGGCCTGGCGGTGCACCCACGCACGGGGCCTGGTGGCCCCTGCACCTTCTATATATTTCTTTTTTTCATTTTTACCGGGAGGTCCTGGGAATTGAACCCAGGTCCCTCCATATGGGAGACAGATGCCCAACCACCCGAGTCACATCCGTCCCCCTGCTATATCTCTCAAGGCTGACCAAAGATACCCAAAGTTACAGTCTTTTCCCATACAGAATGGTCATATAATAAATCAGGCTTAGTTTATCACCAGCATTCTAAAAACCAGACTTAGGGAGAAAAACTAGGTCTGGGAACACATGCATGGTTTCTAATGTAGCGAATGTTTAGCCTACCCTGATTATCACAAAATCAGGACAGTGAGAATATTTGCATAAGGCTATAACCTTTTAAAGCACTGTTCTGAATTATGTATAAATGCTCTTAAAATTTCTTCAAGTATTTTTATTATATTCTATAGTGCTTTATAATGTCACAATTTTACTGTGTTGATTTTTGAAAAATTTTAATCTGGAAAAATGGGAAGATCAAATAGAAATAATCAAGCTCTGCAAAAATTTGCTAAAGTTTTAAAAATATAGGATGTTTTTGAAAGTGCCAAAGAATTTTGTTGATATTTAGCTGTGAGTGTATTTTAAATGCTATTTACAAGGCATTTCTTTTTTAATCTGGTTTTAAATTGGAGTGTAATTAAATGCAATAAAATGCACAGATGTTGAGTATACACTTCAAAGTGTTTTAACAAATGTGTACACTTTTATCACCAATATCCTGGTTGACATAGAGAGTATTACAAGGCCTTTCTTTTAATTTAGGCAAATGTCGTAGTAGCTGATTGGCATGGGACACGTGGAGATGATCCATACACCCTACAGTATAGAGGGTGTGGAAAAGAGGGAAAATACATTCATTTCACACCTAACTTTCTACTAAATGATAACTTAACAGCTGGCTATGGGTCACGAGGTAAGTGAGACCTTCCTATTGACAGTACTATTTATAATATTCTGTGCTTGGCACTAAACAGGACTCAGAGAACCTGAAACCTACCAGGGATTTACCATTTGGGTGAGGAAATGGGCAAAATGCCCATGAAAAGATAAGGAAGAAAATGAGTCCCCCAAAAAAGGTAATCAGCAGATTAGTGGCCTCACAGAGAGTCTTCAAGGTTGTATATTATTTTGAAAAATTGAAAGAAGAGAGAGAATGGTAGGAAGAGTGTGGAAAAAACTGGCCACAGAAGAATCCAAAGCACATTTGAGAAATGGGGATCAGTAGACCCCATTGAGTGGTGCAGAGACTTGTGTGTAGTGAAGTGGTGGAGGAAATGCTGAAATACACATGGGAGCCAGAGAATGGAGACCCTCAGAAGCCCAAATTACCAAGGATTATAAACACAGCAGTGACACCAGCAAAACAGTGTTTTAAGACTGATCTGGCTATGTGGATAATCTAGACCCCTCAGATCAGTGAGGGAGAAACTGGGTATCAGGAGAATAATTAGGATAAGGGTGGAGTCAGTGAGAATGGGAGAGGGCATTGGAGAGATAATGATTACAAGTAGAATTTCCCACATACCAGGTGCTGTGCTGTTTGCTTTTCAAACATTATTTAATCCCCAAAACACTCAGTGATGAGAGATATTCCAGAAGGGAAAAAAAGAGAAAAGAAATAGGCTTGAGCTGCTATACACTGGAAGGCAAGAGGAGTGTGGACAGCTTTAAGGAATACATCATGGGTTTTGTGTGTATGTGTGTGTGTTTGTTTTTTTGTTATTTGTTGGTCAGAAGTAGAAAGGATCAGTTTAAAGGGGAAACACACAATTCTGGTTTTAAGGCAAGTTGATTGTGACGCGCAGCGGACTAGTCAGGTGGAAAGGCCAGGCCTATGGCTGGATGTACATGCTAGAGTTTGGGAGAGAAAGCCACAGCCGCTGTCTTCCACAGAGGGGACTGTTATTTATTTAGTGAATGAGATCAGAGGGAGAAAGTATAATAAGGAAAGAGCAGCAAGTCAGAAGCTAACTACCCCATTTTTAATTTTTTGTTTTTGATTTTAACATACAGTAATTCCTTCCAAATGATGTTTTCATTTCTACCCCCATTTAAATCCACATAGACTTTGTTAGCCTCTGTATAGTTAGCAAGAAGTGACACACTCTGTAATACGCACTCTATAAGACTCTTTACAAAACTTTATAAAAAATTTTTTTCTGGTAACCACGGGTGCTGATAATTCTTGCACAAGCCCTTGATTTCATCAGAACTTCCATGAATAAGCACAAACTTTTCCTTAAGACTTTTGGCTTTGTAACGTTCCCCTCCCTTCCTTGGTCTCAAGGATAAAAAATTACACAATATGCCACAGACTGAATCAACTCATCAAACACTGCCTGGGTTCCCAGAACTTAAAAGAATTCTGAAGAAAAGAAAAGAGCATTTTGGGAGGGAGTCAGTCTGGAAAGTTTTATGGGGAAGTAAGTTTTGATCTGAACTTGGAAGGAAATGCAAGATTTAGAGAGGAAGAAAGTTAGAGAGTATTCAATACCGTGAATAGAGGTTTCCATGAACTATGAGTTGGAGATGCACATAAACTTGGCAAATCAGGGATAAAATAAAAGGGAAAGGACCATCCAAGCTGGAGAGGAAGGTCTATGATCTTTTTTGCTCCTTTCTCCTTCCCCGGCCCTAGGCTTTCAAACATTGCTCTAGATAGGAGATTTATATGCAAAATAAAAGCAGACATGCTTGGATAACACAGATGGAAGAAGATGAAAGCTTTGTTTGCTCAGATATGTTGCTTTCCATCTTTTCCCAAACCCTGAACTGAGAGGTTTGTATGAAGCTAAAAAGAAACCCCTTTGGCAGCCAGTTTGGGAAATTGAGAGGATGTGGGACTCCTCTCTACCTTCAAACAGATGTGCACTAAGTGAACCAGTGGTGTTCATTTATAGGACTAAACATATTTTCACATTGCCTCCTTCCTGGTGGTAGGGGGTGGAGTAGAAGGAGATGAGAATGGGGGTGGGGGAGGAGGGAAGAGTAGGAGAAAACATTGCACTTCAGCTGTTTAGAATGAGTATATAGTCAAGCTATGCTACATCATAATGGATTAGTAAGGCCCCTCACTGGAAATTTTAGAAACTCAAAAGCAAACGCTCCTTTTCCACAGGCAGAGTGTTTGTCCACGAATGGGCCCATCTCCGCTGGGGTGTATTTGATGAATATAACAATGAAAAACCTTTCTATGTAAGTGGGCAAAATCAGATTAAAGTAACAAGGTTAGTACCTTTTCTCATGTTTAAAATTCATTGTTTATTTAACTCTAAAATTAATGATTTATAATTGCAGTGAATATTTAGTTGATAAGAAAGAGATCCTTTCTTTTTTTCAGTTCTTTAAAAATTGGTAAATATTTACATGGTTCAAATATCAAAACAACATAAAAGGTTGAACTCTTAGATGCCTCACTCCCATCACTGTCTTCACCCTGTGTTCTTCCTTATCCCCCTAGATAACCATTTTTATTAGTTTCTTTTTTTTAGTTTAGCTTTTCAGTATTTCTTCAGGCAAATTCAAATATATATGAATATATATTCCTCCTCACTTTCTTTTTTAAATAATTGCTTAAGTAACTGTGCGGGCATGCCATCATTTATTTAATCAGTCCCCTATTGTTGGACATATGGGTTGTTTCCAATTTTTCCTTATTGCCAATAATGCTGTGGGTCATAACATTATACATATGTCCTTTCTTATTTCTATTGAATAGCTTCCAAAATTTACAGGGTTACAGGGTACCCTCAACTGTCATTTTGGTAGTTATTGACAGATTGCCATTCTTAGGGAGGCACTGTTTTCCATTCCTATGGGCAGTGTTTGAGATTCCTTCTTTAGGAAGGGGTCTTTGTTTAAAACATCATCATTACATGTTCATTTTCTTCCTCCCCTAATGTCCAATGGGAAAAGAGCTGAAAGAAACACTGACTAAGGATATTGCCACTCACTCCCTTCCTCGGGCCTCCAAAAAGCACTTCGGAATTTCCTGGTATCTTTTGCTTTGACCCTGTTTAATTGTTACAACCTTGATAACACAGAACTCCTTCATCCAGATAAAATGCTTTAAAATAAAGTGCAGTGCTTTTCTAAGTTACTGAACTTTGTTAATAGAGCGGCTAAAAATGTTTTATGTGTATCTAGCCAGCTACAATCCTTGAAATAAATTATTATATAAGCAAGTGAAGAAGAAACATAAATACTTCTAAATAGACTCAACTTCTCTTTCTATTTTAGGTGTTCCTCTGACATCACAGGCATCTTTGTGTGTGAAAAAGGGCCTTGCCCCCAAGAAAACTGCATTATTAGTAAGCTTTTCAAAGAAGGATGTATGTTTATATATAATAGCACTCAAAATGCAACTGCATCGATAATGTTCATGCAAAGTTTATCTTCTGTAAGTATAGCCTTGGGATGACAAATTCCTACAAGATTCCATCCCTTCCCAAGATAGACTGATATGTTTTATTTATTTTTTTTAAGATTTTATTTATTTGTTCATTTATCCCCCCCTTGCTGCTTGTGCTCGCTGGGTCAGCTAACCACGCCGTGCGGGCGGGCTTGCCTTCACCAGGAGGCCCCGGGAACCGAACCCGGGGCCTCCCATATGGTAAACGGGAGCCCTACTGATTGAGCCACAGCCACTTCCCTGATATGTTTTAAATATGCAAAAAATAAGACAACTAAGATTCATTTCCTTTTGGAGCTTGGAAGACCTTAGAGTTCATCTAGTTCTTATTTTATAGATGAACAAACTGAAACCCCCAAGATGATCAACCAAATATGAATTCCTTTAGAAAAGTGATTATTTGTTTTCCAGGGAAGGTGATTTAACAAGGGAAACTGGAGAATGAACTGCTTGTATGGTGGTGTTACTGTAACCTTTCATAGGAAAGGATATTGGGCTAATGAAAATAATATAACAAGTGATTTTGTTTCTCTCATTTGAGATAGTAAGCCACTCTATATTTTAATTGCATTTCCTAATTCCCTTTCCCTTATTTTGCATAGTCTAGGACTTAAAAAGAAAGGTCATGTGTCACATGGTGGGGATAGAGGATAGTTAACTAGCCTTCATCTTTGCAGGTTCAGCAACTCAACTTTGTCTGTATTCTAGACTAACTAACTAACAAGAGACTAACAAGACACTCATGTTGCTGCACTACCACCACCACCACCTATTAAAACAACTCTTCATCACCCCGAACAGAAAATCTGTTCCCACTGAGCATTAACTCCCCATAATCCTCTCCTTACTCACTGCTGGTAACCTGTAATCTTCTTTCTGCCTCTGTGAATTTGCATATTCTAGGTATTTCATGTAGATGAAATCATGCAATATTTGACACATTCTCTTTCTAGGTAACTTTTAATCTTCAGTCTGGTTTTAGTCATTCTGTAGATTTAAGGTCATTCATATTTCTTGTCTGATTCATTGTTTTTAATTTATAGCTTTAGAATCTGAAGCCAACCCAATTCCATATATTTGATCCACATTTTTTTTGCCTGTGTACTACTTTTTTGATCCTTTGAAAGACATACACATTAATATCCAATTTGAAAAGTTTACAGTCCCCTAACCATAGTCATGAAATGTAGAGAAAAAAAGTACCAAAAAAAAGGTTCTGCTCCTATGTCCCCACCCTACTAAGAAATACATGTCCTTCAGCAATTATTAACCTTTCCAAGCTTCAGCTTCCTCCTCCACAAAATTAGAGATGAGTCTAGAGAGTCTATTAGGTTTCTTCTCACTCTAATTTTCCGTGGCTTTGGTAGCAGGAAGTATCACTACTCTTCATAGGAATATAACCCTGGGAATACATAATGACATGCCTCTGTAAGAGAGGTGCTAACATAAATTAGTATCATTAAATGGATTATATTCCCAAATTGGGTAGAGGGGGAGACCAGATAGTAGCTTTAATTTGTTTTTCCCTTATCCTGTTCATACAAAGATCAATATTTGTTGCTACATTATATATGCTGATTGATCAACAAAAAAGGTGTAGTTGCCATTGAATAAGATTCCAGGGAATAGACTAATCAAGATAACATGTCTTGAGAAAAGGTTTGGCTCTGGGTGTTTTCTTTAACACAGTATCCTGCTGATAAGATTCTTTTGTTTCTTAAAACTAAGGTATATATACTTAGTCTGCCTTTTCTTTCCAAGTGAAAATGATCTTTAATTTCTCTATTGACCTCAGCACCACAGTGGTGTTAGTATTTCAAGCAAAGAGTGCCAGGGTTTATTTACAAACCCGATGTCATTCTTGAAGTATTGTATTTTTCATTTCCTATATTTTAGCTCTCCTATCCTTCTACCTTTAGTTACTTCAGAATGAGGAAGTACATAGGAGGAATGCCTTTATTCTCTGATAGGCTTTGTTCTTTTTTCAGGTGGTTGAATTCTGCAATGCAAGTACCCATAACCAAGAAGCTCCAAACCTACAGAACCAAATGTGCAGCCTCAGAAGTGCATGGGATGTAATCGCAGCCTCCACTGATTTTAATCATAGCTTTCCCATGAATGGGCCTGGGCTTCCACCTCCTCCCACATTCTCCCTCGTACAGGCTGGTGACAAAGTGGTCTGTTTAGTGCTGGATGTGTCCAGCAACATGGCAGAGGTAACATTTTTGAACCAAAATGATTGTAATTCATTCAATTTTTCCTACCAATTTTTAATTTTTTATGTTTTCAGGAGGAGGGGGGATAGACATGGACATTTTATTTCCATAGGGACAGGAGGAACAAACTGATAGAATCTGTTTAAGGGTAAGGGGGCTTGTCAGAAAGGAGAAGTAAAAGAGAATCTAAGGTTTCTGGCTTAAATAGTTGGAAGAAGCTGTCTTGATTGGAAATGATGATTTTGATGACCATGATGATGGCAATAGTTACTTTCTACTGAGTGCTTGCTATGCATCCATTCTGCAGATGAAGAAACTGAAGCTATAAATGATAACTAATTTTTCTGAGAGCACACAAGTAGCAAAGGTTGAAGGCAGGATTCAAAGACCTTGGTTTATCTATTCTACCCACTTATCCCCCAACATAGTAAGAGTAACAATATTTGGTAAAGGAGGCAATGAATTCAAAGTGTATGGAATTTCAAGTGCCTGTAAGGCATGGATTGGTGGTGTTTGCTAAGCAGTGTGGAATGCAGAGTCCATACTTAAGGGAGGTGTCTTGTTGTAGACAGAGACCACAGTCATCCCTGAATAGGCAGTCATTGAAGTCATTCACCTAGCTGCTTTTTTCTCTTCTCCCACAGCCTTCAAACAAGTGACCTTCATAAATTATCCAATAGCATAACCTACCTGATCCTGGCTACTAATACTATTTTATATGTGGTTAGGACTTTATATTATAACTGTACTCTCACATATGTATCACGATTGATCCTCACAGGTAAGAAAGATATTATTACCCCATTGTACAGATGAGGTGCCCAGCCTAAGTAGTGTCAGGACAGATTCCAGATCCTCTGACTGCAACTCTTCTCTACAATAAGGTCTCTTTGCAATGTTTCCTCTTATATGGACTGAACTTTTAAAAGAAACATTTATGAACCTAGTCACAGTTGGTTCCATGGATCTTTGAATTCTGGGTTGGAGAGAAATGGTGGGATTATGTGTTCTTAGAGGTAAATTATGAACAGCTTATTGGGGACAGACTTCCACCACCACACCCCCAACAAGTAAAAGCATGCAGTTCTGAACTGTAATTAGTTGGATTGTCATAGTTTCGTAGGGCTGCCATAAACAAGTGTCATGAACTCGATAGCTGAAAACAACAGACATGAATTGTCTCACTATTCTGGAGACCAGCATCCTGAAATCTGTAGCAAGAATCCTTCTGTGCTTCTTCCTAGCCTCTGGTTATTTCCTGGCAATCCTTTGGATTCTATCCCTGTCTTAGTCATCACAAGGCATTCTCTTCTGTGTCTGCCTGTGTGCAATTCTCCCCTTCTTATAAGGACACAAGTCATATTGGATTAGGACCACCCTAATCCAGTTTGGCTTCATCTTAACTAATGACATTTTTAAGGTCATATTCATAGGACAGGGATTGGGACTTGAACATGTCTTTTTGGGGGGACACAATTCAATCCATAATATGGACAATATTCTAGCATTATGCCTCTCATTACAACTCTTAAAAAATTATGATCCAATATCATAATTTAGTAGAGAGATTTGCTAATTGAGTTACTTAGTCATACTTTTCCAACCAAATGTTGTTACCTTTCTTTTTGCCTTTTTTGGGGATATAGGCTGACAGACTCCTTCGACTGCAACAAGCAGCAGAATTTTACTTGATGCAAATTGTTGAAATTCATACTTTTGTGGGCATTGCCAGTTTCAACAGCAAAGGAGAGATCAGAGCCCAGCTACACCAAATTAACAGCGATGATGACCGAAAGCTGCTGGCTTCATATCTGCCTACCACTGTGTCAGATGAAGCAGAAACCAGTGTCTGTTCAGGGCTTAAGAAGGGAATTGAGGTACAGTAGAGCATCCCAAGCCCTGCACCACAATCACTTTCCTTTCTCTCCTTCTGCACCCAAGACTGCTTCTGATAAGGGACAAATTAAATTGTTGCAGCATGGTTATAGCAGCCTCGACTATAGGAGAGTAATGATAAATTATCTTAAAGGCAGAAACCATGACTTGTTCACCATTGTATTCCCTATGCCTGGCAAACTACCTGGCTGTCATGGTTGCTTAGTAAATGTTTGTTGAAGGAATGAGTAAATAATGAACACAATAGCCAAAGCTGTGGGACTTCAGCATTACCTGGGTACTTTCTGACACTATCCCTATCCATTCTGGGACTGTCCCAGCCTTGGCCATTGTTACTTTTGGGTTTCCTAGTCAAATGAGCATGTCTGGCTCCTGCCTATAGTCATACTTCCATGATATACCTCAAGCAAATCAGACTCAATGAAGGCCCAAAGTGTGTTTCAGGAATTATAGGGTTCATCTATATCAGCACAAGGATGGATTCAACATTTGGAGGGCAGCCATGCATCAAGCATTTGGTAGCAAGAAACATGCATCAGCTGCAGTTGTCACAAAATACTTCTCAACCCTGGCTGCACATTGAAATCATCTGAGGATTAAAAAATACTGGTTCCTGGGTCTTACCCCTCCAGAGATTCTGATTTAATTGAGCTGGGATGTGGCCTGGTCATTGAAATTTTAAAAACTCCCAATCTGATTCCAATGTGTAGCCAAGGTTGAGAGCCACTGCTCTAGGCCCTCTGCCACTTTATTAGCTCTTATTGGTCACTCACTGGAACTCAGAGGCAAGGATCTCACAAAATAATATGTAAAGCATCCTCTATGTGGATACTAAATTATGGCCATAACATGGTAATTATAACAGGATGAGTCCCTGCCCACCAGCAAATCATCAATGGCATGTGGAGTGATAAATGCTGTGATGGGATGAGGTGAGGACTGAGTGGCATTGGGCTGGAGTAAAAAGATATGGAGGAACACAAAGAGACATGTGTCTCACAGGTGGGGACTTTGGAATGAGAGTGACTTCTTCTGCTCAATAAGACATTTCCTTCCAAATGACTGATACTCTATGGTCAGGTGGTTGAAAAACTGAATGGAAAAGCATATGGCTCTATGATGATATTAGTGACCACTGGAAATGATGAGCATGTCGACAACTGCTTACTCACTGTGCTTAGCAGTGGTTCAACCATTCATTCCATTGCCCTGGGTTCATCTGCAGTTGAAAACCTGGAGGAATTATCACATCTTACAGGTAAATAAATTTCTAAAGGTCTTATTTAGAGCATTTCCTTTTGGCTTGAATATTCAAAGCACAATCTCAGATTATAACAAGAGAACACATGGTTTACCTGAAAAGATAGAAATGGTTTTCTTCAAAAAACAAAAACAAAAACAAAAACAAAAACAAAAACAAAAATCATTGTTCCAAATTGCCAAAATGTTGCTGCATTTTTGTACTTTTTCCCTGGAAGTTGCCAGTTGCATACATGAAATGAAATACTATTTTTTCTTTGTTAAACCAATCTGAGCATATAAAATCATGGAGCTAAAAAATATGTCTGACAACATGGAAGGAACTGGAGGAAATTATGTTGCGTGAAGCAACCAGACACAAAAGGACAAATACTGTATGATTGTGCTATTATGAACTAAATATTTGTGTAAACTCATGGAATTAATATAATTAGAATATAGGTCACCAGAAAATAGAATGAGGGTAGAGAATGGAAAGCTGAGGGTTAATCTGTGCAGAAGTGGTAAAAAAAAAAAAAAAAAAAAAGAGGTTGTTTGTAAATTTTTGGAAATGAATAGAAATGGTGAAAGCATATCATAGTATTTGTAACTAGCAGAGCTATTATGTAGGTACAACAGTGGTTGAAAAAGTAAGTCTAAGGTCAAGTATATTACAAGAAGGAAAGTTTAAAAATGTAATATGGCACCGTATAACACAGTGAAACCTCATGTGAAATACGAATATGGGTGATATTAATATTGTTTCTGCAAAATATAAATACAAATAAACTAGAGAGACAGATACAGAATAGCTAGCTACATACCACAGGGGAAGTATAGAGAGGTTAAGAAGTGATGAGTTTTGTTTCTTTATTATTATTATTATTATTATTGGAATAATGAAAATGCTTTAAAATTATTAAAGTGATGAATGCATAGCTATGTGATTACACCGAATACCACTGATTGTACACTTTGGATAGATTTATGCTTTATTAAAATGTATTAATAAAATTGATTTGTTAAAAAAAAAAACCAAACCCTTTAGCAGTCACTCCGCATCCTGCACAGAGGTTGATTGGATGTTAAACTAAATTTAGATACTTTATTAATAATTCTTTTGCTCATGAAGCAAACTTTAGTTAGAACTGAGTTTGATTCTCAACTTGAGGTACAATTAAAGGGAGAAATGAGGTAGTAAGTAAATGATTCATGGGAATAAAACAGGCTATTTGCTTCTTTAATAGCCTAAATTTCAGACTTGTGCAATCCACTGTGGTAGCCACTAGTCGCACGTGACAAGTCTATATAAATTTGAATTAAGTAAAATCAAATCAATTAACGATTCATATCCTCAGTTGCATTAGCCACATTTTAGTGCTCAATAGCCACATGCGGATAGTGGCTTGTACTGGGCAGGGCACAATGTGTCCATGGCTGCAGAATGTCCTACTAGACAGCTCTGTAGCCAATTAAAATATTTTAAAGATTGGATTATCAGGTAATTTACTATTTCTTTTCTGGATACAGGCATAAACTAAAATATGCATGATCATATCGATAAAACACATAGAAATATATTTCTTAAAAATATGTCTGAGATTAAGCGCACTAAATTATATGATAAGGACACAGACTATTATAAGATACATATCTTTTCTGTCTAAATGAGGCACAGAATGATTTTTATCTTATATTCTTTACGTTCAATAATAATGGGTATGCTGATGAAAACTGAAAGGCTGTATTGAATTATTTCTGAAAACAATGTTTTAATAGAGAGCAATTACTCTAGAGTGTCTAGCAATTACCTTAACAATAAGATTATTCAATAAACATTTATTGAGTTCTTATCATGTACTGGGCAGAGTCCTAGGCCCTGACATTACAGCCATGAACATTACAGATAAAACCAAAACCACTCCCCTCGAGGTATAACCACGTGGTTTTATAGGATGCCATGCAAAGCAAGTCACAGCCCCTGCTTCCCCAGAACCAAAGAATGGCCATAGGGTAAGGCCTAACTTATTATTTTTTGTTTTATTTAATCATTTTATTATCAGTTAACATCCCAATCATGTATTTCAGGAGGTTTAAAGTTCTTCGTTCCAGATCAATCAAATTCCAATAGCATGGTTGATGCTTTCAGTAGAATTTCCTCTGGAACTGGAGATGTTTTTCAGCAGCGTGTCCAGGTCAGAATTTCCTGTGTTATAGTTACAGATGAGTGGGGGATTTGGGGGGCGGGGGAGGGAAGCAAGGACAATAGATGAATTGTGCTAAGTGCTTCATTAATATCATTTGAATATGCAACAGCCCAAGTGTGGAAAGTTTTTTTTTGTTGTTTTTTTTTTTTTTTTACCGGGAGGTCCCGGGGATCGAACCCCGGTCTCTCCATATGGTAGACGGACGCCGAACTTCTTGAGCCACATCCGTTTCCCTATGTGTGGAAAGTTTTTAATGAGCTTCTTGGCATCACCAATTTTTACCTTACGTCTGAACTTCTTAGGCCTCGGAGTCATTCTCTATAATTGCTACCTCAGCTTTTCAAGGTCTGTGAGTAGAGTTTGCTCTCTCTTCTTGGCTCAAAATGGGCGTTGGCATGGTAAGGTCCAGAAGAAAAATAAGAAACTGCGTATTTAGTTTTAGTGCCATAATAACTTTTCATCAAACAATCCATTTTACTTTTGCTTCTTTAAGATATTATTTGAAGCTCCTTCCTTGTATAAATTCTAAACATTTCTAAATATCTCTTCAACTGCCACAGTTTACTTGATTTTGCTCACAGAAGTTTCCTCTAATCAAGACATCTTTAAGAAGACCAAACTTTATTTGCCTAAGTATTTTAAGTATATTTTGAACATGGGCAATGTTTCGAACAAAATTTTGTCTGTAGTTTCCTCACAGATGGTAAATGAACCGGCCAAGTTAATGACTTGATGTGAATGATGAAGTCAGTAAATTATATTAGAAAATATTTAACATAAAGATTATATTTACACAGTAAAGTCAATAACCACAATTCCATCATTAGAAATAAGAAAATATCAATTATTGATGACAATATTTGCTATAAGTTAAACTACAACTGGCTCTTCTGCTAATTCTCAGCAATCTTTCTACCCTATGATTTCCTCTTTAATAACATGGAAGAAAAATTAAAAATGCAAAATAATTTTAACATAAAATACTTTATATGGGCTCAAATTAGCCTATCTGATGTTCCCAAACACCACTTTCTCCCCCTAGTTGTTTGTACTTCCTTAGCCCCCTGGACTGAGGGCGGAGATCCCGTCTAAATCCCCTTCAAAAGCCTGGTGTCCAGCACAGAAAGTGGCACAGCAGCCAGCAGTCCACAAACACTTTTTAAGTTGATTTGAACAAATAATGCACACTGTCTTTGCTGTTGTCCATCAATATAATTTTGTATGCTTTCTAGTTTTGAGCTGTTTTTAAAAAGTGTTACTAGTGTATTTATTTAATACACAAATTTTCAGAGTTATTTACAGATTTGTGTCCATTGTGAATGCACAGTGGTTAAATA
This sequence comes from Tolypeutes matacus, assembly GCA_026826555.1. Taxonomy (NCBI): domain Eukaryota; kingdom Metazoa; phylum Chordata; class Mammalia; order Cingulata; family Chlamyphoridae; genus Tolypeutes; species Tolypeutes matacus. The sequence continues at coordinate 3,264,736 of JAKSZT010053881.1, forward strand.
CAGGGGTCAGGTGTCAGCCTGCCTGGGTTTTATCCCAGTTCCACCTCTTTGATGTATGACATTGGACAAATTACCTCTGTAAGCCTTAGTCTTCTTATATGTAAGATGTGGATAACAGTAGTACTTTGAGAGTTTTCATAAAGATTGAGATAATATATGTAAAGCTTTTAGCATTTGTGTATGGTCTTCATACATGTTACACACATGTACGTGTGCACATGTACATGGCTGGCTTATTGTAAATGGCTAAATGATTTTTACTTTTGCTAATTTGTTTGTATTTGTCATAAAAGTAAAAAAAGCAATGGAATGATTATGCATATACTAGAAACTTTTACATGTATATTCTCTTTAACAGCTTGACAGTACCAGAGAATTGGTTAAACCTCACCATCAATTGAAAAATTCTGTGACTGTGGATAGCGGTGTGGGCAATGACACTATCTTTCTGGTTACCTGGCAGACCAGTGGTCCTCCTGAGATTTTATTATTTGATCCTAATGGAAGAAAATACTACACAAATAATTTTATCACCAATCTAGCTTTGAAGACTGCTCGCCTTTGGATTCCAGGAACTGCCAAGGTAGGTGTTATGACCTTGTTCATAATGACAACATTTAGTCATTATGTTGAATTGAATCACAAAACCAAATGCATTGTGTAAAGCAAATCTGTTCTGATCAAAATTTTTTTTGAACTTAAAAGAGGGCATTTTGTGAATATTAAATATTTCAGAGGAACAACTAAGATGTGTTCAATAACTTTAAACCATGACACCAAAGCCTTCTCACTTTGACAGTAGAAATTAGTGTTTATACAGTCCAAATAATTCTTTTAGTCTATATCCTTTTTTACAAAATCCATATAGACACACTGTTTATATGCTTAGGAAAAAACCTACCTAGGATTTATATAAAGAATACATACAACACATGTTTTTAAGCTCTTGTTATGTGTGTTCTAGGTGTTTTACATAAAAATACCATGATAGGAGTAAGCACAGGGTACTCTGAGCATGCACGAGGGACAGCCAGGGAAAGCAGAACGCTTCCTGGAAGTGAAGACTTCAGAATGGAAATATGGAGGATAAAGGAACCAGAGGGTGTGTATGACATTCAAAGCAGAAACAGCATATGGAAAAACTCAGGAAAAACATGGCTGTTCATTGAATTGCACGAAGTTCACTATGAATGAATTACAGAGTAGCATATAAGGTGGGGATTTAGGGGAAGGAAGGAGCAGGGAGGGATGAGACTAGAAAGAGAAGCAGGAACCATGTCAGCAAGGGCTTTGAATGCCAGGAAAGGGAGTAGGGGCTTCAATCCTTAAGGTAAAGGGGAGCCACTAAAGGTTCTAAGCAGAGTTGAGAATTGATCAGATCCACTTTTGCACTGTCAGAATTCAGTCCCTCATCCACCTCCCCCAAACCTCTGTGGACAGCCTCTCGACTAGCCTCCCCACCTCCCAGCTAGCATACCTCCCATCTTTTCTTCATCTCCATCTGAGTGATCCTTCTAAAACACAAATCTGATCAAACCTGTCTCCCATTCAAAGCTTTTTTGGTGGTTTCAGGATAAATTTCAAGTGGTTACTATTAATATTACACACAGGCCCTTCATTTTCCGTCTTCTGCCCAAGGCTATCTCTTAAACCTTGGGCTATCTCTGCAACACCCTATTCTTTGCTCCTACTAAACTTTTCTCTAAACTCATCATGTTCTAGCCACACCTGTGAGCAAGGGGTAGGAACACAACCTAATTCTTGTTCCTTTGCCCTACTCCCTTTGTCTGAATTAGGTCCCCATATCAAAACACTTATTACACCCCAAAGTTTTTTGATGTGGGGGTTCCTGCCATGTTTCTTACTAATGGTATGACTACAAAAAATAATAGGCACAAATATGTGAAATTAAACCACACAAACAATCAATGGGTCAATGAAGAAATCACAAGGGAAATTGAAATTAGGAAATACCTTGAGGCAATTGAAAACGAAAGCAGCATAACAAAGTTTATGCTATATAGTACAGGCAGTGCTCAGAGGGAAATTTATAGTGGTGAATGTCTATATTTGAAAAAAAAAAAAAAAAAGAAAGATCTCAAATCAACAACCTAATTGCATATCTGGAGGAACTAGAAAAATAAGAATAAACTAAACCTAAAGTTAGTAGAAAGAAAGAAAGAATAAAGATTAGAACATAAATAAATGAAATAAAGAATAGAAAGCATCAAGAGAATCATTGAAACCAAAAGTTTGTTCTTTAGAAGATGTTAACAAAATTGACAAACCTTTAGCTAGACTGACCAAAAAGAGAAAAGACACAAATAACTAAAATCAGAAATGAAAAGGAGAATATTACTATGATCTTGCAGAATTTAAAAGGATTATAAGATAATACGATAAACGATTGTATGCCAACAAGTAGAAAGTCTAGAGGAAATGAACAGATTCTTAGAAAACACAACTTACCTAAACTGTCTCAAGTAGAAACAGAAGCTCTCAAAAGACCTATAAAAATAAAGACACTAAATTGGTAATCAAAAACCTCCCAACAAAGAAAAGCCCAAGACCGGATGGATTCATTGGTAAATTCTACTAATCATTCAAAGAAGAATTATTGTCAATCTTTCTCAAACTTTTTCAGAAACTTGAACAGGAAGGAATTCTTCCTAACTCATTCTATTAAGCCATTACTCTATTACCAAAGCCAGATAAAAACATCACAAGAAAAGGAAACTACAGAACAATTTTTCTTATGAATATAGATGCAAAAATTCTCAATAAAATACTAGCAAATTAAATCCAATGGCATATTAAAAGAATTATGCACCATGACTAAGTGAGATTTATCTCAGGAATGCAAGAGTGGCTCAAAATAAGAAAATCAATTAATACACCACATTAACAGAATGAAGGGAAAAAATCACATGATCATCTCAATTGATGCAGAAAAGGCATTTGACAAAATCCAACTCTGTTTCATGATTAAAAAAAAAACCACTCAGAAAAATAGAAGGTAGCTTCCTCAACATGATAAAGGGTATATATGGAAAACCCACAGCTAATATTATCCTCAATAGTAAAAAATTGAAAGCCCTCCCCCTGAGGTGAAGAGCAAGACAACAGTGCCCACTTTCAACACTGCTATTCAACATTATATCGGAAGACTTTGACAGAGCAATTAGGCAAGAAAAAGAAATGAAAAATCCAAATTGGAAAGGGAGAAGTAAAACTATCTCTATTTGCAGATGCCATGATCCTTTTCATAGAAATTCCCAAAGACTCTCCAAGAAAACTACCAGAACTAATAAGTGAATTTAGCAGTTGCAGGCTATAAAATTAGCATGCAAAACAGTTGTGTTTTTATACATTAGCAAAGAATATTCTGAAATGGAAATAGAAAAAAAAAATCCATTCACAATAGTTCCTAAAATACTAAAATGGCTAGAAATAAATTTCACCTAGGAGGTGAAGGACCTATACACTGAAAATTATAAAACACTGCTGAAAGAAATTAAATAAGAACTAAAAATATGTGGCAAGACATCTGTGTTCATGGGTAGGAAGACTTAATATTATTAAGATATCAATACTACCTAATGTGATCTACAGATTCAGAGCAATCCTTATTAAAATCCTTTAAGTCTTTTTTTGCAGAAATGAAAAAGCCAATCCTCAAATTCATATGGAATCACAGGGGCCCTGAATAACCAAATCAATTTTGTAAATAAAGAACAATATTGTTGGTCTCATACTTTCTAATTTCAAAACTTAGTACAAAGTCACAGTAATCAAAACAGTGTAGTACTGGTATAAATATAGACATATAGACAAATGGAATAGAATTGACAGTTCAGAAATAAACACATACATCTATGACCACTGATTTTTTTAGCTTTATGATTTTACTGATTTGTGTTTAGATTCTTCCTACGTTCTTCTTTCTTTAAACAAATCAATTTTATTGATACATATTAATAAAGCATAAAATTTATCCAAAGTGTATGATCAATAGTATTTGATATAATCACATAGTTGTGCATTCATCACTTCAATCATTATTAAAGCATTTTCACTATTTTAATAATAATAATAAACAAAAAACAGACAAACAAACAAGAAAATTCCTCACCTCTCAATCTCTCTGTTTCCTCTGCTGTACATAGCTGTTATTTCTGGCTATACTTGCACAATTTTTTGTTTATTAAGAAGTTTTATTGAGATATATTTACATACTGTATGATCTATACAAAGTGTATAATCAATGGCTTTTTTTTTTTTTTTTTTAGCTGTTAAAAGTTCTTTATTATAAAATTGTAAAATAAATAGAAAAATAGATGGAAAGAAATAAAAAATTTTAAAAGAGAGTGCAAGGCCAGGTTAGATTTAATATAATCAATTATTAAAAATAGATAACATTGGGTCGGATGTGGCTCAACTGGTTGGGTGTCCGTCTCCCATATGGAGGGACCCGGGTTTGATCCCCAGGACCTCCCGGTAAATAAATAAATAAATAATTAATTAATTAAAAAAAAAAATAGATAACATAGGGAAGCAGATGTGGCTCAGCATTGAGCTCCCACCTACCACATGGGAGGTCCTGGGTTCAGTTCCCAGTGCCTCCTAAAGAAGATGAACAAGACAGTGAGCTGGTGCAATGGGCTGGCACTGCAAGCTGATGCAACAAGATGATGCAACAAGAGACGCAAGGAGGAAAACATAATGAGAAACACAACAAAGCAGGGCGCAGAGGTGACTCAAGCGATGTGAGTTCCTGGATTCGGTTCCTGGTGCCTTCTAAAGAGAAGATGAGCACACAATAGACACTGCAAGTGCAAACAATGAGGGAGTGGGAGAAATAAATAAATAAAATAAATCTTTAAAAAGAAATAGATAGCATAGGAACAAATCTTTGTAAGTGTAAATAATAATTCAAATATAGTAGAAATTAATTAAATAATAATTCTAATTTTTATATTACAGCTCTAACTATAGGACATAATAATCTCTGAGAATGAAATAAATTATTGGTTTAGTTATTTAATTTCCATTTAGGCCATAATTCTTTCTAGATAATCAAATTCCTATTTGGGAATTCTTCACATCTTATTGGAATGAATTATTGTAGATTACAGTTTGCCAACTCATAATTTTATGAGGCAGAAGAACTCAAAATCTTGTTCAACAGTAGTCAAGCTAAATCATTATTGATCCAGATTGATCATTTTAATTAAAGAGTATGAATAAGAAAGGATTAAAGAAAAATGAAGTATCCAAAAAATATCTCCTCTCCATTCCTCCTCAATTAAAAGCAAGTGTTTATTTTGTATGAAAAAATACAGAATACTAATCACAGGAACAATTTGCCAGTTGCACTGAGTAATTATTGTATATATACTATAATGTTGTTATTTTACATTTATCTGGTCTACTCCAGCTCTTTTTGGACACTCTTTGCATGGAATACCTTTTCCCATCCTTTCACTTTTAACCTGTTTGTGTCCTTACATCTAAGGTGAGTCTCTTGTGGAAAACATAAAGATGGCTCATATTTTTTTATCCATTCTATCAGCCTATGTCTTTTTATTGGGCAGTTCAATCCATTAACATTCAGTGTTATTACTGTAAAGGCATTACTTACTTCATCCATTTTGTCCTTCGTTTCTCTGTTGTCATATCGTTCTATTGTCTGTCTTCTTACCCTTTAGTTTACCCTTCCTAATAATCAACATTTCTAAACTCTTCTCCAAATCTCTTGCCCTTGTTTTTTTTCCTTTCAGGCTGCAGCACCTCCTTTAGTATCTCTTTCAAATCTGGTCTTTTGGTAACATATTCTATTAGTTTTTGTTTGTCTGTGAAGACTTTGAACTCACCCTCATTTTTGAAGGACAGCTTTGCCTGATACAGAATTCTTGGCTGGCAGTTTTTCTTTTTCAGTACCTTAAATATATCATACCACTTCCTTCTCTCCTCCATGATTTCTGATGAGAGGTCAGCCTTTAATCTGATCGAGTTTCCCTTGTATGTGATGCTTTGCTTTTCTCTTGCTGCTTTCAGAATCCTCTCTTTATCTCTGACATTTGTCATTCTGAATAGTAGGTATCTTGGGGTAGGTCTTCGGATTTATTCTGTTTGGAGTGCATTGTCCTTCTTGGATATTGATATTTCTTTCCTTCATAAGAGTTAGGAAGTTCTCAGTCATTACTTCCTCAAATATTCTTTCTGCCCCTTTTCTATTCTCTTTTCCTTCTGGGACACTGATAATGCTTATGTTTTTGCATTTTGCATTGTAATTCATCTTTTCCCTGAGACTCTGTTCCATTTTTCCATTCTCTTCTCTTCCTGTTCTCCTGTCTTTTCCAGTTCAGATGTTCTGTCTTCAAAAATCACTATTTCTGTCTTCAAGCATTTCAAATCTGCTCTTATGTGCCTCTACTATATTTTTAATATTATCCATCTTGTCTTTCATTCCCATAAGGTTGGTTACTTTTCTTTGCAGGCTTTCAAATTGTTCTTCATGCTCTCCCAGTGTCTTCTTAATATCCTTTATTTCTTTAGTTATATTTTCTTTAAATTCTTTGAAGTAATTTAGGAGAGTTGTGTGATTATCACTGATTAATTGTATTAAATCCTTTATCTCTTCAGGATATTTGGTTTGTCCTTTTGGCTGGGCCATCTCTTCCAGTTTCTTAGTGTGGCTTGTAATTTTTTGCTGATGCCTAGGCATCTGAATATGTTGGTGAATTTACTCTGATGGCCAATTTCTCTCTTGCCTATTGTTTTTTTTTCCCCACAGCTCTTCTTTGATATTTGGTTCAACTTATTCTGTCTTTAAAATTGCCCAGCTTAAGTTTTCAAAATCGGACCAGAGACTCACTAGTGGGGTGCAGATTTTCTCCCAGGGATTGAATACAGAGAGTGCAAACAGTTTTTGTCCATCAATTTCCAGATGGGTCAGCAGATGGTGCTAGTCAGCGCACCTTTCCACCGAGGTGTTTCAGTCTCAACTTTCCTGTGTTCTGTGTTGAATCTCTAGATCAGAGATTCAAAGCAGGCTCTGCTGGCCAAATTCACTGAAGATAAGCACCCCAACCTCCCCTCCCTTTTCCCTTGAAACAGCTGACTGGAAGATGTCTATTCCCCTCTCAGTTGGCTGCAGTGAGCTGGGTGTTTCACCCCAGGTTAATACTTTGGGGGTGGGAGAGGGGAGCCCTTCCCAGCCACCATGGGGGCTTGGTAACTTACGTTTGTCATTTTGGCTCCTTCATCTCTCTGTCTCTCACCCACCTGGCAGTTGTACAGCACTTTCCTGGTCTGCTGACCCCCAAAGCAGTTTTCTCAGATAGCTTTTGGTTATTTCTCCATTGTTTTTGTGGGAGCATTCAGCTCTGCCTGTTAGTCCATTGCCATCTTCCCACAATCCTCTCTGAGTCACTTTTTAACCTATTGCTTTTCTCTGTTCTTCCTTCTGCTCTACTGTGCTCCTCTTGTTACTTCCAGGGTTTAATAGGAGCAGCAGCAGTAATGAAGAAAAAAGGAATATGTGTATACCTTAATCATATGTACAAATTTCTACTATAATATAGTATATTGTATATATAGTACAATATACTATATTGTATATTGTAGTTTTGGCCTTTTCCCTTCAGACATTCATTTTCAGTTTTGTCTAGGCAGTTTAGACTGGCTAAAAGAGTGGCGTTTAGCAATATTTGTATAAATTACTCATGAGAGACATGGTAGAACCCTGGCCTATTAAAATAATGTGTCCTTTTCTTGGTTCCTAATAGTGTATGTGATTTTTTGTTGCTTGGACTTTCTAGATGTGGGTGGTTGGGGAAAGTGGAGGGAGGAAAGATGTTACATTTTGATCCAGGTATCTGTATAAATCAAATGGTCCACTTAGTTTGATGTAATTTTCTAAATTGAATAGAAGGAATAGAAACATTGAACCTCCTTTTGGACAAAGGGGCTCAGATTAATATTTGTAAAGTACTTTGAAGCTGAACACCATTAGCATTATCTTCTAAAAATGTGAATCAAGGTCTGCCTCATCCTCTAAATAAATTCAGGCTATAATTCCCTAAAGAGTTAGCTAACAATAAAAGTGAGTTGTGCTGTGAAAGCCATATAAAGATTTAATTTAAGGGGGCGGATGTGGCTCAAATGGTTGGGCATCTGTCTCCCATATGGAGGGACCTGGGTTCGATCCCTGGGACCTCCCGGTAAAAGAAGAAAAAAAAAGATTTAATTTAGTTAGCCTTTAACCAATATTATTTTTCCTGAAATCTTTTTGTAGTAATAAAAAATGCTACATCAATAAAACAAGAACAGAAATCTCTAAGGGCTTAGAGTTGTACTTTAAATTAATGGTTGATTTTTTTTTTTCTTCACAATTTAAAAAACAAAGAGCTTTTATTTTGCAGCCTGGGCACTGGACTTATACACTGAACAATACCCACCATTCTCTTCAAGCCTTAAAAGTGACTGTGACCTCTCGTGCCTCTAGCTCAGCAGTGCCCCAAGCCACTGTTGAAAGTTATGTGGAAAGAGACAGCATCCACTTTCCCCACCCAGTGATGATTTATGCAAATGTTAGAAAGGGGTTTTATCCCATTCTTAATGCCACTGTAACTGCGACAGTTGAACCAGAAACTGGAGATCCTGTTACACTGAGACTTTTTGATGATGGAGCAGGTAACAAGGAATGTCATGCTATTTTTCATGTTCTCAAGAGTTGTCATGTTATGTTTGATTCTGTAGTATCAGTATTAAGCTCATCTGTAAAATTCCTTCAATTCAATTATTTTTCTCATCCAATCTTATCAGGTTCTCAAATTTTTATAATATCACAGGCATACTGAGTAGCTATAGCTTACATCTGCACAAGGAACGTGGATGTGAACTTGGGAAAAGAGACTCTCCCTGAGGCTCCTAAGAGTGTGGTTGTTTGTGAGTAGGAGGAAGAGTGTGGGAGGAAACCACTTGACACCTCAGCCTTGGCTTCCATTGGCCAGGTGGACATGGTGACACTGGCCACTCTCACATAGTGAGGTCACACAGGGACAAGCTTGTATGTCCTCATCGCATGTTCTTTTAAATTCCTTCTAAAATTTACCAACTTTTCTATTCACTGATATACTTAGGTTGGGCAGTTAAAAATAGCAAATGAAACCCCAAGAAGGAAGCTACAGTGACAGTTAATTGGAAAGTGAACTTTTGACCCATGAGATGGTCCAAGACTGTTCTTTAGCCAAGTAACTGGGTTGATGAGCAGGCACAGCCCATCTCTGGCACAGCCAGTGTCCTTCAGATGTGTGAGTTAGTCTCAAGAGGACCAGACCAGTCAGCCTAGTGAGATCAGTATAGAGATTTCCCTACCACCAGGAAAATAAAGTGAAACTAATTCAAAGGGCTCGTTCTGCACATAGGGGGTTTAAAGCCTCATCTTTATACATTACAGACAGGACAGCACAGCTTCAGGCCAGGCAACAGCAGCACTTGGACCCTTCCCTTTCTAACTAACTTTTTTTTTTTTTTTTTTTTTTTATTGTGGGTAAAAATCAAAAGTCTCACAATACATACAAACATTTGCAAAATGATATATAAATATATATGCATATATGTGTATTTGCTTACAAAAATGTTATTTATATATATATATATACACATATATTTTAAGAGGTGCTTAGATTACCCAAAATATTACACGGAACCCACTGGGATTCCTATGTTGCCCACCTCCCACACCTCCCACCACATCCCACACAAACATCTCCCACAAGTGTGGCCTACCACCCTCAATGAACTTACACATCCTGGAGCCTTGCCACCAACCATAGACCACAGTTCACACTGTAGACCATACTCTCTCCCACTCAGTTCTGAGTGGTGTGTGCTGATTTAAAATGGCCTACATCCGTTGCCACAACAGTACTCAGGACAACCTCCAACTCCCAAAGAAGCCCCTGTATTTCAACTGCTCATCCCCTCCCTACCCCAAAAGTGTCAAGTGGCCACTGGCTCCACCTCATTGTTATAATTTCCTGCATTGCTAGAATCACCATATGTGAACAAGAGAATACCATCAAGTCCACTCTAGTCCATAGTTCTTCCCCCAGTCCTGAGGGGACTGGGATGGTGATGTCCACTCCAGCTCCAAGTGAGAGAGGACTTATATCCCATGGATATGGTGGGTGGGATGATCCTGCCTGCAGATGCAGGCCCTCTCCATTCCCTGGGATGGCCATTGCCCATCGTTGTCTCCTCACCAGGTGACTTGGATGAGTCCATTGAGCTGTAGGGTAGGAGTTGCAGCTCCACCTAGATTTCATGCACACCTGGCACATAGGTAGGCGGGAGGCTCCAGTCTCTGGATCTAACTAACTTTAAAATTTTTTAAATAACAAAAACCCCTTTGTTCCATCTTTCAGTTGTGTTCTTTTTCTAAACTAACTTCTCAGAATGACAATAGATCTTAAAATCTATGTTGGCAGTTCCAAGTGTTTGATCTGCTAATAAAATTACATTCCTCCATCTTGTTGTTCAAAGATAAATTTTTTTTCAAGAGTCTAAGTTTTGGCAATCCCTTAGTATCTTGGAGGGCAATCTCGTATACCATTTATGAAATAAAAGTTTATTGGAAGGATTTTCAAGTCCACCTCAAAGGGATACCAGAGAAATTTTCTTGTTTTGCCTATTGGAATGGAACCAAATGAACTTCTCATGTTCTGCTTGCTTATCCATTGCTTTCACTTTGAGTACATAGTCCAAAAATACACTGTGCAGAATGTTTCTTCCTTCTTGCTGCAGCCTGTGGGCTGGCCTAGAGAACAGATCCTGGCTTTCTTAGGAAGTCACCTAATTCAGCTTGGTGGGCTTTTATATTTATTTCCTGGAACCATTTCATTTACTCACTGCCTAAATTTATACCCTAGTGAAAGAAAGAGTGAAAAATATTGGTTAGGCATCAAAGTATAAATTTAATGTACATGTACATAGTTTTCTAATACTTATTTTTATAATGGGAGCAATAGTTCTCTGCCAAATAATGCTGTGCATAGTCTCAAATAATCATCACAACAATCCTGTGAGATGTTTTACCTCCATTTTATAGATGAGAAAACTGAGGCTCAGAGAGATTGCCACAGCTAGTAAGTGGCAGATCCAGATCTTAAACTAAGCCTCCAACTCCAAGACAATGTTCTTTCTCATTTCTTTCTCTTTGTGATTAAAAGGGATACCAGTGGTGATTGTGTCATACAGATGTTTGATTATTTTGAGATTTTTCCTTTGTCATTTCTCAACAAAGATTGACCTTCCTATTAATCATTAAGCCACTAAATGCCAAAATTTTATTTTTTTTCCAATAGACAAAATAAATAAATAAATTGATCTTACCTTGATAAATAAGATGTTCAATACTTTAAAATTTACCTAGCATGGCTACCTGCATTTACTTGTGACACTGGGCTAAGCTGGACTTCCTACTGCTGCACTGGAGTCTAGGCCTTCCCTGCCATTTAGCATTGACTCTGCTTGGAATTGAACTGCTTTCTGAGGGTCAATGCAAAGTGCAGGAAGTCTATTACTGGCCAGCTTCCAGCATGAGAGGCAAGGCACACTGGACAGAAACAATGTCTGCCAAGCTCTAACTCACTGAGCCCTTAGAATCTAGAATAACAGTTCCAAGCAACCTCTACTGAGGATATTAAAGAATTTCACACTATTTTATCAAGTACCAAAGTTTTTTTTTTCCATGTTTTTATTTTTTAATTAGCACTGAAGCAGTTACAACTCATTTTCCCTTATAAAATAAATTTTCAGATTTATGAAATAATAGGGAGAAGGTTATGGAGCAATTGTATTTTCTAATCAATGATAAAATCAAGTGAACAAAGTAGTTATGACCATAATAACATATGCTGAAATGGGAAGAATAAGGGAAGTAAATCTTTTTAATGGCCTAATTAAATATTAGCAATCAAATGTGATGACAATTATTAACATTGAATTTTTTTTCTTTATACAGGTGCTGATGTTATAAAAAATGATGGAATTTACTCGAGGTATTTTTTCTCCTTTGCTGCAAATGGTAGATACAGCTTGAAAGTGCATGTCTATCACCCTCCCAGCATAAGCACCCTAGCCCACTCCATTCCAGGAAGTCATGCTATGTATGTCCCAGGGTACATCACTAATGGTAAGAATCATTAGCACTGTTATTTGAGTGACATCATTTGATGTACAGATATCTGGTGTGTGTGTATGTGTTGAGAGAGAGAGAGAGACAGAGAGACAGAGACAGAGAGACAGAGAGAAGAACAGAAGGAAAGAGAGAGCTGGAATTTCAAAACTTTTTATACCAGAGATAATGCCTAATTTTTTGACTATCCCTTCAATCCTCAATGATTTATTGTAGCAGATATAAGAAGGGCAATAGATAATTCCCACAGATTTTCTCCAACTTAACATTAATCATTATTTTGGCCTCTTTCTTGTGACTGTTTCATTCAGCGCTAATAGTAGATTAAGAGACTTACTGAATTTTTTCAGGTCATGCCTAACATTTCCTCTAGAGGTTTAGGCAAGAGAAAGAGGCAAAAAGTCAGCAGTTGAAAGAAGGAAACAAATGGTTGAACAATGCACAAGGAAAATGAGTTCCTGAATAAATATGAGTTTCAGGTATCAACTGAGTGATAACCTGAAGATATTCTGTCTTCCTTTAAGATAGAAGTGTCAAATAAATTTTAAAAATACACATTTTTAACACATCATTTGAGTTCTTGATGGGAAGCAATGGTTAATGTAATAATGTATAATAGCCAAATAGAAATGTATCATGTTGTAGTCTTTGAAAACAGTTTAAGAAGTATTTATAAACATTCTTATTTCCAAAACTGCAGGTTTTATTCATTTATTTTAGCAGCCATAATGAATCATTTGGACAATTCCATAATATGCATCTCTGTTTTTCATTCTGCATGTACTTTTCACTAGAAAATAATCAAGATGCTATAGTAGATTTTCATCTCCTGATCTCTTTAGTGTTTCCTAGAAAACAATTCACTCTTTTCTCTATTTAAAATAATTTGGTTCTTCTAAACCAATATAAATCAATTTGCAAGTTAATAAGTTTTAATTGTAGATATGATTTTATATCTAGATTTTCATACTTCATTTCTTAAGAGATATTCCTTCTTTCATTTATACATCAAACATTTTTGAAGTCCTAGTAGGTGACATGCTTAGCACTAGGAATTTGGGATACCAAGCAGAAATAAGACCTGATCCTTTTCAAGGAAGTTTCAGGCTACTGACTAGTCTGAGCGTTATTTTTAAAACTCTTGAGTTTGAAGGATGCAAATATTCACTGTAATGTGAAATTAGAGAAGTAATGTTCAACTGTGCTTTTATCTGCATACTTCATTTAGGCCCTAAATAGCTCAGAAAATTTAAAAAGTTAGATTTCCCTAGGCATGCCTACTAAAATAGCATTCATTTTTGTCAGCTCATTTTCAGGTGATGACCTTTAGCATGCACATCATTGATAAATGGGAGCGGCTCTATATTCACATCACCAAATCTCCAGACACAACAGCCTCTGCACTCTTCCTCTCCTCCCCAAATGCCGGTATCTCTACCAGATCTGCTCTTGATCCCATTCCAGCCTATTCAATGGGGCCTTTAGAGCAATCTGTTATAGGTACCCACTCCACTGGGTCCCTCTGAGGGACATTCAAACATGTTTTATTACCTCCCCTATTTAAAAAAAGTCTGTTGGTTTCTCCCTTCCCCTGGCTCCTGACCACCTCTCTACTACCTATTACAATCCAGTTCCTTGAAATTAATCTAAACTTGTTGACTACACTTCCTCAACTCCAGTTTACTCCTCAGGTCACTGTGATCTGACCTCCACCCAAAACTCCACTGGAATTGCTCTGGCTGTGGTCACTGATGACCACCCTGTTGTTAAATCCAAACAGCACGTTTCAGTCCTCATTTTACCTGAACTCAGCAGTATTTGACACAGCTGATTGCTCCCTCCTTTGTTGTTTCCTGGTTTCCATGATACTGCACTCTCCTGATTACCTCTTATTCACTAGCAATTTTTTGCATGGCTCTTTTTTCCAGCTTCTCCTTTTCTACCATACCTCTAAATGTTGTTGGATTCAGAGCTCAGTTCTAGATGTCTTACACTACTGTCTGGAGCTACACTGCTTGGGTTTGAAAACTGGTTTCTTCTCTTACTATCTTTGTGATCTTGGACAAGATATTTAGCTTCTGTGTACCTCAGTTTCATCACCTGTAAAAATGGGTCTAAAAATTGTACACTCCTCAGAGCATTGCTGGGAGGATTAAATGGCTGATGCACTTAGAAAAGTATCTGGCATATAGTAGGAATTCAATAAATGCTATTTATTGTTATAGCTAAAGTAAGTGTTAATAGGTGATGATCAGTCCATGTGGCTTTAATATCATCTATATGCCCAAAACTTCCAAATTCATAACTTCCAAATTATTACGTTTTAGCTAAAACCTCTTTTTTGGGCTTAACATCCATATCTGACTGGTTCCTTGATATCTTCATTTAGATATTTTACAGGAATCTAAATCCTTATATTTTTGGTCTTCTTCCCTTAGCCTGCTTCTCCTTCCAAGTTGCTCATTTTAGAAACCTGGGAACTATTTTTTTTAGCCATTGTTTTCTCCTTCACCATCTGAAACCCAAATCCAGCACCAACTTTTATCTCCAAACTACATCACAGACTGCCCATTTCTTGCCTCATCTCCACTGCTATCGCCCAATCCCAGTTGCTATCTCCTCTTATCTGGACTCATGCAATGGTTATCTCATTGTTTGCTGTGCTTTAATCCATCATCCATCCAGTAGCCTTAGAAGCAAATAAGCAGAAAGCATTAGAAAGGAAATATGATCATATCACTCCCCATTGCTTGAAGAATTAATATTGAAAACCACTAAAATGGCACATAAGGCCCTGCATGAACTCTTGTCTTCTATTTCACATCAAACTATTCTTCTTTAATTTAGTTTTTCTAAGGTGCAAAACTCTTCTGCACCTCAGGGTTGTTAGACAAAGTGTTCCCTCTGCCTGGGATAGTCTTGCCTTCACTTTTTATCTGGCTGATTCCTACTCATCCTTCAGGAAATCTTTAAATGTTACTTCCTTGGACAGACCAGCTTTGATGTTCTAAATTAAGTACACCTTATTTTCTTTCATAGCACCCTGCTTTTTCTCCTTCTTACAGTTTTCACAATTTATAAGTATATGTTTATTAATATGGTTAATATATCTACAGGCATACTTCATTTTATTGCACTTTGCTTTATTGTGCTTGTTTGTGGCAATCCTGCATTGAGCAAGTCTATCAATGGCATTTTTCCAAAAGCATGTACTCACTTCTTGTCTCTGTGGCATGTTTTGGTAATTTTCACAATATTTCAAACTTTTTCATTATTATATCTGTTATGGTGATCTGTGATCAGTGATCTTTGATGTTACTATTGTAATTGGAGATGCGGTGACTTGCACCCATATAAGACGGTGAACTTGATCAATAAATGTTGTGTATTCTGACTGCGCCACCAATCAGCCATTCCCCCATCTCTCTCCCTCTTCTGGGGCCTCCCTATTCCCTGAGACACAACAATATTGAAATTAGGCCAATTAATATTCCTACAGTGGCCTCTAAGTGTTCAAGTGAAAGGAAGAGTCACTTGTTTCTCATTTTAAATCAAAAGATAGAGATGATTAAGCTTAGTGAGGAAGGCAAGTTGAAAACCAAGATAGGCCAAAAGCTAAGCCTCTTGCACCAAACAGTTAGCTAAGTTACAAATTCAAAGGAAAAGTTCTTGAAGGAAATGAAAAGTGCTACTCCAGTGAACACATGAATAATAAGAAAGCAAAACAGACTGATTGCTGATATGGGGAGAGTTTTAGTGGTCTGGATAGAAGATCAAACCAGCCACACCATTCCCTTAAGCCAAAGCCTAATCCAGAGCAAGGCCCAAAACTTTCTTCAATTCCATGAAGGCTGAGATAGGTGAGGAAGCTGGAGAAGAAAAGTTAGAAGCTAGCAGAGGTTGGTTCATGAGCTTTAAGGAAAGAAACCATCTCCATAACATAAAAGTGCAAGATGAAGCAGCAGGTGCTGATGTAGAAGCTGCAGCAAGTTATCCAGAAGATCTAGCTAAGATCATTGATGTTTTATCTGGCTACACTAAACAACAGATTTTCAATGTAGATGAAATAGCCTTCTATAGAAAGAAGATGTCATCTAGGACTTTTCATGGCTAAAGTCAATGCCTGGTTTTAAAGCTTCAAAGGATGGGCTGACTCTCTTATTAGAAGCTAATGCAGTTGGTGACTTTAGTTGCAGCCAATGCTCATATACCATTCTAAAAATCCCCAAGCCTTTAAGAATTATGCTAAATCTACTCTGCCTGTGCTCTGTAAATGGAACAACAGAGCCTGGATGACAACACATCTGTTTGCAACATGGCTTACTGCATATTTTTAAGCCCAATATTGAGACCTATTGCTCAGGAGAAAAAGACTCCTTTCACAATATTTCTATTTATTGACAACACCTGGTCATCTGAGAGCTCTAATGGAGATGTACAATGAGATTCATGTTGTTTTCATGTCTGCTAACACAACATCCATTATGCAGCCCATGGATCAAGGAGTAATTTTGGCTTTCAAGTGTAATTATTTAAGAAATACATTTTGTAAGGTTTATTTATGCCATAGATAAGTGATTCCTGTGATGGATCTGGACAAAGTTGATTGAAAAACTTCTGGAAAGGATTCACCATTCTAGATGCCATTAAGAATGTTCATGACTCATGGGAGGAGGTCAAAATATTAACATTAGCAGGAGTTTGGAAGAAGTTGATTCTAACCCTCATGGATGACTTTGAGGGATTCAAGACATAAGCAGAGGAAGTAATGAGAGATGTGGTAGAAATAGCAAGAGAACTAGAATTAGGAATAGACCCTGAATAAGTGACTGAATTGCTACAATCCCATGATAAAACTTGAATGGATGAGAAGTTATTTCCTAAGGATGAGCAAAGAAAGTGGTTTTTTGAGATGTAATCTACTCCTGGTGAAGATACTGTGAACAATGTTGAAATGACAGCAAAGGATTTAGAATATCACATAATCTGAGTTAATAAAGCAGTGGCAGGGTTTGAGAGGATTGACTCCAATTTTGAAAGAAGTTCTACTGTGGGTAACATGCTACCAAACAGCATTGCAGGCTACAGAGAACTCTCTCATGAAAGGAAGAGTCAAAAGATATGGAAACTTCATTGTTTTCTTATTTTAAGAAATTGCCACAGCCACCCCAGCATTCAGTGACCACCACCCTGATCAGTCAGCAGCCATTAACATAGAGGCAAGATCTCCACCAGCAAAAAGATTATGACTCACTGAAGGCTCAGATGATAGTTAGCATTTTTTTAGCAATAAAGTATTTCTTCATTTAAGGTATGCATATTGTTTTTTTAAGACATAAAGCTATTTCACACTTCATTGACTACAGTTTAGTATAAATATAATTTTTATATGCACTGGAAAACAAAAAAAATTTGCACGACTTGCTTTATTGCAATATTCCCTTTATTGCAGGGGTCTGGAATCAAGCATGCAATATCTCCTGTGTATGCCTGTAGAAATTCCATAAAGGCAGAGTCCTGTTTAGTCCATGATTTCTGGCACAGCTTATGCCCTCAATAAATATTTCTTGAGTGAATGAATGGATGAATAAATGAATTATTGAATAAACAAACTCAATTTTTCTAATGATATAGTAGAAACAAAAATGTTTTTTAATACTCTCAATAATCTGTTAAGAACAAGCTATCCAGGAGATTTGTAATTTGTTCTTTGGCTATTCTTTTTTTGGTGTCTCAGGTAATATTCAGATGAATGCCCCAAGAAAATTCAAGGGCAATAATGAGGAGGAGGAAAAGTGGGGCTTCACCCGAATAATCTCAGGGGGCTCCTTTTCAGTGTTGGGAGTTCCAGCTGGCCCCCATCCTGATGTGTTTCCACCATGCAAAATTATTGACCTAGAAGCTGTGAAATTGGAAGAGGAAGTTACTCTATCTTGGACAGCACCTGGTGAAGATTTTGATCAGGGCCAGGGTAAGTACGCTAGTTTCATTACCTATTTTTATTTTTCTTTTCAGGTTATGGTGTTTCTAATAATGATGCCAGGGATTATTTGGGTAAAAATAGCTTTGGGGCCTAGAGGTAAGAATGTTGCAGAGGGTTGCCATGGAAAACTTCGAGTTGCTGATATGGTTTTGAATCCTGGAGTCAAGAAACAGGATCCTGTCAGCTTCCCCAGGTTTAGAGACCCTGGTAAACTGTTGGAAACCTTGACTGGAAACATATACACCATATAGAATGGTGGTTTATGCACAGAAACAGATTCTGCATTACAGAGGATGCACTTCTAAATACTGGGAGGGATTCATTTTTATGAAAATTGGATAGTGAATATATAAAGATTTACAAAGAAGTTTTCAGGGAATAATTCCAGTAAGTCATGCAAAACTTGATGCTTTCCCCTCTCCTAATTCTGGTACTTGTTTTTGTTAGTGAGATTGGAACCAGTCCACTAATTCAGAGCTTTCATACAGTTGCTTGGGTGGACATAGATGGAGTACATTCTCCTACTTTTCCTTTTCAAAGTCCTATGCAAAACTTCAGGCTGTCATCTATTTCATCTCTTTATTCTCAGAGCAACACAACAGATAACATTTCTCAGAGAATAATCTTTCCAACAGCTTTGCCATCACCAGAACAGGGTTAACATATTAAAATGGTTTTTTTCCTGATGCCTCTGATTAAGATTACTGTAGAAACCATTCTCTATAGGGAGTTGATTTCTGACACTATCAGTTAAAAATGGTGATTACCCTGGGCCTTTGCTGGTCTCACTTCCTACTTAGATCATCTGTTCTTTAGTTTATAATTCTCAATACACCACTCTCACCAGAAGGTCCTTCAATTACAAATAATTCTGTGCTACTGGGGAGCAGTCAATATGTAGCTGTATCTTTAAATTCTCTTATCATAAATTGCCTCTTCTTGCCAGAGATGGACGAAGTGAAATATTTTACATTCTGAATTAAAGATTCTCCTATCTTAATGTTTGGAGATGGGAAATGACTGAATAAACTGTGGAATGGACATGTCCCTTAGTAGTGGAAAGAAGTGTAACTTAAATGTCAGGGAAAAAGTAGTTCCCTTTCTGGCTTAAGCCCAGCTATTTAATCTTTGGCTAGTTGCTTAACTTCGATTAGCCTCACTTTCCTTCTATTTAAAATGGGATTAAAATATCTCCTTCAAATATATATTGTAAAAATGAAATGAGATGACACATATCAAATCAGAAATGGAAGAAAGAGTGTGCCTTGTAAGTTTCCTGGGGTCCTGGTTAGTGTTGACAGAGACAGCTCTAGCTTCTTATTTGGAGTGAGGAGCCACAAATAATATTCACTACCATCTTTGTGTAAAGGTAAGAGTAGTGTCTGTCATCTAGTACTTTCCCTTTTTCCTCACTGACTTAAAAGCATGGTAGTTCGTTAAAAGAAACAAGAGCAAGCTCTGGCTCCCATTACTACTGGTAACTTTTCCTTTTTCCTTTCACACTGCTTCCTCTGATATCTTTTCATCATGTTCTCATACAACATACTACCTTTAAATATATTATCTTTAAAAATTATTGAAAATATGCCACTTTTGAAAAATGTGCTTAGTGACAGCAATTGTTATTCCCACTATGTTCTTTTCCCCCAACCCTCAGTTATATTTCTGGGTTAGACAAAGTCTTAACGTGTAAGAAGCCTAAAATAATCTTGAAAGGATGGCTTGCATTTGGAAATGGAAAGAGCAAATGGAAACTATTCCCACTAGTAAACAGTAACCTCCTTGAAGATGAGGGCATGTCTTAGACTACTATTTGTATTCTCAATCCAAGACCAAGGCTTTCGCATACTGGGAATTTATTGGTGAAGATGCTAGTGAATGTATAAGCCTTGGTAACTGGAAAGCAGCAGTTTTGGGAGAAAGAGAAATAGGAGAGAGCAGCATGGCCTAGTGAGAGGCAGCGGAGCATAGTGAGAAGGTACTGGATAGACTCTGGGATCAGACAGACCTCTTTTTACCTGTGTAACCTCAGTCAAGTTACTCAATTTCTCTAAGCTTCCAGTTTCTCGTCTGCAAAAGTAGATAATAAGGGCGTTCATCTCACAGCGTTGTTGAGAGAATTGAATGAAAATTGAATTGAGATGAGCCTTAGAGAGGACTTAGAACAGTGCAAGGTCCATAATATGTGTTCAGTAAAAGTAAGCAATTTGAAGCCAGAAGGGACCTTAAAGATGTACTAGTCTGAGCCCTTTGTTTTAAATATAAGGAAATCACCCTTAGAGGTTAAGTACTTTGTTAATAGATATTGTGAATTCCAAAATTATAGACTTTGGATTCTGTTATCTTCCTGAGAAAAGTTTTGAAGTTTTTCTAGTAGACATTCAAATGATTGATGGATCACCTTGAACTTTAAGAGGTTTGGTTTTACTTTGGGCAAGGCTCTTGTCTTTATCAGTTTTGCTCTTAATCCTAGGACATATCTCTGAATTCTGGGGCACAGTCTTTATTCCTAAGCATGGCCCTTCTATGGTTTCAATGGAAATCTCAAGGTATTTACTAAGATCCTCTGACTTGGCCAGACTCACTCTCCAAACTTCACTTTATCTCCTCTGTGGTGGGCATTAGTATATAAGTCTGCTAAGTTTTTCAGCCTTCTGGTTGTTGTTTTTTCCCTTGAGCTCCTAGATATTTCACCCAAATATGCACAATTCCAAGATCTTCCAACGATTTGAGAGAAGTGAACATACAGATTTTGGGCCTGTCCTTCTCTGACTACCTCTTTTTTTTTCTTTCTCAAATAGCATTACCTGCATTTTTACTACTCTTTATTTTTTAATTAATTTTTTTTTATTTTTAAAGAAGCTTTAGATGACATAAATGTTAATAAAAAATATAAGGGATTCCCTTATGCCTCACTCCTCTCCCTCCCATGCTTTCCCACATTAACAACATCCTTCATTAGTGTGATACATATGTTTTAACTGATGAACCCATGTTGAGGCATTGCTACTAACCATGGACTACAGTTTACATTATAGTTTACACTCTGTCCCACACAATTTTATAAGTTATGACAAAATATACAATGGCCTGTATCCGTCACTGCAATTTCATGCAAGGGAGTAGGGGGTGGTGAGCTGATGCCCATATGGGCAAAATCTATGATAAGGTGAAAGGGTGTAGTTGTGCAGTGGATGAGTGTGACAGTGGTACCGTGATGTCATTGGGTTTGGTGGTGCTGGTCTGTGAGGGGGAGTAGGTTGGGGGGGTTGGGTTGGCCTATCCATGGAACTAGGGGGAGGCTCGAGGGAAGGGGCAGGTGAACTCTGGGGATTTGCAGGTCTGTGGTTAAAACTACAATGTGGGGAATATTATTTTGGCAAATATGGCAGGGGAGGGTTACTGGTGTAGGGTGTTGGATGTGGGGGGGGTGGGTTATATGGGACAGGGTGCACCTGGGGCAGGCTTCGAATATGTAAGTGTTCATTTTGTCATAGTGTGTTATAGCAGTGAGTGGAGACCAACACAATAATCAAGAAAATATCAATTCCATTCTGGGAAGTCCTGCTATGTTCTCAATTAGAGGGACAAGAAACTCTCGAGATATAGGCAGTGCCTAATAAAAGAAAACAGATCACTATGTCAAGCCCTCAATATTTTTGCAAGTAACTATAAATCTTACACTTCAAAAATTGAAACTTAGTGATTACCATAGGTTCTGAGGGGAGGGGGAGAGAAGGATAGATTAGATGGAATATAGGGCATTTTTAGGGCATTAGAATTGTTCAGCAGGATCTTACAATAACAGATACAGGCCACTTCAAATTTTCTCTGACTACTTCTTTTCTGGGATTTCCCCCCTCACTCACCAATCATTCTGGCAATCTCAAACTCAGTCCTCTGACTTCTCACACCAATGACATAGTGGCTTTCTGTTTCAGTTCTAGCCATCTGTACCGGAGGGGGAAATGCCCTCAGGGGAAACTGTATAAACATGAATCACTCTCAGTCTGGTTCCCCACCTTTAAGGATCATATCTCCTCTGGCTTCTGCCTGTTTTTTATTTGAATCTTGTGCTTTCAATCATCTTCTCCCCCAACCCCCCCAGAATTTATAACAACTACTGAAGATTCAGTCCAGTAGGAGCCACTCTGCCATTATCAGAACTAAGATTTACCTTGATATAAATTGCTAATTTTTTTGCCACTTAGGTTTTATGTTTGCTTAGGATTTCTTTCCCATGTAGAAGATTTTCATTTTACATAGTCAAATATGAATTTTCAGTCTTAATTTGAAGGACTTTCCCCACTTCAATATTATGCTGGAATTCATCCATTATTCCTACTTAATACTTAATACTTTTATTTTTTTACATTTAACTTTTGATCACTTAAGAGTTTATCCTAATAGAGATTTGAATTATGGATCCAATTTTGTTTTTTCCAGATTTTCACCTATTGTCACAACACCATTTTTTGAGAAATTCGTATTTTCTCCCAGTAATTTGAATTCTTCCATTATCATATACTGACTTCCTGAATGTATTTTGGCCTATATTTGGACATAAGTCTATTCATGCACCACTACCAAAGTGTTTTTTGTTTTTTTTTAAGATTTATTTTTATTTTATTCTCCCCCCTGCCCCCCATTGTTTTATGTTTGCTGTCTGCTCTCTGTGTCCATTTGCTGTGTGCTCTCTGTGTCTACTCGTCTTCTCTTTAGGAGGCACTGGGAACCAAACCTAGGATCTCCCATGAGGTGGGAGCTCAATTCCTTGAGCCACATCCGCTTCCCCCACTGTGTTTTAATTATACAGTTAGTCCTTCCACATTGCTAGTTTTTATATGACTTTTTATAGCCATTCCTGATTAGTTATTTGCCATATGAATTTTACAAAAGCTTGAATAGTTAAAATAGAAATTAGAGGCATTTTAAAAATAGAATCACATAAAATTTACAAAATAACTTAGGGGAAAATAACATCGTCATTATTTTGAGTATTGCTATTTAAGAAACATATGTCTTTCTTCTTGTTCGGGTTTTAATTTTTTATGTAGTGTTTTAAAGTTCTACTCATATATATATTTCTTGTTATATTTACTTCGAGGTATTTTAAATTTTTGTTGCTACTCTCATTAGTCTTTTTTAATAAAGTAGATAACCTACTCAACATGACTTAGCTCTCCCATTTATATCTTTTCCATTTCAGCTGCAAGCTATGAAATAAGAGTAAGTAAAAGTCTGCAGAATATTCAGGATGACTTTAACAATGCCATTTTAGTGAACACATCAAAGCTAAATCCTCAGCAAGCCGGCACCAGGGAGATATTTACATTCTCACCAAAGCTTTTCACAAATGGACCTGAGCATCAGCCTGATGGAGAGACACAAGAAAGTCACAGAATTTATGTGGCAATACGAACAATGGATAGAAACTCCTTAAAGTCTGCTGTATCTAACATTGCCCAGGCACCTCTGTTTATTCCCCCAAATTCTGCTCCTGTACATGCCAGAGATCATCTTATATTGAAAGGAGTTTTAACAGCAATGGGTTTGATAGGAATTATTTGTCTTACTCTAGTTGTAACACACTGTATTTTAAATAGGAAAAAAGAGAGCAGACAAGACAGAACAAAAGTACTGTGAACGAACAAATACGCAGAGCACCTTTCTTCTTAGACATAAGACCCGTGGTCTTTGCATTTTGCAAAAACACTCCAACAGAGTCAGATTAACACTAGATTGGTATTAAAGTGCTTTCAGATTTTGTACAATACAAATCATATTTTCACATGTTGAAGAGACAAAAATATCTGTTCTTTTATGATTTTTTGAAGGGGGGAGTATTGTTCTGTTTCAGAGATTAGAGAAACCTTAGGCTTTGGCTATGGAAAGATAATAAAAATTATTCTTCAAAGTAATGTCTGTAAAGGCAAAGTGAAGTACAAAGTTGAATCGAAGCATCAAGACAAGCTGCTTTATTGAGGAGGAAATATAGCCCTAAGAAGCAGAGGAAAGGAGGTTAGCTTTGAGTTTTTTGGCATGGCTGTCTATATGAAGCAATTGTCTAGTTACTTTGATTAATTGTTTATTTCCCCTTATCTGAGCAGAGCAGGTTGCTTCTGGATGACTGAAGAGCAACATCTAACATATGAAGCCCCTATCATAAAGTTCTTTCCTTCAGCTCTTACCATTTGGTTAAATACACTACAGATCAAATTCCACTGCTTATGTTCAGAGAGATCTTTTTCACTGTAAGAGGTAACATTAAAATGTGGGTATTATCTTTGTCCTCTGATACTGGTATCGAAATAAAGGTCTACCGAATTCATTGTTTATAAATGTCAGCTCCCAACAAAGCAGCTTTCTAGACCATTTCCTTGGGTATTATTGGATGAAAATTGTTATAGCTTTCATAAGGCTTTAAGTGAAAAATGAACTATAGTATTCTGAGCTTATTTTGATACATATATAGGTGATATACTTTTATTCAATTTCAAGCAAAGGAAAGTTCAGTGGGGAGAGATTAACCTTTGGAAATGACTAGCTGCCTCTGTTGTTTGGTTAAATAAGAGTCTAGGAATTCTTTCTCCATCAAGGGTTATTTATCTACAGTGTGTGTGTATGTGTTGGGGGTACAAAGATCATAAAGAAATAAAAATCATATTTTATCTAATTTTATTTCCTATTTTTAAAAATCATTGAGCAATAGATTCATTTGCTTTTTCAAATTAAAGAGCCTAAAAGTTTATTGACTAAATAGAAACAATAATATAAAATAGGAGTCTCCTTTGATCAATCTATATATCCAATGCAAGCACAATTAAAATTTTAGCAAACTTTTCTTGTAGAGACGTGAAAATATTTTATGTCTTGATTAAGATGGTGGTTACATGGACTATAGATTTGTCAAAACACATGTACCTATAGACGTTTGATCTGTGCCTTTTATTTTATGTAAACTTTACCTTGAAAGAAACTGTGAGTAACTTATTATATCCCTACCTGTTAGCAATATTTTCAGCAATGGTTCTCAACTGGGAGTGATGTTTAACTCTTAGGGGACACTGGGCAATGTCTGCAGGTATTTTTAACTGTCACAGCTTGGGGGGTGGGGAGTGCTACGAGCATCTGGTAGGTAGAGGCCAGAGATGTTGCTAAGCATCCTATGGTACACAGGACAGCTCCCACAAGAAAGAACTATACACCCCAAAATGTCAATAGTGCAGAGGCTGAGAAACCCTGCTTTATAGAGAGGCAGTGAAAAGGACTATTCATAAGATATTTGATGCTTGAATATAAGGAAAAGTGGCTTCACTGAGGGGGAAGGGGTGCAAAATTGGAAGACAGCCATCCTTGGTTCAGAGGAAATGTTGTGTATTGAAATGATATTAATGATCTTGAATCCCCAAAACTTGAAACATCTAAAAAAAATAGAATGTAAACAAATTGAGAAAAACACTGAAATATTGCACACATATTGACCTCAAATAGAACATAAAAAGCATTTTTAGATAAGTGATAACCAGACATTCATGCTAATAAATAATATGGACTGGCTTAGTGCCAGTCCAGACGGGCATTTCTTACAAAAACAGTGACGATTGTACCCGAATGAGTATAAGGTTGAGGCAGATTGACCCCAGTCTCACTCCTGGGTGCAATGCTGTGCTATGAAGAAACTTGCACCATTCTCGCTGACAACTGAAGTCAGATTTGTGCCTCTCACTGCCTTTGGCTTTAGATCCTCCACTCCCGCAGAGTCAGGCCTGCCTCCTAAGTTACCTCATTAAAAGGTATTTATCTGCAGTCCTGCGGCTCTTGTGGGGATGGATTTTAAAGACTTCATTATCTTCCACCTCTAAATACATTGTATGCCCTGACCTGATTATATGCATTGGATATATTGGAAGCTACAATTAAGCAGGCAAATAAATTGCACTGAGCATTTAAACTGAAGTCATGTAGAGCCCGCTTTACTTTTGATTTCGATCTGTTTGTTACGACAACATTGACATGATAGGACTATTTGGTCCTTTTGAGGAGAAAAAGATTTAAATGAAGTTGAGAAGACATGAAAGAAAAGAGAAATAAATTTAAAATAAAATGAAAATGGTTCCTCATGGAGGAGTGGATTCATAAGGCCAATAGAAAATCCAACTGATGAAAGAAATAAAAAAGGCATTATAAAGTTTGGGTGGATGTTGCATTATGTGTTAAGATGTATAAATGCAAAATATAGGGAAGCAGGTGATAGAGTAGAAGCAGAGGGGAAGTTAAGTAAGTATTTAATAGAAGACTCTAAAAGGAGAGTCTGACTTCGTGTGTATATATCATAGGGAGTTGAAAAAGCACAGATCAGGCACAAAGAGAGAGACAAAATAAGAGGAAAGTTAGGGATACAGATAACAGGATACATGAGGATAGAGAAAGAAGACACAAACACTGGCACATATGCTCATGTCCATGGATGTAAAGTTTGTCCCCAAAGGTCAAAAGGCATTGCTCCTGTATATATCCCTCCTACCCTTAAAATGGATAGCTCTTATCAGCAAGATGGTTCCTGGGAGGGCTGGAGAGTGACCCAGATGATGGCCAATTTCCTTTCCCACTCTCTCTCAGCTACAGGCTGCTGAGTCCTATCAAAAAGCTGCTCTCTGAGAACAATTACCTCAAGAATGCAAGAAGGAGGAAGTTATCCAGTACAGTGGACAATTGCTTTCTACCTCCCTGGTTCAGTGGAATAGAAGCAACATAAATTAACAAACATCCATAAGGAACATTTTTTCAATTGGCATGACCTTACTGCACACCAATTGTCTTAGCTTGCCAAAGGGGTACCGATGCAAAGTACCAGAAATCTGTTGACTTTTATAAAGGGGATTATTTGGGATAAAGCTTACAGTTCCAAGGCCATGAAAGCATCATCAGAGATACTTTATCACCAAAGTCAGCTACTGATGATCCTGCCATGTTGCCATGTGGTGAAGCAAGGTGGCCGCCAATCTCTGCAGAGGTTTCAGATTCCCCTTCCAGAATCTTACCATCTCTTAGAGCTCAGCTCTGAGTAACCAAGCACAGGGCTTATCTCTTTCCAGGCCTCCTATATCAGTCTCAGCTGGTCCACTCTCTTCCCATACTCATCTGTAAGCTATCAGGCATATTGCAGGGCTGGTCTCCTCTTAAGCTGCTATGTGGGCCCAGCCTCTTGGAGGCTTCATACTTAAGTGATCCTCTCTCTTATGTATCGGGATCAAACATGATAGCTTCCTTTTTCCTCTGTCTGTCCATCTGTGTGAGTCCATTTATATCAGACCCAGTAAGGGGATGGGGACTCAACCTGAATCACGCCTGACTGACATAGTCCAATAAAACATCCTACAGAAATCTTAAAAGGTAATCTAATCAAATACCCCTCAGTTGGAGTTAATGCAATCAAAGGGTATCATACCCAGAGAAAGAGATTAGTTTACAAGCATAATCTTTCTCTTCTGGGGATTCATAAATTATCTCAAACTACCACACCAATTTAGGAAAGAAGAAGCTAGATTATGAAGATAAAAGGAAAAGAAGAGAGTGGAATTGAAGGGTAAAGAAGAAAAAAAAAGATTAAAAATTAAGATTAATGAAGACAGAAATCTCTCGTATTCAAACATGCTAGGATTCCAAAATGATGGACTTTGTTACAACATTTTTATATTTATTTATAATTTATTTCAATTACAAAAGTAAAGCTTGCTATTATAAAAAGTATGGATATATAAAGAGGTGCTTAAACAAGATATAATAAATAAAATAAGTGTTAAATAAGATTACTTATTCATTCTTTTATTAATTGATATTTGGGCTATTCAGTTTCTTGCTATCATAAGTATGCTTTAAGAGAAACTTTTGTTCATGTAATCTTGCGTACCTATATGAGTTTGTCCATTGTACATGTAATGTTGTGCATCTATGTGAATATGTCTGTAGGGTAAATTCCTAGCAGTGGAATTGCTGTCTTAAAGGTTCACACACTTACATTTTGATGAATTTTGGCCTCCAAAATATTTGTACAAATTTTTCTCCATGGGAAGCGGCTGTGGCTCAATCAGTAGGGCTCCCGTTTACCATATGGGAGGCCCCGGGTTCGGTTCCCGGGGCCTCCTGGTGAAGGCAAGCCCGCCCGCACGGTGTGGTTAGCTGACCCAGCAAGCACAAGCAGCAAGGGGGGGATAAATGAATAAATAAATAAAATCTT